>OY978218.1:30501549-30661068 GCA_963854785.1 Vaccinium vitis-idaea
TCCACAACTCAACCCATTGTTGAATAGAGCTGTGCTCAGCGCAGCTGTGTTTGTGCCGTAGCCTTGGCTGTAGAGATTTCCATACCCACAAGCTCCTCCTACATCATAAAAAAAGAGAAGTTACTTCATCTATTTTCCATATACAAAAAGTTAAGTATCATCTCTCGAATTCGTGCACTAGAAAGAATCTTTTTGTACACAAAATAACAAGTAGCATTGTAGCAGGTCAATTTCCATAAATCTCATCGTAAATGTGATGAAGTTGTGGGACAGATACAAGAAGCTGTCGTATGTCTGTTTGACAAGTCACGCATGGGATAACTAAAACACAGTGACAATAACAGCGAAACAACTAAGGAAAAAAGAACGTAATGAACATTCTTTGCGTTGAGGGTTTGGTTGTTCTTACCCATTGTACCGGAAGCATCACCACCTCCATAGAAGGTAGCATGGGCATCAAACCACTCACCACTAAAGCCTTGAACAATTTTCAGCATTGCCAGGGAAGACAGCAGGCAAAATCCAAGAAAATCCATTGATTTCCTGCAAATTAACAGTAACCCATTTTTCAGTTTTCGATTTGAGATGACCAATAACTTCGTAATGTTACGAAAGTTGGGTGTTTGCTATTTACTTATGCTTACACACACAGAGGCCTAAGTGTGACTCTTAAAATTCCAACTTGGACTTAAAAAGACTAATGAGAAAGAAGAGGATATGAGAAGGGTGGGAGGGAATGGACCTGTATATATAGAAGTTGTGTTCATGATTGTAGGGTGGTGGTCCTTGTGGAGGGTATGATTAAAAAGAGAATCAAGCAGCAGGACAAAAAGGCACAGAAGTCACTAGTACATTATCCTGTCTTGCTAACATGTTCAACCAAGGCATCGTTTCGCACTTTCGTATGCTTTTAGAATAACGTTTTTTGAAACAATAAAAGAAAAGCCGGCCAACCATTAGAGTTGTCGGCTGGAAATGAAGATAAATCTACTATTGGAGAAAGTTTTCGTTTTTTGACAACTCGTTCTCAGTCCAATGAACCGAACGATTTCACTGTTCACTAGCTGGGAACCAACTAAAGCCGAGACAAGTCCCCATATGGACAAAGCCTTGACCGCCGTAGGCTGCCTTTAGCCTTGGTTGCAAGTTCAATCAACAAATCCTTTGCAACTTTTTTAGAGGTTAAACTGTCCAAGTTAGTAAAGTGTTCTTCTCTGAAAGCTGGTATGCCTGTTTTTTAACTCCTATGATGGCATCCCAAAAGAAATAGAAATCTCCACTTTGTGCAAGATCATAAATAGAGTGTATAATTTGAGATAATTTGAGACGAACCATCTTGATATTGAAAGTGCAGAAGTTTTACCAAACAGATTAATCCAGACAAGAGTACTTCGTCAATCCATATAAAAGTCGGTAACATTATTTCTACCAAATAGATGCAAATCAAAGGTCCACAATCCGTAAGTATATATGAACTATATATCTGTGGAAAATTTCACTCTGGGGCCGAGCATTAAAACTTATATTTTAACCTTTTAACGCGTCTTTAGCATTTTCCAAGAATTTGGCCAACGTATCCTAGAGTATCCACAACGTGTCAGATTATAAGAAATATCATAAGAAAAATTGAACAAGTGTTCAGACATGGCCAACACCTGTTCGGAGACTGGAGAGTGTCATGTTCATAAACGACACATGTCGCACACAGATACCTAAGGCAGGTAGACGTGCCCGTAGTTCTTAACTTGAGACAGACCATATTGATATTGAAAGTGGAGAAGTTTTACCTGACAGATTAATCCAGACAAGAGTACTTTGTCAACTAGCTAAACCAATCAATCAGACACTCTTACAAGTCAGGAGACTCCGGTGGGCTGTTGAGCAATTTTTTTTCCATTTCTTTTTCTTGGTGGTTAGTTTAGTCTGAATTTCTAATATTGATGTAAAGTGCAGAAAAAGTAACAGGAATTTAATCCACAACAATTTCTTGCTTACCCAAAGACAATGAAAAAGAAAGAAAGCATGGGGTGAGGTGAGGAAATTCATGCACATGGGTTCAGGTACAAATTTATCTGGCCACTTAATTTAAAATGAAATTGTGGGCCTGTAGCCATCTGAATTTTTAAATTGGGAAGGAAAGCATATGCTTCCCTGCAGAAAGTTTAGGATTTAAAAAGCCCAACCGGAAGAAGTGCCATGCATGTGGCCAAACCATCCAATTTTGCATGTCGGACCATTTTTTCACTCTCTCTTAAAATCACTTGGTGTTTTTAGAACGGTCACAAAGAGTGACACTGTGTAACCAAATCCATGGGACAGTCTAGGCCCAACATTACTGATGTATTCATGTACCTCCATCTCTTCCCTTTCTATCTTATATCTCTCACTCATCTTTCTACTTCTGCCCTCTCTTTCTTGTTGTATGTTTTCTCCTCCCTCACTTTTCACTCTCCTTTATCTATCTTAGTTGTGATTACCTGCTCATCCTTTATTATAACATGCTGAACCTATCTAAAACAGCCGCATGGCCCATAGGGTATCTTTACAGCTTACCAGAACTTCATTTCAGGAAAGGGGTAATGATTAAGTTGCTCATGAACTGTTCCTTCTAAATAGTACTGAGGTATAAGTACTCTATAAGAGTTGGCAAAGCCTTTTTTTTTTTTTTTCATAGAGTCACACGGTTAAACACGCTTGCTGTACGAATCCTGTGAACCAAATGCCATTTTAGAATGACTTTGTTCTGCTCGTGCCTTAAGTAGAAGCCTACGAGTGATGGATCCTTCTGAGATCTGCCGCGAGTCTGCATGAAATCTCTATGATCACGCTTAGGGCATGTAATTATGTTGCCAATGTTGGTAACCCTATTACCTTTAATAGAAAAAAAAAGAAAAGGGAATTGAGGTATACATATAAGGAAGAAAAATGGACTAATGAATCCCAACCGTTAGATATACTTATATTTATGGGGAAAAAAGTGATGAGTTGAAAGGCTTTCTAGAACATCAGTTTCATTCTGAGGACTTGGGAAAATTGCAATGCTTCTTGGGTATAGAGGTGATGCGACCCAAAGATGTTATTAGCTTATATAATAGAAAGTATGTGTTGGATACTCTGAAAGAGACAGGTTTGTAGGGGACTAGGCCAATTGAAACTCATATGGATCCCAGAGTCAACTTTGTGTTGATTAGGAGAGTATCGTTGCTTAGTTGGTAAGTGAAACTATCTTACCATTGCACACTCTGATAATCATGTTTGCAGTTAGTATGCGAGTAAGTTTATGTTTGGCCATTGTCTTCCACATTGGGAGGCTAGCTATTCTTAGAATTATGAAGTATCTTAAGGCTTATCTTGGACGTGGCATGCTTTACCGAGCTAATGGACACTTGTGTGTTGAGGCTTTACCGATTTTGAATGGGTAGGAGGACCATCTGACAGGAGGTCCACTCTAGAATATTGGCAATTAGAAGAGTAAGGAGTAGACAGTCATTCACGGTCTTGTGTCGAGGCAGATTATGTATACCATGGCTCACACAACATGTGAGATTCTATCGGTACGCTCTTTTCTACAAGAGACATGATTAAGAGTGCAATTGCTTGTATAGTCGTATTGTGATAATCAAGCGACAATTCACATTACATCCTATCCAAGCCTCCTTTGGGTAAAAAACTTAATCCAGATTATTGGTTTTTTGGTTTTTTGTCAAATAATCCAAAAAACCGGTTTGGTTTTTTCTTAAACTTAATCCAAATTATTCCCTCCTTTGGCTAATAATCCAGATTATGGATTATTGAATTATTCGTTTGTCCTTATTCAAAATTTTTTGAGTTATGACCATAATTTTATACTTGTTAGATTTGTCTCGTCGAGACGAATCCAGAAACCACAAAATCTTGATGCAAAACTAACGAATGCAAAAAAAGTTTGAATAAGGACAAACGAATAATCTGGATTATTGGATTATTACCCAAAACACTCTGGTTTTTTGGATTAAGATTATTACCCAAAACACTCTGGTTTTTTGTACCCAAAAAACCAAAAAACTGGATTAAGTTTTTTACCCAAAGGAGGCCTGAAGTTCACTGCCATCTTGTGCTAGAGAAGTTAGCTGGTAGAGTGATAGATACTCCGTTTGCGTCTATATGTGCCCAACGAGCTAACATGTTTACTAAATCGTTATTCAAGTTATGGTAGAGTTACTATATACTCCCTTCGTCTCATAAAGTCGGTCCGTTTTGGGGATTCCAACTTTTTAAGGGGACATGCAATAAATGCATGTCTCCTTTTACCATTCCACTTCTATCCCTTGAAACCCACTTAAAAAAATTATTTTAAATTATTTATGAGGGTTACTTTTGGAAATCTACCCGCATTTTGTACTTGAATTTTGTAATAAACTAATATTTGGGGACATCCAAAAAATGGAGTAGAGGACCAACTTTATGAGACAGAGGGAGTATGCAACAAGTTGAGACTTAGTGACATTTATTCTCCAACTTGATGAGAGTGTTAGGAGAATATATTTCAGTATTAGTGAATAAGGATAGCTTGGTTGTTTTATCTTGTACCACACTTCATATGTTAATAAGATGTGTGTTAGGGTTCGGTAACACTTTCATCACTTTTTCCTTTTCCCCAAACAACAAATAATTCTAGTAATCCTAGATCTATGATTACATTTTTGTACTGGAACCGACCAATTGATCAAAAGGTTTAAACACCATTATTTTTTAGCTAAAGAGATAGAACTAAACATCATTATTAATCCATTGGCCTTCAACGCGTTTTAGCCCATCGCTAGACATGAATATTCCTTCCAGGTCATGTGAAGCGAGCATGCTATGAACTTGCAAACAAAAAAGAACATAGCAGTACAAAATAACTCATCAGATTAATTAGGAAATAAATGAATAACACAACTTATTATTTCATACGAAATAGGAGTAACAATTTCAAGCTTGGACTAACGCTATTTGTAGTTTCGCCGAGGATGTATTTCTACTTTTCCCGTCGGCGGAGCCAGAAATACCATTCAGAGGGGGCACCTTGTTACAATAAAAAAAAAAATTCACAGTGAAAAATATTGGGAATAAAAAAGCACCAAGGACAAAAGTTTAAACATTCTCCATTAGACACAAAAGTTTGTAGCATGATATCTTAAAACGCTTCTAAACATAAGCAAAAAAAAACTAATTATTTGTTGGTAATTTTATTTATAATTGACGCAGACAATATATGTACTCTTTTAATTATAACGTGTGAAAAAAAAGAAAAAGGAAAAAGGAAAAAGGAAAAAGAAAATGGTAATCCATCCAAAAAAAGAGAGTATCGCATACCCCAAGGCTCAAACCCAGATATTTGGGGAGGAAAGGTCAGCACTTGGGCCACTAGATTTGATGAATCCCATGTTAAAAAAGAAAAGAAAATTATATTATATATCTTAAATTTTAAAACAGGTTGGGAAGACAAAAAACAACAGGGGATAACGTACCTCCTGGTCGTAAGCTGGCTCCGCCATTTATCATATCTTGAAAAGAGTTGGGAAAAAAAAAAGACAAGGAACTATGAGTACGAAGGGAATAATGATGACGTAAATAGAGTGATAGTTCAGTAATATTAGACACAATATTCTCTCGTGCATTTGACTGAGGTTTATATCTCACTAATTGTAAAAAAAAGAAAAACAGTGACTACCACTCCTTAAAAGCAAAGCAGCTGTAATAATGTGGGAGTGAAAATATACCGAAGCTCCACATGGGATCACGTGTACATGGCGACTTGAGAATATACAATTTCCCATAACAAATGAGAAAAAGAGGGGCACCCTATGGCCCAAGTGACTAGAGCAATAGGCTGGACTACTCATAGACTCAAAGTTTGTGAAATTAGCCACAAGTGGCTAGAAAGGAAGGGTACAAGCACATTCCAAACTTGAAGAACCACCTGGTTGCTCAAGTCATGAGCAACCTACTGGGGTGTACCCTACACCTAATTCACAAAGTAGTCCCACCAAAGGTTCTTATAAATTTGTAATCTTGTACTGTATCGGGCGGTACGTATATATTGAATTTGAGAGAAACTGGTAATCTGCCCCGTCCAATACCATCCTTATTCCGATACCGCTGCTTACAGGTGAGAACTAGAAATAAGAACAATAAAGATGAAGAAATGCAAACCAAGTACACAAGAACACAAGAGATTACGTGGTTCGATACACATGTGGTGCACCTACTCCACGGGGAAGGAAAGAATCAATCCACTATAATCAGTGAGGATTACAAGCTCCAATTTCTTCTTAATATGTATCTCTCGGTTTTTCTAGGTTTCTCTCTCCAAAACAAGCTTCTTAAACCCTAAAACTGAACAAAACGCATATTTATAGCGCTGTTGTCCGTGCTCGCTTGTCCGAACCAAGTTGCCCTCGTCCAAACAAACGACCCACTCGTCCGGACCAACGATAATAAGAGCTCCAGTTCCTCATCGCTTGAGCTGGTCCAGACCACCATTGACGTAGTTTAGACCAGAGAAGCTGCGACTGCCATATTTGAAGCCACACTCAACAAATGAGTTAATTTAACCATGAGGTGGTGAGCTACGTTACGTGAATCTGTCATTTTGGGTGAAAGGCATGGTTTGACACGGCACAATACGAGTGTGGGTGAAGGTTATGTGCCAGATGTGACACTTCCAAGCCAGACATAGCATTTATATGCACATATATATCGTGTTCGGGTCATGTGATTCAATTGCGGCTACACACCCGATGATTGATGTGCAGCCGAACAACCTAAACTTTTTTTTTTTTTTTTTTGAATTCACTACTAGTAAATTTATTTATTTTTCTATCGGCCACTACTAGTATTTAACACAATACTAAACATATTATGAATACCCATCACCTCACCCCATGTGATCGAGTTTCTGTTGCCCGAGTCAAATCGCCTCGCCTCTTCAATTCGTACCTCGACGTTCATCCGCCCGCTCTGTTGCTTTCTCATTGATGGTGAACTCAATGTATGTTGCCTAAGCTGTATATGTACGTATTAATTTAGTATCCATAACATTAACATTAAGTATTATATTGCAACATTCATCTTCTACGTACGAAAGCTTTCTCTTGATTGTAATGCTCAATTTTCCTAAGCGAATCCCTGTTGACTTGAACACTTTTTAGTTGGATTTAGGACCACAACTGGAAATCTTCTCATGCAATATAATGTGGGTTGTTATAACACATATGTATTAGCATAAGGATATGGATTCACAACTGATATACTAAGGAGTTCTTTAATTCGCTTATCAAATTTTTTTGGTACTAAAATAAGTTTTTGACGAACTTTTAAATTCATGTTTATATGAAATAATATAATTAACTTAATATTATAGTATAATTTCCGCAGCCAAATTCGAGTCCGTATCTATGTATCCTTTTACTCTAGGTCTAATTTTTGAAATACATTTGCACTCGATACCCACAATACTAATACGTACATGTGCACTTGATACCCACACCCGAGTCTTCATTATACGTGGTGGAAGTTGCTGAGGAAATAAACATAGGTGGTGACAAATGACAAATCATGCAAGAAGATGGGTGCTCACAGAAGTAACCTTTTCTTTTGGTTGTAGGTAAAGGGAGCCTCTTCATTCACTATTGCATAGTTAGTCAGTTCACAATCTAAGAAATTTTTAACTTTTATAAAATTCGTTAGCAACAAATTTTTTTCCAGATTTTATTTGAATTATTAATTCGTCTTGACAAGACAAATCTAACAACTAAAGAATTATGACAAAAAGCTTTGGAAATTTTTACTAAAGATTAAAATTATACTTGGATAGACTTTTTACTTTCATGTATGTATGTTGCTTTCTTGACTCCTCCAGTCAAGTTGGATAAATAATCCCGCAAACAAACTAAATTTTATGAAAGACGAAATTTTGTGAAACTGATCCTATAATGCCGAAATCTAGACTAAAAAATGATTGGATAAGAAAGCGTGTAGATATTTTTGGGCCAACAACACTTCCCAAAGAGGGGGGCTGCAGTGAACAATTGTAGCTGTCTAGCTATCTTGACAATTAATGGTCTGGATTCGTAGGCGCTTTAGTACCAGTAACATTTCGACCAGTACTAAAGCGCCTACAAATCCGGACAATTGAAAACACTTTGGACGGCTGCGATTATACACTACATGCGTGGTGAGCTAGCCTCCCAATTAGTAGGGGTGCTCACGGTCCGGATCGGTCCGGATTAGCATGAATCCAATCCTAATCCGCGAGTCACGGTTTTTTGAAAATACAATCCGTGTCCGATCCAAAAGTCTAACAGTTCGGATCCAATCCGAACCGCGAGTCACGGATCGGTTCCGGATTAATCCGCGGATTTTCAACTTATTCGGAAAAAACAACAAACAAAGGCAGTAAGACACTAGCAAGTAGCAAATGCACTAAATAGAAAGTTCAAAGTTGGAAATCCCAATAAAAAACAATAAAGGCAATTAGGCAGATAGTTATATAACTGAACAAATAAAGGCACAAACTTATATTATCACAAAGGTTAGCAGATAGTTATTTCCGGTTCACTCACAAAAACAATAGTAGATGGTTACTTCCAGTTCACTCACAAACAGAGAGTATATATAGTAGCACTTATAATACTTTACCCCCCTAGATTTTATAGAGATAATAATATTCGCACCATAACTCCTACAACAGTACAACCAAACCGTAAGTCTGCTAAATTAACAATATCTATATAACTATAATTATAAAAGTGATAAAATTATATATAATAAAAATCTCACGGTCCGGATCGGTTAATCCACGGTTTCAAAATCAAAATCCGTGTCCGATTCAAAAGTCATGGTTTTTTATTTTTTGAATCCGTGTCCGGACCATTAATCCACGGTTAAAATCCAAAAGGAACGGATCGTTTCGGTCCGGACCGGATTCACGGTTCACCGGTTTTTTTGAGCAGCCCTACCAATTAGTACTTTTTTTTGATAGCCTTGGTGGGCGTGGGCTGGGCTTTGTTTAAAAGTGCAAGCCCAGGCTCAACTAATAGGCTAATCCCAAAAGGGCTGTCAGTCAGCGGGCTTGTAGACAATAGACAGGATTGAAAACACTTACAGGCTTTCGAGCCACTAAAATGGGGAGAAGATCGCGTAAGTTTTTTTTTGGCTAGATGATAGTAGTATATTAGAGCATCTCTAGTACACTACCTAAAAATGTTTGCTAAAGTGTATACCTAAGCATATATAGAGTTCTATTTTATGTGCTAAGGACTTAGTTAGCTAATGCACTTTAATGGGCTACCTATATATGTTCATTCTCTCTCTCTCTCTCTCTCTCTCTCTCTCTCTCTCTTCTCTCTCTCTCTCTCTTCCCCCTAAGTCTTCCCCAAATTTAGGTAGTGACTTGGGGTGCTTTAGGGAGTGAGGGGTGCCACCTAGGATTTTAGGGAGTCAATTTTTGTGCACTAGAGAGCATTTTTTGAGTTTTTTTTAGCTAAGTAGGACACTTTGGGGTATACTTTTAGGTAGTGCACTAGAGATGCCCTTAAGCCATCTCTAGTGCACTACCTAAAAAATGTTTGCTGTATAAAGTGTATACCTAAGGAGCTCAGATCCTCTGTGCCGAAAAACTCCTGTGCTTCTGTGCCGAGGGATTTTCCGGCCCTTGGATCACCCAGAAATATTAAAACATAAAAACAAAAATCACAATCCAACGGCTCAAAACCCCTTGGTACAGAGGCACATGAGTTTTGGGCACAGATGATCTGGCACACTAACTTAAGCACATGTGGGACCTTATTTTATGTGCTAAGAACTTAGTTAGCTAGCTAATGAAGAATGAACTTTAATGGGCTCCCTATATATAAATATATATATTCATTATGTTTTAGTCTTTCCTTTCTCTCTCCTCTCTCTTTCCTTAAAGTCATTCTCTCTCTCTCTCTCTCTATATATATATATATATATATATATCTCCCTAAGTCCCTCCCCAAATTTACGTAGTGACTTGGGACACTTTACGGTGTGAGGGGTGCCACCTAAGATTTTAGAGAGTCAATTTTTGTGCACTAGAGAGCATTTTTTGAGTTTTTCTCAGCTAATTGGTTAGGGCACTTTAGGGTACTCTTTTAGGTAGTGCACTAGAGATGCCCTTAGTATATTACTTGAGTTAAATTTTTAGAAGAGATAATTAATGCTGGTCTATTAGCTTGAACCCAGAAACTCTCAACTCCTAAGCACTGGTACATGACCAATTAATCTTGTTCTATTAGCTCGAACGGAGAACCTCTCAACTCCTAAGTACCGGTACATGACCATTGAACTAAAAATCCTAGTAAAAAACCGCCTAAGAGCTATCATCCTCTCTAGACTAGGCAAAATTCACTTAGCAAAGTAACTAAAAAGCTACATTTCTACTTTAGTTAGTCAAAGAAAAGGGTCCATCTTTAATCTTCGTTTTAGGCCCCACGAAAGTTTGGGTTGTCTTGGCTTTGAATACATGGCCACTTGCCCACCTATGATAAAATAAAAATGAAAATGAAAAGAATGCGTCGCCTCCTTTTTGTGCTTCTGCCAATGGCATAGCATTTTGTAGCAGCATGATCCTTTTGCAGCCAAGGTGATCCTTTTGCAGCCAAGGTGATCTGCTCCTTTTTTCTTTTTCTTTTTTGTTTATAAGAAAAAGAAATTTATTTGTTTTTTAAATGAATTACAAAGATCAAAAGGACCGAAGGAAAAAGCATCACAACGGAAAACGAGTATCCTAACTATGTTGGCACTTGGCACCTCCGACTGGACAATCATATGCCCCAAGGACCTGAAAAAGCAGAGAAAGCAAATCAAATATGGTTGGCAAGGAGCTAGGGTGATCTCTTTTCAGGCTGGCGTGGTGTTGTGATTGCAAGTGAAATGAGTTATGGATTCCTTTCGAACTTCTGACATGCAAGAAAGACCAAGAACATCTATGTGGCGTCAACTAACATCCATCTGATGCTTAAGTCACCCAATTTAGTGTGAAAATTACTTAAGCAATTACTTACCAAGAGTAGTGTACCTTGAATGGAGTTTACCGTGTATTCCTATAGGTAGAGGAGGTATAACAAATAATTTAATATTAGGTAGTACTGTGACACCCGTTCCTAACATGCATGTACATTTCACGTGATAGCGCATTTCATGCACATTTTCATCTCATAAGCCATTTGGTGCGTGACATGTCATATTATTAATAATACAAGTATAATTTGTATAGTATAGTGCGCATTAAATACCTTATATGCTTGTGTTCCATTTAAAAAAAATAGAAGAAAAGAGGATAATGGACGTGGCAGTTAAGGGAAGAATGGCCCCTTTGGTTTTAGTTAGATTCATTTATTACTTGTGGGAAAAAAATCTAGGACAAGGACACCTCTGTTATGAAATCAAGCAAATAATAAGAGCTGAAAAGTAAATAAACTGGACACAAATATGTAGAAAAAAATTAGTCTTCTGGACTACTCAAATATTATTCAGAGTGGTATTTTGCTTTCTGCCTTTTCTTTCTCTCTTGATTGTGTGTATTTTCTTGGCTGGACGATACAATGATATATAGCCAAAAGGCTCAACCAATACATTCAATACTAGCACACATACTAAGGTCATCCATCTTCTTCTGATAACATTTATAACACTCCCCCTTGGATGACCAAAAACTAAAAATATGCCTCGTTAAAACCTTACCAAGGAAAAACCCAATGCGAAAAACCTTAGGTGAAGGGAAAAGAGTACACAGTGAAAAACTGTCTATAGATTGCCTCATTAAAATCTTGCTAAGGAAAACCTAGTGGGACAAAACCTTAGACAAAGGAAAAAGAGTACAATCGTTTATCTTTTAGCATTAATTACTCCCCTCAACTTTGCATGATATGTCTTTGAGTCGGCGCATCCCAATACCATTAACCAGCTTCTTGAATGTTGCGGTTGGTAATGCTTTGGTGAATAAATCTGCCAGATTGTCGCTAGAACGTATCTGCTGAACATCAATATCACCACTTTTCTGGAGGTCATGGGTGTAGAAGAATTTTGGTAAAATATGCTTAGTTCTGTCTCCTTTGATATAACCAGCTTTAATCTGTGTGATACATGCGACATTGTCTTCATGTAATATGGTCAGGTTATCTTTGATTGAAGATAATTCACATTTTTCCCGAATGTGTTGTTGTATCATAGATCTCAACCAAATACATTCACGGCTTGTTTCATGAATTGCGATAATTTCAGAATGATTAGAAGAAGTAGCAGTCAATGTCTGCTTCACAGAACGGCATGAAATAACAGTACCACCACAAGTGAACACATATCTTGTTTGTGATCGAGCTTTGTGTGGATCAGATAAATAACCAGCATCTGCGTATCCGATTAATTGTGACTTCGATCCATTTGAATAGAATAAACCCAAATCAACTGTTCCTCGGAGACAACGAAATATGTGTTTAATTCCTTTCCAATGCCGTTGAGTTGGAGCTTAACTATATCGAAATAATAAGTTAACTGAAAATGCAATATTTGGTCGTGTACAATTTGTTAGGTACATAAGTGCACCGATGACACTCATATATGGTACTTCCAGCCCAAGAATTTCATCTCCCTCTTCTTGGGGACGTCGAAATGGATCTTTGTTCACATCAAGTGATCGAACAACCATAGGAGTACTCAATGGATGTGCTTTTGTCCATGTAGAATTGCTTAAAGACCTTTTTCGTATATGTCGACTGATGTACTAGAATACCAGTTGGCAAATGCTCAATTTGCAGACCGAGACAAAACTTTGTTTTACCAAGTTCTTTCATCTCAAACTCTTTCTTTAAATATTCAGCGGTTTTTATGAGCTCTTCCGGAGTTCCCACAAGATTTAAATCATTGACATAAACCGCAATAATTGCAAAACTAGAGTTTGATTTCTTAGTAAAAATACATGGACAAATAGGATCATTTTCATATCCTTCCTTTAATAAGTAGTCGCTAAGGCATTTGTACCACATGCGACTAGATTGTTTCAACCCATATAAAGATTTTTGTAGCTTAAGAGAATAAACGCTCCGGGATTTTGAACTGCATGCTTCAGGCATAGTATATCCTTTGGGGACCTTCATGTATATGTTAGCATCTAGTGATCCATACAAGTATGCTGTCACAACGTCCATTAGACGCATGTCTCGACATTCTGTAACTACCAAGCTAATAAAAAATCTAAATGTGATAGCATCCATTACGGGAGAGTATGTCTCCTCATAATCAATTCCAGGTCTCTGCGAGAAACCTTGTGCAACAAGCCGTGCTTTATATCACACAACTTCATTTTTCTCATTGCGCTTTCGCACAAACACCCACTTGTATCCCACAGGTTGTATTCTTCCAGTGTTTTGAACTACAGGTCCAAATACTTCTCTTTTTGCAAGAGAGTTCAATTCTGCTTGAATTCTGCTTGAATTGCTCCTTTCCACATTGGCCAATTATTTCTGCGTCAACATTCTTCGACAGTTTGTGGTTCACTTTCATCATTACTTCTAGTAATGTCAAGAGCAACCTTAAATGAAAACGCGTTATTGACAACGGTTTTATTTCTGTCCAACATTTCTCCCGTACTCATAATGTATTGAGATCTCATTATTCTCAGGTACCTATTCCATTTCAGGAAATCACTCTTCGAGAGATTTCTCTTCAGGGGATTCAGGAGTAGGAGGAAATATGGATAAATTCATTCTTTCATTTGCGGGTTTAGCCTCTTCATGAGCTTTTACATTTATTAGCCTGATCCCCTCAGGAGTATCAGTTATTCCTGGGACTTCAGTTTGTTTGCCTTGGATTTTTCTCTTCCAGGGAAGTTTATCTTTGGCAGCAACAGGTCTCCCTCGCTTCTGGCGTGCTTTAGATTCATCAACTGTTGTATAAGTAATTTGTCTTGTGAGAATTTCGATCCGTGCTGGGATATTAGCAGCTGGTATATGAGACTTAGTTACTTTCTTTGCATCAATAAATGCATCCGGTAATTGATTTGCAATACTTTGCAAATGAAAGATCCTTTGAACTTCTAGTTCACATTGATTAGTACGAGGATCAAGATGAGATAATGCCAAAACATTCCAAGTAATTTCACGTCGAGCTTCTGGCTTCGACTTATCTCCCCCTAATGGTGGGAAAATTGATTCATCAAAATGACAATCCTCAAAATGTGCCTTAAACATATCGCCTGTTAGGGGTTCGAGGTATCTAATGATAGATGGAGAATCAAAACCAACATAAATCCCAATGCTACGTTGTGGACCCATTTTAGTATGTTGGGGTGGTGCAATAGGCACATACACAACACAACCAAAAAGTCTTAAATGAGAGATATTCGGTTGTTGACCAAGAGCAAGCTGTGTGGGTGAATATTTATGATATGCAGTTGGCCTAACACGAATCAGAGATGCAGCATGTAAAATAGCATGTCCCCAAGCAGAAACTGGTAATTTTGTTTTCATAAGCAATGGTTGAGCAATTAACTGAAGTCTTTTAATAAAAGATTCAGCCAAACCATTCTGGGTATGAGTGTGTGCAACAGGATGCTTAACATCAACACCAATTGACATGCAGTAATCATTAAATGTCTAGGATGTGAACTCTCCAGCATTGTCAAGATGAATTGTTTTGATTTGATGGTCTGGGAACTGTGCTCTTAATCTAATGATCTGAGCAAGGAATCTAGCGAATGCAACATTTCGTGTAGATAGTAAACAGGTATGTGACCATCTAGTTGAGGCATCAACTAGAATCATGAAATATCGAAATGGTCCACATACTGGGTGTATCGGTCCACAAATATCTCCTTGTATTTCTTTGTAAAAAGGATGGTGATTCAACAATCACTTTGGAGAGTGATGGTCTAATTTTCAATTTCCCTTGTGAACAGGCATTACATGGATAATTCTTGGGTAATAGAATCTTCTGGTTCTTTAACGGATGCCCTTGTGAATTTTCAACAATATGACGCATCATTATTGGACCTGGATGCCCATGGAGATCATGCCAGAGCATGATAAGTGTTGGGTTGGAGCACTTCTGGTGCATCACAGTATATGATTCAATTGTTCTAATCGTCGTATAATATAATCCAGAAGATAATGCAGAAATTTTTTCTAATACTAGCTTCTGGCCAGATACATTAGAAGTGATATACAAATACTCTTTTTTGCCTTCGTTTGTGGTTTCAATATGATAACCATTACGACGTATATCCATAAAACTTAACAGATTTCTTTTGGATCTGGTAGAATACAAAGCATTGTCAATATTTAAATTTGTTCCGTTTGCTAGAACAATATTTGCTCTTCCAGAGCCTTCAATTAGGTCTGCAGAACCTGATATTGTATTCACATAAGCTTTTATCTTTGTCAAATGTTTGAAATATCTGTTATCTCGAAGAATTGTATGTGTCGTACCACTGTCTACCAGACAGATATCTTCGCCAGTTATCTTTGCATTTTATAATGTCCCATTAGTATCCATGCTCCTATATGCAAAATATAAATTTAAAGATTTCATAGATAAATAACTGAAACACATCTTAAAAATTTTATTCCAAAAACAAATACAACATGACATATCTCATACAACATTATTGAAAGATAAAATTAGTCCTCAGACTATTATTTCAAACATAACCAAAAATACTTGTTTAGTCCAAATGCATGGACCAATCAGGATAGTCATCTCCATCATCAAAGAAATCATCTTTTGTCCCACTAGGTCCAGCAGGTAAATCAGATATATCAAAAGATGAGAAGTTAAAAGGTTCAAAAGGGTCAGTTTGATTAACTTGATCAAGGAAATTGGTTTCAACTTCTTTTCCTTTTCCCTTGATGGAAGCTTGGTAAAGATCAATCAAGTGTTTTGGCGTACGACAGGTACGCGATCAATGACCTTTCACTCCACATCTGTAATAGGAATCTTCAGTATTCTTAAAAGGCTTAGCTTGTAAATCCTTTCCCTTTCCTTGGGATACATCCGACCTATCCCACTTATTCCACTTCTGGGGAAAACCAGTTTTCTTGTTGGGCTTCTTGATGTGTCCTCCACGGACTTGGTAGTTATGGCCACCACGCCCTCTTCCGCGTCTGCGCCCATGACCTCGGCCACGACCGCGGCCACCTCCCTGATTGTGAAATGAGACTCCGTTTGCTTCTGGAAACGACATAGATCCGGTTGGGCGAGACTCGGGATCCTTCATTAATAATTCATTGTTTTGTTCAGCTACCAAGAGACATGATATCAAATCCGAGTATTTCTCATAGCCCCTCTGTCTATATGTTTGTGATAGATTCATGTCTTTGAGGTGAAACGTGGAATATGTTTTTTTCAGCATATCCATTTCAGTAATTTTCTCCCCACACAGTCTCAAAAGTGAAACAATTCTGAATAGGGCCAAATTATACTCGCTAACCGATTTGTAATCTTCAAATCTTAGGTGCATCCAATGGTAACGAGCTCGAGGCAACATGACTGTCTTTGGTGCCCATATCTTTCCTTCAGGTTGTTCCACAAAACTAGTGAGTCTTTGACAGTGAGATACTTGGACTTCAGGTCCTCATGGAGGTGATGTTGGATGAAGATCATGGCTCTTGCGTGATCCTTCAGGGATGCATTATTACCATTTGTGATCGTTTTCCAGATTTCCATTGCATCAAGATGGATCTGTATATCAAGGATCCATGACAGATAATTTCTTCCCGAAATGTCAAGTGCAGCAAATTCCAATTTCGTATAGTTCGACATTATCTATAAAACAAGATATCATATTAGACAAATAATCATGAAAGAATATAATTAAATAGTCAGAGTATGAAATTCCCCTTGACAAATTCTACCCTGAAAATGCCAGTGCATATGTAAGAACTTTCTGTTGGAGAAGAAAAATATCCCTTTTTTTTTTTCCAGAAGGAAAAGCCAACAACTTTTACTAGTTACAAGCTTATTAAAGCCTACGTAGGGAATGGCAAGTTGCCATGTGAGGCTACCTTTTTTTTTTTTTTCATGCATTGAAGGGAATGGTTTATTGCCATGTGAATTGGCAGATAAAAATAAAGAAGTATGGATCTGCTCCTTGAGTCAATTTCCAAACGAATATAATTAAAAACTACTGTTACAAGAATTTTACACTAGTTTAGTAATTGTAATCAGAGATACTAAATTTATTAACAAGATGTTATATATAAATTAACTTGTCAGTTTCTACTCAACCACTGGGGTTAGCTCAGTGGCCAAACTCGTGGTTTCCCTTAAGGAGGTCACGGGTTTGAGGTGGCGTGGTGGATTCAATATTTTGAAGACCCGCCCACCTTGTTGCTAAAAATACTTCAGGTATTTTGCCATTTTTTTTATATGAGAATTTGTTGGGTAAAATTCTTCTGGTATTCCCCCCCCCCCCCCCCCCCCCCCCGATTAAAAGTAGAATACTTCAGGATTCATAATTGATATGTACTTCAGGTACAATCTCCCATTTTTTTTCATAATTAGAATACTTTAGGATTCATAGTTGATATGTATTTCTGGTACAATATTTTTTTCTTCTTTCCTTATACTGTTGTTGGCATACAGTATGACGAAAAATATCCATTTAAAGCATAGAAGTTATCACATGAATTTAGCTACTGATGGTTTTTAAAAGCTTCTGAAAAATTGATACCATTGTCCATTTAAAGCTGGCATAGCAGTGTATATGCTTAAAAGAAAACTCATTTTGATGAATATGGAGTAGTGTATCTAAAATCCACAAGTTGTATGAGTGGAGGATACATCGTTTACCTTTCTCAGTTGGCTAGGGTTTCGTGCTAATAACGTGTTATGAAACCAAGCAAATAATAAGAGCTGAAAAGTAAATAAACTGGACACAAATATATAGAAAAGAAGTTAGTCTTCTAGGCTACTCAAATATTATTCAGAGTGGTATTTTGCTTTCTGCCTTTTCTTTCTCTCTTGATTGTGTGTATTTTCTTGGCTGGACGATACAATGTTATATAGCCAAAAGGCTCAACCAATACATTCAATACTAGCACACATACCAAGGTCATCCATCTTCTTCTGATAACATTTATAACAACCTCATGTTTATATTGACTTCAGGCCAATAGGGAACTTCTTGTTCTCTTCTTTTTGCTTTAAAACGAAGGAAGAGTGGGAGAGTGAGATAAAGAGAGTAGGAAGAAGAGAGAAGCTTGGGAAAAATCTGGAAAAAAAAAAAGGGTAAGATTTTATGGTTTTTCAGTTTTCACTAAAGTTTGCATATTTTTTCTCTTAATAGGTCTTATCCTTGATAAATTTTCGAATATAGTTCCTGAACTTGAAATGATACGAGATTTTTACTGTGGGTACCTATACGTATCTTTGAGCTTGTGTAAAAATTTCGTAATTTTACTCAAAGTAAAGAATTTATTAAAAATGTTTTACCAAGCTGTTGTCAGATGAGTTAAGAAGCAGTCAGCACTGCCAGACTTCACGAAAACGGACCTATTCTAGTCTAGAAAACTCAAAATATCATTCCGCTTGATTTGTTAGAAACTAGACACATAGAGATTCAGAATCTACAAGCCAAGTTCCCTAATTATCTCCGAGATATAGCAGTTTTTAGTTTGAAGTTGAAGAAAATCTGTTTTTGTAAATTTACAGCAAGATGTTGGTCTGTTTGGTGTCGGTTTAAAAATAGTTACCAAGCTCAGGAAATTCTGAATTTCTGATATGATGTTTCTATATGTGTCTAGTGTGTGGTAAAAATTTCGTTGGAAATGGATGTGTATATTAATTCTGTAAATTCAGAGACCATAAGTCTTTTATATTGTTTCATGCATATCCGCGAGGATAACGTAAGGAGGATCATGGTTACGTCTCCAGCTTGTAGAGGATAGAGCCTATAGTGAAGTTGGTCTTTTTGTCAGGTGAGAATGTACAGCTTCTATAAAATTAAAATGCTGTGTTTTTCAGAATTGTTTTGTGATTATTACTGCTTTACAAACTCTTCTTATGTTTTCGAGTATATGTTGGCAATATTTTTGTTTGGATGGATCAAATGATTTTTGGTGGGTGGAAAGAGAATTTTTATGCCTCTTGTGCCAATGTTTTAGTTTGCAAGCTTGACAACTTGCATTCGTGGGCTGTGCAAGCTTAGTTCTTGCTTGATTTTGTGAGTTGGCAAACATCATGAGCGTTTGCCGGTAAGCTTTGCTTACCTTGTGGGCTGCACTTACCATTGGTGATAAAGAATGACCCTCGTCACCGCCACTATATGTGAGCCTGTGAATGAGGTAACGGTACCGTCTTAACTCTTGGTCGTGAGGTAGACGACTCGTTGGCACACATGGTAAAATTTATGCTTTATTATCATGGAGAATGGGTGAAATTATGATTATTGAAATTGTTTGTGGATATGCTATTGAGATGAGTTCATGAATAGAGGAAGTTGGTTGAAATAACTTTTCACAGTAGGTGATATTTAAAACTTCTATCCATCTAAAGTGTTTAAGTATTTCTTTTTATTATGTTGCTAATGTACATTCTCCTGTAACCTTTTTGGTTGCAGATACCTAGATGAGCTAGATGTCAGTCCAACTACAGTGCCAGTCAGGTGTGGTTGTTTTTGTAACTTTTGTCAGATTGTAGGTGCTATGTACATATTAGTTTGCGAGGATCGTGTGATTGTGTTGTAGTCAAGTACCTTGGACTTGTGCTAATGTTGGGCAGTCGTGAACACCTAGTTTGTGAATGACTATGGAGTTGTTGTACTAATATCTTTCTGTATTTCGGTTGCGGGTTGCATTTTTTTATATTTTATTTTCTATCATATGGTTGCAGGTATCCCGAGATGTGTACAAGTGGTGTCAGGTGTCCTACCACTTTGTGCAGGCTAGGTCCTACCGGAGTGGGGTGTGACAAGTACCTTATACGAATGGGTGTGGAGTAGCTTGCTACTTATTAGTGCGTCGAATTCGAATAGCTCTTCAACTGGCTACCTCTCTTGGAGATGCTCTAATTAGGTGACATTTGATTTCAGTGGACACAAACAGGAGCGGGGGCCCTATTGTGACTACAAGGTGTAGTGAGTGAATCTCGGTTGTTAAAAGTGTTTTGAATGGTCTAGATTTTAGTTTAACTCTTTGGGCGAATAGTTTATTTAAAATCCAACCCGTCCAAAACAAGGATGGATGACCGAGATTCTCACTACACGTCTGTAGTGAGTTGCTCACTACACGCCCCGGGTCGGACACGAAATATAATTTCATTAACGAAATATCCATTTTTTTGCAAGAAACAAGATCAGACTAGGTAATTCATGAATTAGGATCAGTCTACCTTTTTTTTGGTAAAAAAGTGCAACGATCTTCTTGTGATGTTGAATTTACATTTCTGAGCTAATGAATAATATGCTCTCAAACACTAGAGATTCTGTTACATCCCTGGACTTCAAAAAGGCCCACCAGCATCTGTCCTCGTATATAGAGCAATGCTAGGATGGTTTGGACTGAGGCAACTGCTGTTCTGACCTCAGTTCCAGTCTTATCTCGAGCTAAAAAATATAACTTAAACCGTTCAATGTTTACATCTAGGCATGAACAAATAATTTCGTAAAACAAACAAGTCAACTGGACATCGTTAACTCGGTAAAAGAATAGCGGTTTTTATCGGTAAAATAACAGCTAATATAATTTCGAAAATATACAAGAAGATAATTTGATTCGATCAATAAAATACATATGCCTGATCGATTTGCATTGTTACTTAATTGTTGGTCGCTTAAGAGTGAACGATTTAGATGATGTTTTCAAGCTCGGGACAATACCCGAACTGAGGTCACAGTAGCCTGCTGTGCCTTAGGGCTCCTCAATGCCAATGGTTTCTTGTGTAAGTATCATACGTATTTTACTATTTTATGCTCTATTTCACGTGGCCGGCATCGTTTATTGATCTTTGCATTTTAATAGAACGGGAAAATAATAAGTTGTAGCACGTGAGGTAGTACCCAAACAATTATATTAACCGAATAATATATTTATATTCTTATTTTTATTTTTTGTGATGAACCGAAAATTAGTGTGCCCACTGATCTGATCATAGGTGGGAAGAGGTTTTCGGTATTGGTAACTCAGAAGATTTTCAGCCGTGCGATCAAATAGACCGCATTTCTGATCGTTCAATATTGCAAAATTAGTTAAAAAATTCTTGGAAATCGAGGTAGTTTAAGAAGAAAAGTAGTAGGTGGTTTGAATTCGTCCAGGACGGAGCCAGAATTTTACTTTTGTTGTGGCGAAAATGTATACATAAAAAATAAAAGACAAACCGCATCATAAATATTTATCCAATCTATGAAAAAAATCTAGTGGTGGTGAGTTTATATACTTTGGATATAAAAATTAATTTTCTATATAATAATTGCACTTTTAAAAACCTTGTGGTAGCAGTCAGCTAGTCACCACCACTTGTCCCTCTTTGGCTCGATGCTTGAATCCGTCCCGCCTCGCCTCATGAAGGCAATATTCAATAGCTTTAGCAAGGCGACGTTGGATTCATATACAAACCTACAAAACTGTCAAACATTTTCCACGTCATTTTTAAGCATGCAATGATAATGCGATAGATTTAAACCAGTCCTTTTTAGGGCTTATTGAGAAATATAATGTTTGTGAAAAAATTATCTTAATCAAACAAGTGTATATATATATATACACGGTTCCAGTTAGGGATCCCTGACTAGAAGAAAATAGGTGTTTTTTTGTGTTGCAAATTGTTTTGGGAAAATCCGAGCCGTCCAATATGTTCAAAAGGTGTTTTCCAAGGTTCACATGGGAAATCTTCGCAAAAAAAAAAATATCGGGAAGGGCTTGATCTGCCGAAGAACTGCTTGGATCAAGCCCTTCCCGGTATTTTTTTTTGAAGATTTCCCGCGTGGACCCTTGAAAACACTTTCTGAACACATTGAATGGCTCGGATCGTCAAAAAAATACTTGGATCATGGAGGTCCGGAAGTTCGGATCCCGGATTAGAACCGTGTCCTATATATATATATATATATAACAAAAGACTTGATAGTTTTCGATGTCTCGTCGAGTTAATTTTATTAGTAGTTGATAGTCTTTTCAAGAAATCAATGATGTGACCAGTTTTGATAATCTTGTTGTGGGTCCAATCTACATCTAGCATAATATATATTTTTTTTTTTTTGAATTAGCAGATAAAGTAATGTTATTTCATAGTATCAGCATAAAAAATGATAAAGACACAAACTTTGTGCCACAATCAATCACAACCTCACTCACATGGGGTGTGGGCTCCACATGGGGCCCACTTGCGGGCCCCACACCTCATGTGAGTGAGGTTGTGGTTGGTTGTGGCATAAAGTTTGTGTATGTATCATTATTGTATCAGCATTAGGATTGTTCCGCAAGCCCATCCAACCTATAGTAGTAATCGAATAGTCTTGGAGCAGTTCCAATGAAAGAGGGAATCTTGACCAACGGTAAATAGGAACCTAGCTACGACAAAACATTACAGCACCTCAAAAAATTATTCATATTTTTAAATATATAATGTTATATATATTCAATATGAATTTTGTTTGATAAATCTCGATGAGTTCGATTAAACAAAGTTTTCAAAATTGTAAAAAAATTATAGATTGTAAGATATAATCAACTGAAAATTAGCACACAATTAATGGACAAGAAATTCAGGATAGAGGAAGTAAAACAAAGAGGTTGATGTGCATTGTGTATAAAAAGTAACTAGCTAAAGTAGAGGAGCTAGTGACTTGAATAAGTATTTCTAAATAACTTTTGTTTTTGGGTAATCTTACACACACATTAAAGATACTTTTACTAAACAACCTGAGACTTAAGAGTTTGTTCTCTCTTGAAGGCTCAAGTCAAAACCTCTCAGGTGCTATTAACTACTTTAGGGTCAGTCCATAGTCTATATAGATCATTGCTCTGACTTTAAGTGAGCGCCCGCTATGTGATTTTGTGACTTACAAAATTAATCGATATGCGCTTAAACTAGTCCGGACTCTGCACGAGAAAAAGAAAGATATTGCCGCAACACAAGCGCATGCTGTGAAAGTAAACCTTTATCATATTCCCTGACTAGAAGAAAATGGGTGTTTTTTTGTGTTGCAAATTGTTTTGGGAAAATCCGAGCCATCCAATATGTTCAAAAGGTGTTTTCCAAGGTCCATATGGGAAATCTTCGCAAAAAAAAAATACCGGGAAGGGCTTGATCTGCAGAAAAACTGCTTGGATCAAGTCTTTCCCGGTATTTTTTTTTGAAGATTTCCCGCGTGGACCCTTGAAAACACTTTCTGAACACATTGAATGGCTCGGATCGTCAAAAAAATACTCTGATCATGGAGGTCCGGAAGTTCGAATCCCGGACTAGAACCGTGTCCTATATATATATATAACAAAAGACTTGATAGTTTTCGATGTCTCGTCGAGTTAATTTTATTAGCAGTTGATAGTCTTTTCAAGAAATCAACGATGTGACCAGTTTTGATAATCTTGTTGTGGGTCCAATCTACATCTAGCATAATTTCATGAAAAAAATAAAATCTTATTTTTTCACGGATAAACCTGGGGGTACAGAGGATTTTGCACAGAAATGGTACCGAGCTCCTTCGGGGACCCACTTTTGGGTCCCACACGAGTGATCCGAACCGTTCATTGTTCTTAAAACATTTTTCCGAGGGGCTCCACAAAATTTCAGCTCAATCGGACGGTTGGAAGTGCTCCAACCAAAGTCCCACCGTTCCAACCAACATTTTTTGGGTTGGAACGGTGGGACTTTGGTTGGAGCACTTCCAACCGTCCGATTGAGCTAAAATTTTGTGGGGCCCCTCGGAAAAATGTTTTAAGAACAATGAACGGTTCGGATCACTCGTGTGGGACCCAAAAGTGGGTCCCCAAAGGAGCTCGGTACCATTTCTGTGCAAAATCCTCTGTACCCCCAGCAGGGTCCTTTTTTCACATAACACCAGTTGCACCTAAAGGAACCATGTCTGAAAAACCAGTCCGTTTCGGAATCCTGGGCTGCGCTAGCATAGCACGCAAGATATCTCGAGCCATTAATCTCGCCCCAAACGCCTCCATCCAAGCCATCGGAAGCCGTTCGATCGACAAGGCCTCGAGGTTCGCGTCGGAGAATGGCTTCCCGGCATCGGCTACGGTCTACGGCAGCTACGAAGCCGTACTCGACGACCCGGACGTGGACGCGGTCTACGTGCCTCTCCCCACGAGCCTGCACGTGAAGTGGGCGGTTTTAGCCGCCGACAAGAAGAAGCACATCTTGCTGGAAAAGCCGGTGGCGCTCAATGTGTCGGAGCTTGATGTGATTCTGCAGGCTTGTGAATCGAATGGTGTGCAGTACATGGACGCTACCATGTGGATGCACCATCCGCGGACGGCTCAGATGAGGGAGTTCCTGTCCGATCCGCAGCGCTTTGGCCAACTCAAATCGGTAATTGCAAAGTGAATTTGACGATCCTAGTTAGTTTCATGTTCTGTTTGTGATGAAAATTGTCATTTGTCCTTTTTTTTTGTTGTCATTATTCAAATTTTTTTTCGCATTTGTTAGTTATCTGTTAAATTTTTGTGGATTATTAATTCTTCTCGATGAGAGGGATTGAAAAAGTAAAAAATATTGAATTTTCTTTTAATAAAGCCAAAAAATATGGCCTTTTGAATTATTTAAAAAATTTAAGTTTAGATCATAATTTTTTACTTTTCTGATTCTTCTTATCGAGAAAAACCAATAATTTACAAAAAAATTGACGCAAAAGTGCAAGACTATGAAAGTGGGAAAATTTTGAATAAAGACGAAAAAATAAACCAAGTAACGTTATTGAATAAGTTTTCGTTGCCCCCATAATTTGTATTTGGGTCGGTTTGGATCGATAGAGGGCCAGTCCTACGAGTTGCGAACTAGAAAAATTAGACTCGTATTACAAAACGAAATACATTTGTTTTGTTGATGCAGATTTAAACGAATATGAACTCTAAAATTTGATCTAAGAAAATATAGTAATTTTATTGAAGTAGCGGAGTTCTTATACACAAATTTTAATGTTGTGCCACAAGATAATAGTAGTAGTATTACATTTGGAAAAGTCCCCTAGTAGTATTAATAGTAGTAGTATTGCATTTTTTTTTTAAATAACTAGATATCCGGGTCAGCTTTTGCGCACCTCGACTAATTCCAGGGTCCTAGAGGTAACGAACGGGCATAACCCTTAGTGGCCTCAAGAGTTTGCTAGTAAAGGAAATCGAACCTGAGACCTTAGATGGGATTTTAATTGGCATTCAATGGTTGACAATTTCTATTTCCTTTCTGAATTGGCCGGTGTTTCACACTTGACACTTTCAACAATTATGAGAGTTCACCCGCCTACCTATAACCTAGTACTTTTTTTTACAACTCATGTTGTCCTCCTGGCATCCTGGTCAGCTTATGCGTGCCTTGTACCTCGACTGCTAGGACCCATAACGTATACCCTACTCCAAAATGTATGAGAAAGAAAATAATGCTTTTCTTTTGGATGATTCAAGTTCAAGGCCCTTAATTTGATTTGTACCAAAATATAAAAACCAAGAGTTCTCTACCATTCTGTCTTTAACCATAGTTCAATCTTTGCTTCTGATTCTGACAGGTCTACAACATCTTCTGCTACAACCCTGGCCCTGACTTCCTCATCAATGACATCCGCGTCAAGCCGGACCTTGATGGTCTCGGCTGTCTCGGGGATGCCGGATGGTACTGCATTCGAACTATCCTCTGGGCAGCCGACTACCAACTGCCTGAAAGAGTAACAGCTTTGCCCAATCCCGAATTCAACGAATCAGGGGTGATCCTATCCTGTGGCGCTTCCTTGAGTTGGACCGACGGGAAAATTGCAACCTTCTACTGCTCTTTCCTCACCAACTTAACCATGGACTTAACTTGTGCTGGAACCAATGGATATTTACACGTCCACGACTTTGTCATACCGTTTCAGGAAAAAGTTGCGTCGTTTTATGGAGCTTCGAATTCAAGATGGGTGAATTTTGGATGTGAACCAACTCCAACTAAGCACAAGGTCGTGACCGATCTTCCACATGAAGCTATTATGGTAAAGGAGTTTGCTCGTTTGGTAGCAAGTATTGAAGGAAATGGTTTGGAGCCTGAGAAGAAGTGGCCAATTATTAGTAGGAAGACGCAATTGGTTGTGGACGCAGTGAAGGCATCGATTGATAGGGCTTTCGAGCCTATTGAAGTTGGGAATTATTAAAACCTCGTCTTTGCATCTGTGTTTGAATGGACTGGCGTCATGTTACTAATGTTGTGTTTTGCTCCTGTGTTACTAATGCTGTGTTTTGCTCCTGTGTTTGTATGATCTGGGACCTTAGACTGTCTGTCTTGAGAAATAAAATGGCCTAACGTCATTTTGATGGCTCTAACGGCTTGTTTGGATGCGATATGAGTTTTGGGTAGGTATAATAGTAAGGAGAAATAAGGGGAGCTGTTACGCCCCCCGCCCCTGACAAAGCCCCTCAACCGGCCCCACAGCCCTTTCCCCCCATACCCCACCCACCCCCTCCCCCCTTTTTCGGCTCAGAATTTTTTTTTTTAAACTTTATTTATTAAATTAATTATTTAATTTGGTTTACTCACATTATATTTGCAAGTAAATTATTATTTTTAATTGACATTTAAATTTGACTTTATATTTAGAAACTTTGTATTATTTTAATTAGTTAATTAATTTGTTTTAACAATGAATAATATATTAAAAAAACTTATAAAAGTGAATAATATTACAATCACGCTTAAAAGTAAAAAAATATTACAATCACGTTTTAAAGTGTCTAAATATTACAATCATGTTGACAATGTTCAGCCCTAATCAATATTGCCACCAAATTGTGGTCCCGGCACGACGCCCAGTATGTCGTTCCACAATTGAACACGTACGTTATAAGTAACAGCCCATCCTGCAGCTTCATTCGATGCATTCTGCCACCACCATATTGGGATGGGTGGTACAGGGTGATGAGGGCGCAAAAAAAGTTGCACGAAGTGATTGTTAATACGGGCAATAGCTATTTCTTGACGCTGTTGGACTGAAACTGGATGGGATCTCAAGGGCAAGTGAGTAAAACAACTTCCAGCATTCGCGTCAAATGTATATAGTACAATGTTGTACCGTGATGCGATGACTACCCCCAAATTCATACAGTCCATCCAATTTCGCCATGAAGCCGTAGGCATCCAATAGCTCAGTGACCGTAGTACATCATCTGGCATATTTTCCATCGGATAAACCGCATTGTAGAGATATCTATTTTGATTAATTTCTTGGATAAGATCATGTCGTACTTGAACCCAGCACTCCTCAGTGCCATAGATATGCGCGGCTATCGCTCTGAATCCACAATGACCATCACCTTTGACGTCTTTGGTGTGGGACATATACTGCTGGAATTGCCAAGGTAAATACTGAATGTAATTAACCTCCTCCCTCTCCCTCTCTTCCCTCTCCTTCTCCTTCTCCACCCTCTCCCTCCCTGCATTTTTCCCTTTCCTTTTCCCTTTCCCTCTCGATGTAGATGCTTCTGTACAGGAAGGTATGCGCCGGCCACTTTGCTCAGCTTTTCCCACAGGTCGACCTCTATGTTCAGTGTTGTATGATGGGGCTCGAACACTGCTGTGAGACGGATCTGCCATATCCACAAACTTGTCTATCATATGCTTTCGCATACGTGGATCCATCCCCTGTAATATGTCAACCACACGAGATGTCTCGTCGGGTTGTTCTCCCTCGTCATTAAACTCGGTCGCGTGCATAGAGAGCCTACTCCAATGAATGTGGATACTGGATAGCGGAATTGACATGTTGTGGGAATGATAAGCCCTCAAATCGTGCATACATGGCAATCCATGTGTTGTTCTGATCGAACAGCCGCAACTGCCGCTTGGGAGGGGGTAGGCGTCTGCCGCAGATTCTAGCTGCTTTTCGATCAACTCCATTGCATTTAATGAAACGCGACACCTGATTTCATAAAAAATGGGGTCACGTAAATGGTTGTGGCGTGGAATGTTGACAGATTTCTCAAACGACTTCTTAATTTCCCCAAACTGATTTGTCAACATATTATCTATGCGTTCAAAAGATGTTTGGAGCGATGACATGGTTGTACCGCCCAAATAGCACTTTAGCTTCGAATGTGCAGACTCGACCCTGTAATAGAATAATGCACTTTGTTTAAATAGGAAAGTTTGAACAGTGTAGTATAATATAATGCAGAAAATTTAACTCGTAAAATTATAAAGTGACTATACCTTTGACTTGAATTGCTTCCGAGGTGCATACATGTATCTGTCCATGCTGTAATAAATCGCTCTTTGTACGGCGTTAACCATGTATCCGCAAGATAAGTTATGACACGCGGATATTGGTTATACTCCTCGCACATGGCAGCCCACTTATGCTGGTAAGACGAAGTGCTAGATGAATGACTAAGGGACTGCCATGAATTGCAAAAGTCTGGAAAGAACTGACCAAGCACAGCGCTGCAGTTCTTCATTACGCACTGATTTATGTGCGAAATGCAAAGGATGTGACGTGCCATGGGGAAACATGCTTCAATAGCGTTCATAAGTGCCAAATCACGATCTGTAACAAACACCAATGGCAACGGTGCCCCCTTTCCAACCATCCACTTCTTTAAGGTATTCAAGGCCCATGTACATGTATCTTCCCTCTCATTATTAAGATATGCGAACATAAGCGAGAAAGTTAGATTTGTGGATGTGATACCCACAACCTCCAATAGTGGTTTACGATACTCATTGGTTTTGTATGTGGCATCAATTACCAACACGGATGAAAAATTGACAGATAGCTCTAGACTTGTAGGATGAACCCAAACAATATCTGTGATTTCGTTGGTGTCTTGATTTGTCCTAAAGTCGTGGAGGTACCCATTCTTAATTAATTGCTCTAACACATATTGAGTAGTAGTTAGACCATCCCGTTTGGCTTCCTTGTTTATGAAAATGGCGTTGTAAATGCTTCTAATTCCCGTAGTGTTTGACGGGTCTTTTTTCTTCAAAATACTAAGAATTTCACGCGGTGCGGTGTTGTTGGCCATCTCGACCACAAATTGTTTCTCCATTGGTTTTAGCCTTGATGGGTACTTGTGGCCCTCAATATTTTCTGCTGGTTCATGGTTATGGAGACCACAGGAAACCCTTAAACCCCACTTGGCACCGTCTGAAGGTATTGGTATACCTCGCAACTCAAATGGACACTCACATTTTTTAGTCCCAGTATTCCTATGCAATATTAGCCTTTCAACCCCACGGTGCTGTTTGTACTTTCCTCCTCTCTCACAACCAAGAATGCATCTCGGCAGTTTGTCGCCTTTTAAATTAGCAGATTTATTAATAACCACCACAATACCGTTTTCGAGACCAACTCTCTTCACCCAAGCTAACATATCTTCTCTACTTTCAAAAATCTATATAAAAAAAAAAATAACGAATATGTATAAATAAAACATTATCCAGTCCTATCATATTTATCTACTTTCAAAATGAATGACAAATATGCATAAGAACAACGGAAATAACTAACCTGATCAGTGCTAAATTCGGGTGTATAATCGCGACTACTGAAATTGATGCTCTCATCACTGGGAACATCATTCTCAAATGAGCAACCATCTGGATAGTAGTAGCCATCCATAATGTTCTTCGATGAAAAACGAAAAAAGAAAGAAATTCTGAATGAGGAAGAAGTGAAGTAGTAGTGGGAGAATTAAGAAGATCACAAGGATAATGAGCAACCATCACGACTGCTGAATTATGCATAATGTTCTTCTAGGACAAGTTGCAGGATCACAAGTTGCAAGACAAGTTGCAGGATCACAAGTTGCAGGACAAGTTGCAGGATCACAAGTTGCAAGATCACAAGATCACAAGTTGCAGGATCACAAGTGCGTGCAAATCACAAGTTGCAGGATCTTTTGGGGATAAATAAAAAGATAAATAAAAAGATATTAGAGCATATTAAAAAGATAAAAGAGAAAAAAGATATTAATGAAAGAGATAAATAAATAATTAAATAAAAATTGAATTAAATTAAAGAATTGAATTAAATAAATAATTAAATGAATTAAATAATTAATTTAATTTATATAAAGAAATGAAATGATATAAATAAAGTAAATAAGGTAATTAAAGGAAATAAAGTAATATAAATAAAGTAATTATAGGAATTAAAGTAATATAAATAAAGAAATTAAAGTAATTAAAGGAATTACAGTAATATAAATAAAGTAATTAAATGAATTAAAGTAATAATATAAATGAATTAATATAATATAATATAAATAAGTAATTAAATGAAATGATATAAATAAAGTAAATAAGGTAATTAAAGGAAATAAAGTAATATAAATAAAGTAATTATAGGAATTAAAGTAATATAAATAAAGAAATTAAAGTAATTAAAGGAATTAAAGTAATATAAACAAAGTAATATAAATGAATTAATATAAATAATAAAGTAATTAAAGTAATTAAAGTAATATAAATAAAGTAAATAAAGTAATTAAATGAATTAAAGTAATAGTATAAATGAATTAATATAATATAATATAAATAAGTAATTAAAGGAGAGATGGAGGGGTAAAACAGTAAATTACGCGTGTCAGGGGGGTGGGGCCAGGCTGGGCGCGGCTCAGACGTGTCAGGGGCGGGGCGCGTAGAAGTTTTCAGAAATAAGATACTACTGTAATGAGTACTATTTATGTAGGTTGAACATTAACTACATTAATGTGGCACTTATAAAGGAGCCAAAACAGTTCATATTTTTAGTATCAAGATAATTTTCTCAACGAGTCCTATAACACCTACGGCTCAGTGTTACCAAGCACACAATTGTATAACTTTTCTTGAAAATTCTTTTGAATTATAGGGTCCTCAATTTCTGAATGAAAAACGAACGAATTAGATCAATTACGTGCAAATATCCGATGGACCTGATTTTGTCCAAAACTACTTGAATAATTATTTTAAAATTATTTAATGGTTCAAATTATTTGTGTAGAACTCGAAAGTGGGCCCACAGGACCACATTTGGCTACGAATTGCAACGGGTAGGGTATGGATCGGAGAACTCTACTCCATACCCGATCCCCAATCAGACGGCCTTTCACCACCCCCACCCCAATTCCTATTGGGGATATTAGATAGAAAAATCAAATCCACCCCCCCCCCCCGATGGGAATCGGGTATTACCTAAATATACCCATATTCAAACAAAAAAAGATTATATCAAGAATGAAATCAAAGATTTATACGTATGTTTCTTAGGCTATTAAATAGGCTATAATAATAGGTAATAATTATCTAATTGATAAGATTTTTGGTATAAATTTACTTATGATACTGAATATGAATAAACAATATATATGTATAGTTATAATATACGTATGGGGCATGTACGGGTATACAGGGGGTAAAGATTATAAAATCATACTTGCTGCATACCCAAACAGGTTTTCTTTCAACCCCACCATATCCGTTCCTATTAGAGAAAATTTTGGGCAAACTCCATCTCCGTATAAACGAGGTGGGGCAGGTATCCATTGGATATGAGAAAATTGCCATCCCTACATTGGTGAAGCACTTGGCTTGCAGTGCTGCACATTGTTTGCGCTACGGCTCAGTTTGGAATTTGGATGACAATAATCTCGAGGGGGAATGAGAATCTGATGCCTTCTATCCATGATTTCAACGTTTGGAAAAGACAAGAACGGCAATGTGATGCCAGTCTTTTTTTATTCCGACGTTTGGTAGGTACAAGAATAAGAATGTGATTACTGATGATATATTCAACCAGGAATCACATTCCCAGACAGTGGGAATTTGATCCCTCCCTTACCCTATGGAAATATTAGATTCCTGGCTCATTCATTATAAGAAGAGAAAATGTTGACTTTAATAAATTTCTAAAATAATTGTTTCTTGCGTAAAATCACTGAATGAATTAATCCAAATATGCAATTCTTCTAGGTATCCAATTCCTAGGAATTCGATTCTTGTAATAATATTCTTATTTCCAACCAAGAAAATTTCTAGAAATTTGATCCGCTAATGGTATTCATATTCTTAGGCCTTGTTCTTGAATCGATTTTATCTCATAAAATCTAACATTCTCAATGGATTTTAGCAAAATTAGATTTTATCAACACTTGATTTTATCTCACAAAATCATTTACAAAACACCGTTATCAACCCTAGATTTAATCCATTGAAAAAACAATGTGATTTTTATCACACCTCTAAATAAAACTAATTTTTGTTCCTATAAAAAAAAACCTAAAATTTATCAAAATTAGATTTTATCCCGTAAAATTCATTAAAGCACAAGGCCTTATTGCTTCTCATTGCTCAAATTCGGGTTCCCTTCTACTCCAAGTCTGCAACTTCATTCTCTCTCTCTCTCTCTCAGATTGCATATACCGGGTTACCCTCTACTCCAACTCTCCAAGCCTGCAACTTCACTCTCTCTCTCTCTCTCACTCTCTCCCCCCCGATTGTATATTTTTCTGATATAGATACAAGAAGTTTGCTCGCACTTGGGTTATGGCGAAGATGATGATCAGAATTCGAAGCAGAGACGGTTTAGAACGAGTCACAATCGACAACCCCAACCCGAGCCTCACAATCGCCCAACTCAAATCCACAATCGAGTCTCAACTCAGAGTTCCTATCCCCAACCAAACCATATCCACCAACCAAAACCTCCTCCTCGCCAAAACCCCATCCGACGTCTCCAAGTTCACCGACATGACCAACCCACAAACCCTAATCTCCACCCTCGGCATCGCCCACGGCTCGATGATCTACTTATACTACGAGGGCGAGCGGACCGTGGCGGGGCCTCAGTTCAACCCGGTCGGATCGTTCGGGCGCAAGATGACTATGGATGATTTAATTGCCAAGCAAATGCGGGTCACTCGACAGGAAAACCCTTATTGTGAGATGGTCTCGTTTGATCGGGATGCTGCCACTGCGTTTCAGAACTATGTTAATGAGTCACTCGCGTTTGCGGTGAAGCGCGGTGGGATTATGTATGGTACGGTCTCATCGGAGGGGAAAGTCGAAGTGGATTTCATTTACGAGCCGCCGCAACAGGTTGAATCTTTAGTTTTGCAGATTTCATGTAACTTTGTTTTCTCATAAGGCTAATGAAAGTAAATGCTATAACGATTGTACTAAGGTATTAAGAGCATCTTTTGGAGGTAGTACAATTGAATTTTATACCAACAATAGCTTTGGTGACACGTGTCAAATTGAAGAATCACTTGCAACAAGTTCAATCCTAGGGACTCTTCAAAAGTTAAGTTTTTGCGGTAAAGGGGGGTGGGATTATGTATGGCACGGTGTCACCGGAGGGGAAGGTTGAAGTGGATTTCATTATGAGCCGCCGCCGCAGGTTAAATATTTACTAATTTGGTAGATTAGATGTACTTTACTGAATTACTCAGATTCTTAGTCAAATTTGAGTAAAGATTTGAATAAAAACCTTTATTTGGTATCAAGCACTCCAATGGAAAAACTGAAGAACAAATTTGAAATAAAAAACTTCTTTAGCTACATGCTTGTAAATTGGGTGAAAATGCCTTGTAAATTTGGAGTAAAAATTAAAGTCGTGCTTGATTTGTGTAAAACTCAACTTGGTATACGATTGAGTCAAGAAGTGGAGTGTGTTGAGGGTGATTTTACTCATATTTTGAGTTTGAGTAAAAAAGAGAGTAGGGGTGGTCCAGGTGGAGATGCTTTTAGAACGTGGACTTTTGTTAAGGAGGTGTTTGAATCAAATGGTGGACCAAATTTTTTATTTTTCACTTATCATTTCCCTTGACGCTGTTGCTACCCAGGGTTTAGGCGCTAATTACATGTATATCTATCAGTGGAAGACTAAATTTATTATTTATCTAAGGATTTTTTAGGCAAAGCCATGGAATGTAGTTAGAAACAAATTAAAGGAAATAAGTATTAAGCAAAAGTTTAATGTGGCATTACAAGTATAATGTAGTAGTTTCTATGCAAAACAAGTGGGTGGGGCCTGTATTATTTAATGGGTAGTTAAATAGTCACTATACCATGTAGTGTTCCTTGCATTGTTTGGATTGTTTCCAAAATTGGGTGGATGAACCAGAAGTAAGGATAGTGAACTAACCGATTTGGGAGGACAGCATTTCTGACAAATTTTGAAAGTGAAGACTTTGATAGTAGATATCTATAATGTTGCAAGATAGATTTGTGTACTAAATAGAGTGGCCCTATTGCAACAGGGCACCGAGGAGGTTTTGATACTTTTGCGAGATCCTGATGAGGAGAAGCTGGTTGAGGCAATCGCTATGGGGTTGGGGATGAGGAAAGTAGGGTTTATATTTACTCAGACGATTGGTCAGAACAAGAAAGATTACACGATGTCGAATGTGGAGGTTTTACAGGCGGCCGAGCTTCAAGCAGAAGGGGATTTGAAGGAGTGGGTGACGGCGATTGTGAAATTGGATGTGAATGAGGAGGGTGGTGCTGACGTGCATTTTGAGGCGTTTCAGATGAGTGACATGTGTATTAGATTATTTAAGGAAGGATGGTTTGAAAGGGAGATTGGGGAAGATGCTGATCCTAAGTTATCGAGGATGAAGAAGGATGTGGTCGTTGGAGGAAAGGATACCAAGGAAGTTGATAATGACTTTTTCTTGGTTGTAGTGAAGATATTCGATCACCAGGTACATTCTAAAACCTCTTTGATCACCTATGTCTGCAATTTTCAATCTGATTTATGTTGATTTTTATGATAGTATAGTACGGTCATTATGCTCTGTAATGGGAATGTCTCCCTGATCCCCTGGCTGTAAGTTGTATATTTTTGGCCATCTAATTGGGGATACTAACAGAAGACAATTACCATAGGGATTATTGCGTTGGCTTGGTTTTCATTGCTTTCCTTGTGTCCCACTTAACTATTAGTGTGATGAATTTCAAGGTATATAGGATTCTTTGTTGGTTACTTTTACATGAACTTTTGTTTTGTGGAGATCTTGATCGTTCTCTACGTGTGTATGAGTGGGTGGTGTGGCATTAGTTTGTATACCTGTGTGCATGTAGAGTTTGTGTTTCCTTATCGTACGCTGGCCTCGGTGACAACTTCTCAAATATCTTAGATGGCAAGCCTAGTGAACCTTTTGCTCCTGAATCACAAGAAAACTGGTACTTTTGAGTCTTCGTAATTGTCCCCTAATTAGGTACTTGTGTATTGTAATGAACTGTTGGTAGTTTCCAATTGCCTTATTTTATGGTAAGGAAATGCACTTTTGAAGGGGCGTGCTAGTTTAATATACCATCTCAATGCACAAGACTTTGTCTAGGAGTAATTTTGGCCAGAGTTTCTTGTCACCATTATTAGCTCTAGCAGGCGTATATGGTGTTGGATTGTAAATTATCAAGGCTCTTTGCATTGGCCTCTACTTGTTCAACTTCTTCAGTCTTATCTCCGTCTTATAAGTAAGAACCATGTTGCGATTTATGATTGTGATTAGGTTGTCATATGTTGATTATGATTAGGTTGATTGTCCTCTTTGCGTAAAATAGAACAGAAAGGACGAAAAAACAGACTTCAATGTGTTGCCCTACCTTTAGCCAAAGAATACACGTGTACTCTAATGAACAAAATGGGATACACTTGATGCCAAAGGCCAGATCACTTCCCTCACAATAGTCTCCCATACCGTGAGATGAACTTTTTTGACAAGAAAAGAAATTGCCAACACAGAAGACCCCTCTAAAGCAGAAAAGAAATTGCCCAACACAAAAAGAGGGCTCTAAGGCAATTCCTTGAGTTGCATCTTCTAAACCAAATGATTTTTGAGGTTGCTTGAACCTATTGGGATGGTCCAATTTGTAGTGGGGAATCTGTCGATCAACTCCTTTTCTATTCAACCAATCCAATTTCAAAACCTTAGGAAAGGGTGCTTATCATTGAACAAATCCTTCCTTTTCTCTGAGGTTGCTGGCATAGTGGCATATCATGCAAGTCTTTTTTTCCCAGCTACTTGGGGCTGTGTAAGCCTACATGAGATTTTATCTTTTTCTTCCTTTTATCTTGAAGATCATCTAGTTACCATTCTTTGCTTTTTAAAGCATCACTGGCATGCAGACATTGGAAGAAAAATGGACTCCTGATTGGGGTTATCACCACATTGTGACTTGAGCAGTAGTGTAATGCAAAGTCACATTGATTCTGTTGAGTGCATGGTTTCTGAATTGATGTACTTCTATCATATTTATTAGAGTAGGCTGTGAACTTCATGTGGTTACAGTATTAATCTGCAATTTGTTCTTACTTTTTTATGGTAATGCAGGGTCCACTTTCATCTATCTTTCCTATAGAGAACAGGATTACTCCAGTGCCAGTGAAAGCACTGAAGAACCATCTGGACCGTACAAGGAGTCTTCCGTTCGTAAAGCGAATATCCGATTTCCATCTGCTGCTCTTGCTGGCGAGATTTTTAGATGTCAACGCAGATGTTCCAGCATTGGCACAGTGTGTACAGACACAGATGGCTATCCCAGAAGGTTATCAGCTACTAATTGAGTCCATGGCCAGTGCTTGCTGTAAGTTTATTCCATCTCCTATCCTGCCTATTCCTTTTTCCCAACTAGGCTTTTTTTTTTTTCCAACTCAATTCATATTTCATTTGCATGCCATATTAATCATAATTACTTACAATGGGCATACGAATTTGCATACAACTGCGGCATTGCTTGTGTCATTGGCAGACTGATTGCATTGGTCAGTATTTTCATTTGAAAATAGTAGCTTGATGATGGTTCGCAGTGTAGGTGCCCTTAACTGTATTTTGTTACTCAAATCAGCTGCTCCTGAGTGCTTAGCTTCTTTGTGCTTTTCATCATTTAAATCCCTGATGCTTGTGGTATTGACAACTGATAACATCATACGAGACTTTCCAATTAAAAATGGTTAACTGTTACTTAGAACTGCTGCTCCTGAGTGCTCACCTTCTATGTAGGTGCCCTTTACATAACTGTTAGAGGTTTGGAAGTTGGAATGAAAATGAAGTCATTGGGTTTTGGAATTTCAATTCTTAGGTATGATAACATAGACTAGCAGTGGCAGGCTTTTAACAATCCTCAAATTGTCGAGTGTTTGAGAAACATAGTAGTGGGAGACTTCCGATTTTAAAGTTCTAACCTCATTAGTTGAAGGCCATCGACTGGCCTATTATAGCCTCAATGGATATCAAGTTGAACACACACCACAAGAATAATTATTTTAAACAGACGAGTAAGTTGAGGCTTAATTGTTTGGTATTGTTTCAAGTTTAATGGATCAAGCCTTCCAGACCTCCATAATCTGTGCACATTTGGATACATCACCTGTTGTTGGAGGCTTACACCTTTTTTTCATTTTGTCTATCATACCTTTCCTCTTGCATGGAAGTACAGTGCTGCCACATTTCTGCGTTTGTCTTGTACATTAAACTGTATGGAGAAATTTGAGCAAATATGCATAAGTATAAATAATACTTAAGTTGACTAGTAGTATTAAAATATTTTGAGGTGAGCGAACTCCCGGGTTTTGGATATTCCATTTCTGAGGTATTGTATTTGACTATTTGTAGTGTTCATTACTCCCTCCGTCCCATTTTTTTTGTCCATTTTTCCACTTTGGTCCGTCCCAAAATAATTGACCACTTTCCATTTTAGGTTTTCCAATTTTATTAGTTTTCCAATAGTATCCTTGTAAGTGTTCATGGATAAATTTAAAAAATAAAATGAAAGGGTATTTGTTAGAAAAAATGTTTGAAATTTGAAATAAAGTGTAATGATTACATGTCCCCTTAAAATAGTTGGATTCCCAAAGAGGGACCAAAATTTTGGAACAGAGGGAGTATCTTTTAATAATGCTCTCATAATTCCTCTAGTATTGAATATCTATCTAATGTAGTTGTGTGAGGCACCCGAAATTTGAGAAGTTTACCTCATTCCATTTTACAGAGGGAATTGGTTGGTGGGATCTCTTTGGCATTGAGAGAGTTCTTTGGGTGTTCGTGTTTGGGCCGGAGTATGGCCCTTGGTGCGTTTATCTTTTTATATGCTTTTTTTGAGGGAGTCTTTTGAGAGTTACTGGGCAAGGGTGGAGTTTTGGGGCATGTTCTGGCTCAGTGTTTTCCACCTATTAGGTGAGGGACTGAGGCTGGTGTAGGGAGTGAATTTTCTAGGGTGCAAGTTTTGGGTCTTGCTCAGCTACTGCAGTGGTTTGAGTGTGAGGTTGGTTGGTGGTCCTTCACGGCTGCCTCTTTTTTTCTGTCCAAATGGGTTCAGCTCCTCGGAATTCCTATATTCCATGCCATTTGTTGCTTGGTTTTGGGTTGTAGAACTATGAATTGTTTCTTTGGATCATTCATGTGATGTTCCATAGCTGGTGGGCTCTTATTTCGTCAGTCAAGAGTGCTACCCTTGATAGATTCGGGCTGGAGTCAGGCTTGTATGCTTTTTGTTTATGTTTATATTCCACATGTTCATTTATAATATACCAAAACAAATTGATGCAGAAATGGAGTACCGGTGGAATATAGGAAGCGGAAGGAAGTGTCTCCAAAGCCAAAGATGAGCAAGTACTTAACAAAAGAAAAGAGACTGAAGAGCTAACCATTTGATTGCTATAGACGTGAAGTTCTTGCTACCGTGGAGGTCAGACAAGTGGGAGCTGTGCTTAAATTGTCCACGCATTACTATGTTTCTGTTGGTGATTAACATTATAGTTTGTCCTTTAAGATGTTTTTATTTCTGTTTAGGATGTTGATCTGGCAATTGCACGGCGTTACTATTTAAGTTCTGCAACGTGGGAACGAATTAGCTAAATTAATTAGATTTGGACCCTAGTAATTTGACTTCACTCTTGGTGTTCTTAATCTTCTAGTAGGGGGTTTAAGTTATCCTACAAAATGTATCTGTTTTGTTTCTTTTGCCAGGGTATTGTTGAACTGTAAATGTTTGTATACCAATGTTTCAATTATCTAATTATGAATAAGGACTTGTTACTCATAACCATCTCCGCTGTCTAATTGCTTTGTGTGACGTATTAAGTTGCTAACATCTCTTCATATATGTAATTGGGAAGCAATGCTACTTCTGTCCGGTATTTCTTACTGGAAGCAATGCTATTTGTGTGTATTGTCCGGCTTGCCTGTTGAATTGAGTAGGTATGGTTTCTAGTAATGTGCAGTAGCTTGCATCCATATGCCATAAACTTACTGGAAGCTCTGGTAGTGATTGGAGCATTCCACAATTATTCAAGAGTCTTTGCATGCTAGCAAGGTCACTGAAACTATTTGGTAGGCTACAAACATTATTACCTCGAAGATCAAAACACGTTGACGAGCTCAACATTCCAATTCCACTGGGCAGATGTGACACATTACAGTGTGGCAAAAGCAACTCCCTCAAGCAAGCAAGGTTACAGATACTATCCAGCAAGGTAAGTAAATTGTTTCCTCCAAGATTCAAAGATAGCAATGAGATCAACTGGCCAATTTTGTTGGGCAGATGTGTCACATTGCAGTCTTCCAAATTCAAATTTGTAAGGAAGTAAGGTTGCAGATACTATCCGCCAAGGTAAGTAAATTGTTTTCTTCAAGATCTAAAAATGCTGTCTATTTTGTTTGAGAACTTACCCTAGCCACGTATTTGATCCTCTTTCATGCTGTGAAGGGGAAAGTTGATCAGTCCATGTTTTTCCTCATAAAGGATTACATCGATTGGTTTATTGTTCAACCGGTTGTAATGTGCGTTTCGAAGATCTTTTTTTCGTTGTATAAGTAATTAGTCGCGAGCTACATGTTTGACGAAATGACTGAAAAGGGATAGCTTACTTGACTCCTGAATAAGTTTCTACTTGTAACAACTTTAATTGCAGTCTACATTTGTACTTGATCCCACCAGCAAACAATTACTGCTCTATTTTTTTGTTTCAAATTCATGTTGTATGAGCCGATGTCTATATATATTCATAGTTCCAGTAAAAAATGGGGACTGGAGAGAATCCATTTCCTTATGAAATTATGCTTTCCAAATGGGATTTGGATTTGGTGTATAGTATGTACCGGTTTCACAGCCCCTTTGGGTGGTGGTGAGAATGGGTGAGAAAAGAAAGTTCACATCTTTATTTATTATGATTGGATTCTCATTCTATTCTTATCTCACCATTTTTCATCATCCAAAGGGGGCCCTTAGTCTTCAGTTTATTTCGAGTTCAAAGCTGAAATAGTTTTGGTACTGTTGTATTAGGTTGAACAAGTGACATGGCAGATATGATCTCCTTGAAAGAAATTGCACCTGCAGCCCAGAACAACATAAACACAGTTCATACTTTTGGATAAAGGAAGGGTAACGTTTGAAGGCCAAAATAAGACATGCTTGTGGCACTAGTGGCTGACAACAGAGTTGCCGTTTCTTTTTCAGCTCTGAGAGGATGAGTGTGATGCTTTCGAACCCAGTGACATTATCCGTTTGTCTAATGGCATTTTCTCGTATCAACGGAACAATCTTGTGCTCAGGGCAGGCTAGAGAGGGAAGGCAGAGAAGGCGGGGGAATTCACAATGGCATTTGTTGAGACACCAAAGATGAGCAAGATCAGTTCGGTTCCTGATCCGAATAACTCTAAGAAGTATGTCCAGGAAGCTGTTATTTCTCCCCAGTCACGTATATTATTGCTTTATTTTCACAATGGATCATGCATCATGATTGTGAAATACATGGGCTTTTTGCTGGCACATAGGCATTCAACTTCTACTGTGTTAATAATGTTAGAAAAACCCTTTTAGTATTTTCTTGGAGTTTCTGCACGATAGGATGTTCTTCAGTGCCCAATTCCTTTTGCATAATGGTTGGCCTATTTTCCACTTTGTTTGAATGGACCGTCCAAGAGAAAAGGAACTTGAGGGAGAATTTATACAATTTGTTGAACAGTTTAACGGAACTCTTACCACTGCTCTCTCCAAATAGAGAGAGAAAGGAGGAGAGGAAGCCCAAGCAGGGAAGCCTCGACGGAACTCCTAGCTACTACTACGTACTTAAGGAAGACCACTTTAGCGCGAGCCTTTCCCCTATGAGCTTTGGAAGACAGTTTTTTTTTGCTTGGTAGGGTGGACCAATGGTTGATAAGCGGTCGCTTTGCCACTCTATGTGCATGTTCATTAAGATTGCTGATCAATAGAAATGTACATCTCTCAACTATTTCTGAGCGAACAGCGTTGCGTTTCAGGGACTGGGCTTGCTTTTTGAAGAAAATCCCTTTTGTGGACTTGTAATCTGTAAAAAGTTTCTCCAGCACTCAGGGTGAAACTCATGCATTGATCAATGCATAATATTTTTGAAGCTTCGTTTTTTTGAGCTTGTTTGCTTGAACCCCCATGCATTAACCGGGTCTCAAGTAAGTGCTCTTGGATTTGCATTATCTCGGGTATATCAGCTGCCGCATGCCAATTACTTGCTCCCTCATGAATTTCTTGGTGACTTCTTGTTCCTGCTCAAGCGTGTCACGCAAAGGCTGGTTACAGCTCTTCGAAATGATCGATTATTTAATCTGGTCGTGGTTTTGTGGTGAACGGGCATAAAAGAGGCCATTTGTAATTCGTCAACGCTGCGTAGATAGACTCCGGCTTGACTAATAGTAATGCATTGTGTTGTCCTTCAAATTGGTACATCAATTTTAGGCCTAGGTTTGGTGTTAAGCTCCCAATAGTATTTCTCTTTCTTTTTTACGCAGCGGAATTCACGAGAGAATAGTTAGCGTACTATTCCAAACAAGATAGGTTCTCGAATCCACAAGATGTTCTTGAATCCACAAGAAAAAGAGAGAAAATTCTCAAAGTTATATTGATTGAATAAAAGTTTAATATGCCCATAGGCTACATCCTTATTTATACTAGTAGAAGTCCTAATTAAAATGAAATTACTTAGAGTGGCGACCAAACAAAGTATTACTTGGAAACCTAGACTATAAGAAAAGGGAAATCAAATCAAATCTTACCAAAACTAAATTAAAAACGTGGAAAACAGGCAGCACAAATAAAATCTCCTAATACTAATCGTAAATAAAAATTATTACCTAAATAATGATTTCATAAATAATAGGGTTGTATATCTTGTCTTACATTATTTTTGGAATTTGCAATATATGGCTTAGTTTATACTCCATTTGTTGATTGCAATGACTGAGATTCTTCGACATAAAAAGGAAAGGGCTACTTCCAAAAATATGAGTAACCACCTTCTGAAAAAGACAATAACATCAGTGATACAAAACGTGTGACACTTTGAATTTTCTCATCGATGTAGACATTACAAAAATGGAAAAAGTATGCATCACTTAAAAGATATCAAATATAGGCGAGTGAGGTCCAGTCAAGGTCCAACTGTGGACGACCTCTCGTAGGAGTCGGTGGCATGTGCGGACCGGGTTCGAGCCGAGCTTATATTAGATAATAACGAATTTGTGCAACTCCAAGCGCGACCCATTAATAATCGGACTTCATTTAATATGCCCAAACCCAACCCAATTAAAATTTTCATTTCTAAAGCTTATCCAACAAATCCATTTATTTTCCTAAAGCGTATCACAAAAATAAATAAATTAATCATAACGATCACAAATTAGAATTCACAACCCTAATAATTATAGGTAAAGTTCTAAGTTATCACAAACTATTAAAAATGTACCCATAAAACTATGAAGTTTAAATGAGTTTAAGTTATTTCCACTGCCGGTGAAAACAAAAGTTTCCTCCAAATCGATTGCATTGCACCACATCTCCATGTTCTACTATTTGGGACCACTGTTTGAACACATAGCGCAATGCAATCGATTTGGAGGAAACTTTTGTTTCCACCGGCGGTGGAAATAACTTAAACTCAGTTTGGATAATCATATTTGTCTCCCCAAAAAACAATTGAAGTGCTCAAAAAGTTGAAACTCTCCAATGGTTATATGTTAACAACATCTAAGAATACTATTTTAATCGGCTGGGCCGGGATGACACTCAAGGATTTTTCCAAACCCAGCCCGGCTATTTAGTAAACGGACTTAAAATCTTAACTCAACCTAGCCTTATGAATCTAAATATTTATTTCAAACCCTAAACAAAATGGACTAGGCGGACTTCCGGGCCGATGTGCACCCCTTTTCAAATCCACACGTTTTATGGACTCTTATAATGAGCTGCAACTTGTCCTTCTTATAAAATCTGTCACTCGATCAGGCTGTAAGCGGTGGAAATGGGTCATGAAGGGCATATAGAAGGTAAACTGCAACTCAAAACATCATTAAGCATGAAGGATGCTTGTGTGCGAATAATTTAAGGTAGGGACGCTGCTGGGTGTACAGAAAAAATGGGACAGAAAATGTACGATCGCGTTCGGGGACCCACTTTTGGGTCCCACACGAGTGATCCGAACCGTTCATTGTTCTTAAAACATTTTGGGGAAAATACACTTTACCTACCTATGGTTTGCCCGATTTGCGGATGACCTCCCTCACGTTTATAAATGACCAGTTCGCCTCCTCATGGTTTTGGACTAAAGTGCAACACTAACTCCGTTAACAAAAACTGCTAAATGACTCTGGTACCCTTGTACTTTTTACCTATATCCTCTCTCTCCCTCCCCATAGAAAAACAATATATTGACAAATAAAATTTTAATAAATTTTAGTTTTATGTTTTTATTTTCACTATTTTTAAAATTAATTAAATTTCAGTCAACTTTACCAAAACTCTTGACTTCTAATTACTTTCACAAACATTGCTTATTTTTTGTGTATTGTTCATACGGAGTAAAAAAGGGAAACAAAAAAAAGAAGAAGAAGAAGAAGAAGAAGAAGAAGAAGAAACGAAGTTTCTGTTTCTGGTTTGTCATCCTTTATATTGAAAGTAATGAGAAAATATCAAAGAGAATAAATTCCACCAATAATTGATTCTCTCATGGAATGTAAGGGGTCTTGGATTAAGGGAGAAAAGGGGAAAATTGAAAAAGCTGGTAAAGGACAGGAGGGTGGACATGATTTTTCTTCAGGAAACCAAACAAAAGTCAGTAACAGCAAATTTTGTTTCTTCTATTTGGGGGAATGTAGATCACCATTACATTGAGGTTGATGCAGATGTGCTGGCGGGTTATTGACAATATGGAATTCTGATTTCTTCAACCTTGAAGAGTGTTGCAGCAGCAAGAATTTTCTACTACTTAAAGGTACACTCAATCCAAGCTTTTCATGTGTTCTAGTAAACATCTATCATTGTGATACTATTAATAGGAGGAAACTTTGGGATACTCTTGCTGCACTTCATTCCCAATTTGACTGCCCATGCTGCATATGTGGTGATTTTAATGAAATTAGAAGTATTAATGAAAGACAAGGATGTTCTAGGAGGGACAGAGGTATGAGAGACTTTAATTGCTTTATTGAAGACATGGAATTGGTTGATCTACAGTTATTTGGCAGATGTTTCACATGGTCCAATTCTCAAGACTTAGAAAAATGGAGCAGAATCGATAGATTTCTACTTGATCCTGCTTGGCTGGAAAGATTTAAACTCAAACAATGGGGGCTGCCTCGAACCATGTCTGATCACTGTCCAATTATTCGTATGGCGGAATATAGAGAATGGGGACCTAAACCTTTCAGATTCTTCAATGCTTGGTTATCCCACCCAAACTGTCTTAAAGTTATGAAAAATGCATGGGAATCCAACCCAAATAAGGGATGGGCAGCATTCAGGTTATTCAAAAAGTTACAAAGTGTTAAGGAAGCTCTTAAAGTTTGGCAAAAGGAAGAGTTTGGGGATATTCAAGTGAAGCTTAACAAAGTTGAGGAGGAATTGCATTCTCTTGATCTACAAGCTGAGAGAGGTACTATTACTGATTCAGACAGAATGAAAAGGAAAGAACTGAGGGTTGAAATGTGGAAACTCAGCAGATGCTTGGAGCGGATATGGTTTCAGAAATCAAGAACTAATTGGATTCTGAACGGTGACAAGAACAGTAAATTTTTTCATATGATGGCATCAGCTAGGCAAAGAAGGAACCACTTGGACTCTGTTACAGTTGATGGGGTTTGCATTGAAGATCCAAGTTTGGTTAAGCAAGCCGTCTATAATCATTTCAAGAATTTGTATGTGGAAAATTGGATTACTAGACCTATGTTCACCAGCAGAGTTGGTAATGGAATTGGGGAGGACTTTGCCCAACAACTTGTGGCAGAGTTTGATGTCCTTGAAGTGTGGAATGTGATTAAAAACTGTGATGGCAACAAAGCACCTGGACCAGATGGGTTCAACCTGCTTAGTATTAAGCAATGCTGGGGATTCATGAAAGAAGGAATAATGAAATTCTTAAGTGAGTTCCACGGGAAAGCAAAGCTTCCAAAAGGGATCAACTCCTCATTCATCACTCTGATTCATAAAGTAGATAACCCTCTCTCCCTATCAGATTACAGATCTATCAGCCTCATTGGTTCCATGTACAAAATTCTATCCAAGGTTCTTGCTGCCAGGATCAAACCCATTATCCCTTCCATTATTGGTGAAGTTCAATCAGCTTTTTTTGGAGGGAAAAATATTCAGGATGGAATTCTAATTGCAAACGAATTGGTGGATGGTTGGAAGAGGAGCAGGAAAAAAGGCATCATCATCAAATTGGATTTTGAAAAAGCTTTTGACAACTTGAATTGGAACTACATACTCAGAATGTTGGGACTTATGGGATTTCCTGCAAAATGGATTGGTTGGGTGGAAGAATGCTTAAAATCTGCGTGGATCTCTGTATTGGTTAACGGTTCTTCAACTAAATACTTCAAGATGGAAAAAGGGGTTAGACAGGGAGACCCACTTTCCCCTTTCTTGTTCATAATTGTTGCTAAAGGACTCAACTGGTTATTCAAAGAAGTTCAGAGTCATGGCTTATTCAAAGGTATTGAAGTGGGTTTGGGAGGTCTTACTCTGACACATTTACAGTTTGCAGACGATACATTTATCTTCTGCCATGCTTGCCAAGAGGAAATTCAAGTTGTTAAGAGGCTCTTAAGGGTGTTTGAAATCAGATCAGGGTTAAGGATCAACTACCACAAAACAGTCCTTTATGGTGTTGGTGTGGATGATTTGGAACTTCAATCTTTTGCTCAAACCCTCAGATGCAACTCTACCAAGCTGCCAATCATTTCTTTGGGTATGCCATTGGGTAGGAATCCAAGATCAATAGCTACCTGGAAACCTGTATTGGATAAAATCAAGAAAAGACTTGCTCCTTGGAAGAGGAGGTACTTTCCCCTTGGTGGCAGAGCTACCCTCATCAAGTCAGTACTCAATAGCCTTCCAATATATTACATGTCCCTTTTCAAAGTTCTTGCTGGTGTTACCAAAGAAATTGAATCTATTCAAGCCAAGTTCTTGTGGGGAGGATCAGAAGTTAAGAAAAAGCTTCATATGGTGAGTTGGGCTAAAGTCACTCTTGACAAAAAACATGGAGGTCTGGGGATTAGAAGCATTAGAGAAATGAATGAATCCCTACTTCTCAAGTGGTGGTGGAGGTTTGGGATGGAAAAAGATGCTCTTTGGAGGAAAGTGATTGTGGCTAAATATAAACTTGGGGAAGGGTTATGGTCTCCTGACTTGGAAGTCAACAACAAAATGTCCATTATCTGGAAAGACATTGTCCTTGTCCATGCTAGACAACCACTGATGCTTGCCAAATATGAGGAAAATGTTAAAATCAGTGTGGGTAATGGCAGAAATATTCTTTTGGAAGGATAACTGGCTAAATGAAGGATGTCTGGCTGTAGCATATCCTAACATTTTCAGGTTAATAACCAATAAAGAGGAAACATTAAGTGATGTCCTAGCAAGGAAGGAAGTTCTGAGGCAATGGGAATTCCAATTCAGAAGGAGGCTGTATCAATGGGAAGAGGAGACATTGATTGCAATTTATTACATGCTGGATAGAAGAGGGCCATTAGTTACAAATGGAAGGGAGGACCATCTTTCATGGTCTGCTTGCAAATCGAACAGGTATTCCGTCTCCTCTATGTACCACCTCTCTAAAGCACATGATTCCTTTATTAATCCTGTGTTTGATTACATTTGGAAGAATGTGGCCCCTCATAGAATTCAATGTTTTGGGTGGTTAGTCCAACTTGGCAGAGTCAAAACTGCTCTTTATCTTTATAACTTGGGGATCATCCACAACCATGTAGAGGTTTTATGCAAGTTCTGCGGTAGCGAAGATGAGTCTTTGGATCACTTATTTTTACACTGTTCTCATGTCTGGAATATATGGTGTCAATTGCTATTTTGGTGGGGTATTCAGTGGGTCACCCCTAGAAGCGTCAATGACCTATTCCTTTGGTGGATGAACCTCAAACTTAAGGCTAGCCATAAGATAATTTGGGATTGCATTCCACTCGCGGTATTGTGGTCCATTTGGAACATGAGAAACAAATATCATTTTGAAAAAATACCTTTGGACTGGTTGGATGTGTTGGATCTTATTAAACTCAGGGCTGCCTTTTGGGTTAGAACAAGATGGGGACCAAATACATATTCTATCAACGATCTTATTCACAATCTGAGAAGTATTTTGGATGCTATTTAGTATGTGCTTTCGTGAAGTGATTTTTTCCCTGAGATTAGGATTTATTCTACTCGTCTTGTCGCTGCCTCTGTCTGGTTTTGTTGCACTTTGCTCGGCTCTGCTACTTCTTGTATCTGCTGCCTTTGTTCGGTTTTGCTGCACTTGGTTCCATAACATTTTGTTTGGTACAACTACACTTTGCATCTACTGATGCACTTTGAATCAACTGTTGCACTTTGATTCTACTGGTGGTTGGGTTCTGCTATAGTTGCTATTGACTGGGTATTGATGAGGCTACTGTTATGCTATGGTCTTGGGCTGCATTCTCCCAGGAAATTTGGTGGTTTTGTTCTCTTGTTTTTGCTCTGAGTACTCTATCAACGACTTTGCTGTGATTTTTTCCCTGAGCTTAAGATTTATTCTACTCGTCTTGCTGTTGCCTATGTTTGGTTCTGCTACACTTTGTTTGGCTCTGCTACATCTTGTATCTGCTGCCTTTGTTCGGTTTTACTGCACTTCGTTCCACTGCATCACTTTGCATCAACTGCTGCACTTTGATTCTACTGGTGGTGGGGGTCTGCTATAGCTACTATTGACTGGGCATTGACGAGGTTACTGCCATACTCTGGTCTTGGGCTGCATTCTCCGAGGAAATTTGGTGGTTCTGTTCCTTTGTTTTTGCTCTGTATTTGCGCTTCTTTTTGTTGACTCCTCGTCAACTGTGTTCGGTTTTCTGGGTCTTGGAGGCATATGATTGTCGTGTGGTTGGGTGCCAACCTAGTTGGGATGCTCCCTCACGTTGTGATGCCATCTTTCCTTGCCCCCGTTAATCTTTGTAACCATTCCAAAGATTAATAAAATTCTTTTGCTTTCAAAAAAAAAAAAAAACTAAAAAAATTTCATTCTCAGTCATCCTTTCAAAACTATCATATGCTATCTCAATAATGTTATTAGCCCAAAAAAAAAAAAAAAAACTCAATAATGTCATTACCAACAATCGGACACAGTCAACCATAGAAGAGCAGTTTAATGGCATGATCATAGTTTGGTTGGAACCATAGAAGAGCATAAATCAAATAGCAACCAAAACCTTCAGTTCAGATACCGACAGCTCGTAATTAGAGTAATATTAATTCACCAATTGATAGATTAGGGCTTGAACCAAAAAAACCTCGCAGCTACAGGTTTCTAGGGGTCGGAATCCATTGTTGGTAGTTTGAAATCTTGTCAGAAACAGATCTCTGACCCCAGGAAACGAGCAGATCGAGTTTTCATGACTCAAATCTGGCGCGAACTGATTTGAAAAGGTCCATAATCAAATGATTGGTACTCGAAAACATCCATAACCAACCGCCAAATCGGTCGACGCCACCCAACTTACCGCCAATTTGCTTGCCGCCGACGCTAGGAGAAGATATCAACAGAGAGGGAGAGGGGAGACGCAGAGGGCGGAGAAAATTTGTCTTGGTCATGTGTGCGTGGAATGAGAGAGGAGAGATCTATGGCTGTCGCTGGGTATAATCGTTCCCGAGAGAGAGAGAGAGAGAAAGAGAGAGAGAGACAAGATTTTAGTGCTTTGGGTTAAATGTTACTCCATTTGGAGGAGAAAGGGCAATAATGTCTTCCAACAGGGAAGTTTAACTTTATTTAAATAAAAATTTCATCCCAACTCGCCCATTATGCGTGTGTACTTCACCTTCCGTCAATTCGGACGGAAAGTCTAACGGTAACGGTAGCACTTTAGTCCAAAACCATGAGGAGGCGAACTGGTCATTTATAAACGTGAGGGAGGTCATCTGCAAATCGGGCAAACCATAGGTAGGTAAAGTGCATTTTCTCCAAACATTTTTCCGAGGGGCCCCACAAAATTTCAGCTCAATCGGACGGTTGGAAGTGCTCGAACCAAAGTCTCACCGTTTGAATCAAAATGTGTGGGACCCAAAAGTAGGTCCCCGAACGCGATCGGTACATTTTCTGTCCCATTTTTTCTGTACCCGTATCTTTATCCTTTAAGGTAGAGAACCGTATTAGACAATTTATTTTTTTCAGGTATCAAATTTGATCCTCAAGTAGCAAAGTCTAACAGCTTAGCTAAGATGTTTGAATGTTAAAAAGATGTCCTCTAGTGGGAATTTGTCAACAAAGACCTCCATTCCTTTTTGTTGGTTAACCATCAAAAGGGTGGAAGGGTACAACCAGCGAAGGAACCTCCCTTGGGCATGACCATAGGGGCTCCTGACTCGCCAATGTAATGTCTGATCAGTTCGAGCCATAACTACTGTCCTTAAGGACAGACCGTCACCATGACACCACCTAGGTACAAATGGATATAACCCACAATCAATTGCCACTGGCAAGACTCCAAACCAAGTCTCCCCTGAAAATGTGCTACCACCATCGGTGATAAAGATGCAACAACTGGAAAGGAGGAAAATGCGCATAGAGATTCATTTTTAAGCATGCATGCCCCGAAAGTAACGAGTGCAGGACCTCTGGCATTTGGTCTCCAACCCTCCATGCTTTCATTGAGTGTTTCGTTTCCAAGAAAAATCAGTCTGAAAACATTGTTACTCATGTCGGATCAACATGAATTTTTTCGTGGACTACATACTCGACAAGACGAACAAAATGAGTAATTCGAATCAAACAACAGGACCCAGAGTGGGCCCCAAATGGGCTGCACAATATGCGTGCTATACAATAGGTGCACAGTACAATCCCCAGACCCACAAAGCATGAAATGATGTTAACAGGAAATATTCTAGTACCAGAGAGGTGGGAGGAGGGTTGCCATAGAAGAGAAAGGTGAAAGGAAGGTTGACAACTTTGCCCCTGAAATTTGGGAAAAAATCATATGTGCTTGGCACATGACATGTGTTTACCATCCAAAAAAGTGGATGCCATTAACGGTTGGACAAAATGGGTTGCAATCAGGAAGTTGAGGGATGAAATTTGTGGTTTTCATAGTTTAGAGACGAGGTAGACAAAATGTGAATAGTTTAGGCCATAAAAGAAAAAAAAACCTCATTTCAGAATAACATTACATTATTTTGTAGCCTAGTATCTGTTTGGGAGCTGATTTTGGGGCTCCTTTTTTTTTATGCAGGCACTCCAAATTTTAATGAAATTACAAAACTACCCTTTCAAGATATAAAAATTATCGGAGGTACTGCACTCCCAAATTATCTTCTCATTTACTAAGGCACTCCAAACGGAAAAATGAACCAAAACCAAACAAAAATCTAGAATCCCAATGCATCTATGCCAGATTGCATCCACAACATCTATGCTAGATTGAAAATCTCCAATTCTTATTTTACGTATGCACTAATTCTTCAAACAAATTTTAATAACACATGCAAGAAATAATGGATATTTTTCATGGGGAACCGGGGAAGTGCTGCGCAGCCCCGTGTTGCGCAGCGTGCTGTGCGGCCCATTTCGGTGCCGTTCCGGCACTGTTTCGACGATCGGAGACGTCCACCGTGTAGAGCTCGTCGAGTACTACAAATGTACCAAAAATCAAGTCGATCGGATATTGTTAAGTGCCTCATTGGAATACAAATAAGTTGAAAAAAATTGGAACACACATGTCTTGAAACATTAAATGAAAACCATGGAAACCATTTTTTTCAACATATTTGTGTTCCGATGAGGCCCTTAACGGTATCGGATTGAGTTGATTTTTGGAACACTTATAGTACTCGATGAGCTCTACGCGGTGGACGTCTCCGATCGTCGGAATGGTACCGGCGCGGCCCCAAAATAAGCCCGCACAGCACGCTGCGCAGCACGGGACTGCACAGCACCCCCCTCGTTTCCTTTTCATGGAAACCCTTTAAAACCAAGACAAAGCGGGAGGAAACTTCCCTGAAAAGCAGCTACTGTCCTAGCGAGTGGATTTGATGCGACCAAATTGAGTCGCACGTGTGGCTGCTCCAGCGGTCGAATGGTGACCGAGAAGGGTACATTGGGATCCTCTTGGACAGGGTTACACTGGGCTGTGCTTGGATCTCGCATTTTTGAGCGACCAACAAGAATATGAAAAGGAAAGGTAGTTCTCGTGTCTGGGGTTTTCGATCAATGTCCGATTGGCTAGTCTGACCTGCGGAGAAGGAGTAGAATTTGAATTTCTTTGGACTTTGTTAAGTGGTTTGTTTGCTAGAAGATACTTAAGGCCAGATCTTAAGCGTGTGAGCCTTCTCCGGTGGTCGAGCGGAAATCGTGACCCCTATTTTTAAGTTCGTGTAACAGAGAGGTATAGGTTTTTAGGAACTAATCACTGCTACTTCGGATGAACTAAGAACAAAGGCTTCAACAATAATTAAAAAAAAAAAAAGGCTTGAAATTGGGTTGGAGAAGAGGTGTTGACACTATTTCTGCTTCCCTTCTTTCGTCACTGCCGTCTTCCTTCTTTTTTCTTCTTATGTTAACGAGAGGAGGCAGAGAAAAAGAGTAAAGTTATATATCGTTTGAAGTGCCTAAAGTAAATCATAGAACTTGCAAAAGGGCACGTAGTTTTGCAAAACCACTGTAGTTGGAGTGCCTGAATCGAAAAAGGGAGAGCGAATATCAATTTCCTATTTGTTTTAGATGTTGATAGGGTTTCGCAATTTAAACGGAGTACCACATATACATATACAACTGAACTAAATCCTCTTTGAGGCAGCCTGTAATAATTAGTAAAACAGCTGGCCTTCATATAATTGTGTGCCTTGGGATTAGGCTCCCATGAGCAGTCGAAGTGCGTATAAGCTAACTCGACACTTAAGTTATCAGAAAAAGAAAAAAAAAAAAGGAATGACCTTCCTGCACAGAGACGTAACTACATTGCGGCTTATTTTCTCTTTTTCTTATAATTTATATATCGTTTCTTTACTGATCCAAAATAAAAAGAAATAACACCTAGATATTGCATTTTGTTTTGGGTATTACTTGACATTTAAATATTTAAATTCTTAAACCTTGAAATCTCAAAGTTTCGTCGTTTTACTTTTTGGCCCCCTCGCGTATGAAATTCTAGTTCCGTCCGCATATTCTATATCATGTACTTGAAAAACATTAGGGACTCCAACACCTTGTATGTGTGTTGTCTCATGACCATGAACTCAACAAAGTTCATTGTCATCAAATCAAAGGACTCAAAAGCACATAGGAAGAAGCAATAGGAGCCACTAAAAATCCACAGTAAAGTGAATAAGTGACCCTTTGCTGCTATGGGGAGCCAATTGAACTGAATTAATGCAGTCCCCACTGCCACTACGCTAAAGGTGGTGGTGTCTCCACTCTTGTATTTTTGTGTCTTTATAGATCAGCTCCAACCGGAGCAGTCAATTTCTTTGTGATACAAATTTGCGGTTTAAATTTAAGCCAAATAAGGAGCCAAATTTTACGAGAATTTGGCATGACTTCAGTACCGTCCTTTTAGATGTAACATGAAAAAGTTAGAGGTTCAAATGTCCTCTTATTTGAAAAAGTGACCATGAAGAAATTTTTTGTGGTTGTTGCTAAAGGCTAGAGAAGATCATGAAATACCCATATATGCCAAAATTGTTTCGTTAAAGTTGATCCAATTCTTGTGGCTGTTGAAAGAAGTTCGTTTTAGCTATTAGCGGGATTAGCATGGCGAATGCTCCTAATAACAACTCAACTTAACCGAAACTGATGAACGCGTATCCACTGTGGATATGTCAAGTTTTTACATGTTAAAGTGATTTTATGGCTTAATTTAGAGTTCATTTCAGTTAGTTAAGATACAAGTTAGGTAATGAACTCATGTGAAGTATCATGGACAAGTTAAAAAATTCATTAGTTAAAAAAAATACCTCCAATTAAAATGCAAATAGCTGCCTCTCTCCTTTTAATTAAATGTCAATAAATGTATTTCTTACTCACCAGCTCTTTATTTTTGCTAGGGATATTTATTTAATGCAAATGTGATAAAGTTAATTATTTAAACGGCAATATAATAAAGTTAGTAAATCACCCATAAGTCCAAGCGATATTTATTACATTAAGTGGACGGCAGTGTAGGATATTAGAAATAAAAATACATTTTTTTTAAATTTTGTATTCCCAATAGCTCTTTTTCTACATAAACATATGCATTTTAAACCCCAAAGATGAAAATATTCAAACGTTGATAATGAAAAAATAATAAATAGTCAAGCTATGATCATAGTTGTTGTATATGAATTTTGACGTGAAAAAATTAAAAAGAAAAAATATAATTAGTGGGTGGCAACTCTTGGATGGCTAGCTAGAGAGGCAGCTAAATCTAGCCATCACCTTAACTTTTGCTAAAGTTAACACATGCACTAACTTATCCACTAAAGGATGAAAATAGTCAAATACTAGCTAAAAAGTTAACATTTCTTACTAACCTACCACTTGACCCATATATCCGTAGTGGATGCTCTAATTTGTTTGTTTAAAGTCGTGTTAAACATGCTAAACTATTTTTGAGAATACATGTTAAATTGCCACACATACGTCAATGAGTAAATCTTAGAATCAGGGGCGGCCCAACCCCATTGGAGGCTCAAGTGAAAGGATTTCAATGTTAGGACTTAAGAGTTTAAGTATCAAAGTTAACATTAATGTTATTCTAGTAGTTTTCTTTATATTCGAAAATTATGTTTCTTGTTTTTTGGGATGATAAATTAATAAGAACACCTAATTTCTAGCGTCTACAATTTTATTAGGAGAATTCTACCGTCCGTCCAATGGGCGACGCTAAGGAAAACTCTTTCATGGAAGAGTTAACTTTTTCTGTGTCAGAGCTATTAATAAGTGTAAAAAGTGAAAACTCTTCTGTGTAAGAGTTGCCTTATTGTCAACCAATTGAGCTGGCTATAAAAAGATTGATTGTATTATTCTATGCGAGATATAGAAGAGTGATACTTGCTATGAAGATCTATGCTTGAAACACGAGATTTTAAACACAGAGGGTATTTTATGGAGGCTTTTTTTTTTTTAGTTGCTTTTTTTTTGTCATTCGTCATTCCTAATCTATTATATGAGGGAGAGGGAAATGAGACTCGATCCCAAGATGCAGTATAGGACATCCAAGAGCTCTAGATCTACTGCATAAGCTAGCCACCACTTGCTTGGAGTGGTTTTTTCCCCAATGAAAATATTTTAGATCTTTACAGAGAGTGTTAGAAAAGTTATCATTTAAATCCTCTGTGAGGCCTAAATAAAAAAGCAAACCCTCATATGATTGTGTGCCTTTGAGATAAATGGTTAGCTACTAATAAACTTGGGATTCAGCGCCTTCCCAGGATGACCTTTCCCTAGACAACTCCAAGGAAAACGAAAATACGAATTCTTTTTTTTTTTTGGTATTTCAGAATGGATAAACTTAAGCAAACAGTCAAAGTCTTAGGATGCAAAACGAGAAAAAACAGGAAATAAACTAGTCCCTGACATGGCTCTAACCGAACCAGTCATCACGCACAAAAGGCAGAACAGATTGAGGCGAATCCTCAGTTACAACCAGGTCTTCAAGTTGTTCTGCACCCAGTCTAGCCATATGATCGACACTATTGTTGGCTTCACTGAAAATATGAATGAGGGAAGACTGGGTACGCTCTAGTAGCATGTGAGAATCCCTTATCAGTGCGCTGTTAGGATGATCGGCAGCTGGCTCTTCATTAATAAGTTGGACAACCGTCATGGAGTCCGTCTCGATAAGAATATTGCTATAGCCTTTCTCCACCATTATAGTGAGACCACGGTAGATTCCCCAAAGTTCAGTTTCCAGGCCAAGAAGAGATGATTTTCCCATAGTAACCTAGCAGCCATTGTCCTTCGTGGTCTCTGAATAGGCCACCATCTGTGTTAAGTTTCACTCCAGCTGCCAAAGGGGGTAACCAGCGAATTAGAATAGAGTTTGAATAGCCGTTGTAGAGGGGGGGATTTAAATGCCTTAGAAATTTCAGTAGCGAAAGCAATGTTGTTTTTATGGCTCACACAAGCAGCTACCTCAATGTTATCAAAAATCTTCCGGTTTCTATGTTTCCAAATTTCCCAAGTTATAATAGTGAAAAGAACTTTCCATGAGGTATCATTGCCTTCGCTTACCTTCCCTTTCTGTTTGAAAATAGGAATTCTTTCTCTAATTAATGTGAACTCAACGACTGTTGCCCAAATTTTTTTTTTAGCTCCTTGTAAAGTGAATACTTGATATTTTTTTTTGTTGGGTTATTACTTAAGTTCTTGATTTTTATTTCCTTCGTTTCCATCTTTCACAATTTGCAATGGCTTAGGTTAATTATTTTTTTACTCTCTTTTTCTAGTCCTTTTGTCAGCAACTCTTGGGGTCAGTGTAGTTGATGCTATTGAGCTAGTGTATATTTTGATGCCATCGAGCTGGTCGGAAATCCGTAAATGGTGCCAGTGTACATTTTGGTGCTATCGAGCCAGTGTATATTTTGATGCCATCGAACTGGTTGGAAATCCGTAGATGGTTTCAGTGTATATGTATTTTGATTTCTTCTAGTGATTCCCTAACTATTTTTGACGATATATGTTTCTTCTAGACAAAGGGGGAGACAGTAGTAGACAGTAGAATCTGTTGGTTGGTTGTTTTGGGCAAATCAAGGAACATGGGGGGATTCATTGGGGAAAACAAGGAAAGAATCTGAACTAGCAGTAGCATTTTGCATTGAGTGCTAAATCTAGCAGCAGTTACAGCTGGGCCAATGCCCAACACTAAGAGCTTTGATTCACGAGTCCCTCACTTCCCAAGATCCACTCCATATTTTTTTACCCAACTCTCTCTCTCTCTCTCTCTCTCTGCGCTTGAGGTGCAACAGGCTGCTGTGCCGGCCATACGGATCTTGTCACAAGCTCAAAAACATGATCCATACCTTTCGCTTTATAAAACTTGACGCATTTAACAGTATTGTGAAAAATCAACTCGATCTGACATTTGTGACTTAGTAATCGAATAATGTTTTTCTACTGTAAATGTAACAGATAGGATAAAAAAACTACACAACGGAACATTTTGTTTTGTTTGCTAAGCTAATGATGTCTGATTGACGTGATTTTTTTCACAGGTTTAAAACACCGAGCTCTATAAAGTGAATGATTTGCATCATGTTTTTGAGCTCTGGAAGAGATCTATAGGCCCGACATAGCTGCCTCCTATGCCTTGGGGCACAACATGGTCCCGTCTTCGGTTGTAGGTAAAAGACGAGTAAGCACGCAGGTTCGAGTTTCATCACTAGTTAAAAACCCTTATATAACAACATTAAATATTTAGTTCAGTCGTTAATTTCATAACATGCAGTAGAGAAAATGTCGAGGCGTGCATAAGATGACTGAAAAATTCACTAATCGAAATATCAAATTTTACATGACAGTATAAATGTTTCACACATGCACGCAACTAGGATACAAACAAGCTGAGCGGAGCTTTACAGTGTTCGAGCTCAACTCTTTTAAATTCAGTGAGCTCAAGCTTGGTCGAACATAAATATTCGAACTCAAGCTCAATTTTGTATGAAGAACTTGAGCTTGGTTTGGTTTGAGTATCAAACGCCTCTTTAAACAAGCCAAGCTCACGCATACGAGCAGAACTTATTATCTACATGGGCCTATATAGTTACGCCTAACCAAAGCTTGGTTTATTTACTAAACAAGCTGAGGAAAAAAAAGAAAGACGAACCTTGAGTTGGACGTCAATAGCTTGTTCATTTGCAACCCCTACACGAAACCACTTAAACGTAAAAAATTGGATTAATTAGTTAGTGTAAGTAGTAAATGTTGGAAAAAAATACCGAAATCCAGAGAATATATTCCATTGATAGATAAACATTATAAGTTACAGAAAATAGAAAAAATAAACAGATCAAAGAAATAAGAGACAAACGATGTTAACGAATTGAACCAAGTCCTATGTTAGATATAGTCTCCTTAAAACAGATTTACCGTCTACTGAGGATGTTGTAGGTCCCGTCGGCATCTGTCTCCCATAATAAAACGACTAAAACCATTACCTCTGGAACACCTCCGAAGACAGCTTTGGGGAACTGACCTTGCATCTCTCTCTGTCTCTCTCACACACACACACACAAAAAAGGAATATCAGAATGGTATTGTATGAACTCGATCGAATTTCTGGTGTATAAACCAATTCGGTATTGTGAAGTATATAAGCATAGGAATGACTCATTGTGCACCCAGGTGCTTTGCACCCATCGACCGTCCAATCATGTTTTGGACGGTCCGGATGCGTTCGGCAATTTTAATCACTGTGTTTTTTGTCTTGTTCTTACCGGAGGATGTTGACAAGGACAACCTAACTACTTTTGTTAGTGTTTGGTTTGGATTTTGGGTTGTGGTTTTGATAATGATTGGAGGGAGAAATAAATATAATAATTAAAAACATGGGGTAATGATTAGAGAGAGATAGAGAGAAAAATGAAAATAATATTTGAAAATAGAGATAATAATTGAGAAAACCGGGTCCTGAAACCCAAAACGAACAAGGCAATATAATTTTAATTTATTTTTACTGGTAAAAAATCAAAACACATCCGGACTGTCCAAAACACGATCGGACGGCCGAGGGGTGCAAAGCACCCGGGTGCACAATGAATTTTGCCATCAACGCCTCATTATTGGGAAGTTTCAAGCCACGGGAAATAACATCTGTAAATCCGAATTCCATGAACCAGGAGGGGACCTTCCGATCGCTTCAAGAGACCCTCCGTCTTCCTGATATCATTCACAATATTTCCAACGGTTAAATTTGCCTAGCTCCCAACAACCTATATTTATTTTTACAATATAGTACTATATGTGGGCATATGCGGGGAACCGTTGGTCAGTCAGTGAGCTGCACATAATGAGCAATTAATAATTGGTTCCACTGAAGAAGATCTAATTATTATAGATTTTACCGAATCCAGACATGTCGGTGACTTTGATTTTATGCTATATTTATATATAATTAGCATAAGCTCTCAAGTTAATTGATCTTCTTTTTTTAATTAGTACTCCAGTAATGATGCTAACATATAATGAAAACTTATAGATTGCATCATGATCATACTATCTTTTCCAACACATTCATAATGGACTGTCTTAAATGGTTAATCATCTGTGATTTAGAATACTAATTCTTTGGTCTTGGGACCGCACCACGTGGTGTCCCGTTACTGTCTCACGGAAATATATATATATATGGTGAATGAGGGTGTTCTTACTGTCTCGCAGAAATATGTGGTGAATGATGGTGTTCTCATCACTATGAGATGAATAAGTACAATTAATGTATTGTACACTAGGTGACGGTTCCCCAAGACCTCCGAAAATTACTCGAGCGATGTTAACCTCATGTCGCTACGCTCGAGATATGGATATGTGGAGCGAGAGAGAGATGGGCATACCTTAAAAAGGAGAACAATGATACATACACACCCACTCGGACACACTCTGCCACACCCCCTCTCACATGTGAGGGGACCCACCCGGGAGGGACCCACCCCACATGTGAGAGGGGGTGTGACAGAGTGTGTCCGAGTGGGTGTGTATGTATCATTTTGTAAAAAGGAACCTTATCACTTCGTCTGGCTATACATTTGGGGAAAATATAAGACCCATCCAGTAGCTGTCCTGAAGATTTGAAAAAAAATAGTAAAATCTAGTAGCTGTCCTGTCCTCATCCACCTCTGTTGAAGATAACATTTCTTCCAATTTTGCTTAGATCTCTCTCTCTCTCTCTCTCTCTCTCTCTCTCTCTCTCTCTCTCTCTCTCCTTGTGTTGTAGCCCTCTGGCTATATAAACGGTAATCAACTGCCTCTTACTTTCATCATAGTTGAATATATCTCACACACACTGGTCTTTGTGTCTAGGGTTAGACAGAAGAGTGCAGCCAAGGATGACTTGCCGACGTCCCACTAGGTAATCCTTCGCACTTTTTTTGCAGCTTCAAATGGATTTGTATGTTAATGGAGATAAAAGAGAAGATGTTGGCAAGTTGTCTTTGGCTACATACTTCTTTCTCCCTCCTTATGCCAGGCTTTCGGTGATACGGAAAGTTTCTTCTTAGGGTTTCCAAAGTCCAACAAGGTTCTCTCTATTTCTCTCTCACACCTTCGCGCACACACATATCTTGTTGTTATGGAAAGTATCTGAATTGATGATTAAAATAGCATCTAGGTTTTTTTATTGATAAAAGAATATTTATTTATAACTCGACGAAGTGTACATTGAAAAAGAAAAAGGAAAGGAGTAATATCAAGTAAATGGAAAAAAATTAATTATCATATATCACCACCATCCAGAAACAAAAACAGCGATCAAGGTTATCCTGAAATTATATGTCTTTTTTTTCGAGGAATTTAATAGATCCGTATAAAAATTCAGAATCATGTGTAGTGTGTGTATATAGCTTGTCATAATACGATTGTTAGAAGAAATAATTAAAATTCATTTTTGTTAATTTGCTAGGATAAATTCAGTTGAGTACGGCACATCTGGCATGATAGTGTGGTGAGTGCAAAGAGTGCATAGAATTTTAGGGTAGCTTATAAAATTGTCTGGGGTTTGAAGTAACAAAGGGGTGCCTTCAATGGCCTTCTTGCCTTTCTCTTGCTCCATTTAGTCTTGTATCTTTGATATTTGATTAATAAATTCTTTTTTTCCATGCAAAAATATATATATGCATATTGTATAGAGTAGAAGATAGAGAAACCTGCTAAATGAGTTTCTGTGATTGTTACTTATTTTCCGAGCAGATTCCATAAAATTGAGCCAACCCAGTTGGGATATATCTCTTTGACAATATATGATGCTAGTTTTCCCATTCTTAGTTGTATCTCTTGCTCAAGTTTGTGAAATATCTTCTTGTTATAAAAAAGGCATTCGATCAACAAAATTGTGTGCTTATTATGTGAACTCTCCCACCAACAATAATCTCTGTGATTTCTTGTTTTTGGAGTTAATTCCCCAGGGTTATTAGTGTTATTATTGCTGAGTTATTAATTTTCGGTAATTGGGCTTCTTGCCCCTTATTTCCTTCTCTTCTCCCTCCTTTCCCTCGATGTACCCTTATCAAGTTCAATATATTCTCTTCTTACCCTCATCAAGTTCAATATATTCTCTTCTTTTGCTGATAAAAAAAAAATTCTTGTTTTCGGAGTAGAGGTGATCCTAAACTTCCAAAATATTGATAAGTTATACATAATTGAAATACTCACATTTTTATGTGCATGGGACTGTTTTTGCTCTCTTAATTTCTTATTCTCAATTGGTTGGAAGAAGAAGAATATTAAGAAGAAGGATATTTCATTCAGTAGCAATTCCTGGTGGCAGATGCAGGCATGACTCAAGGATTTCAAGTTCGGGACTTCCGGAGATCTGTGGCTCAATTGTTGTTATGATTTAGTAAGATAGTATTCTCTGGGTTCTCTAAACTTGATGTAATTTTTTGGGTAGAACCAACGAGCCCTTTGTCTGTTTTTATTCACTGGGTGGTCTCTTGCTAACCGTTTGTTTGGGGTTTGGAGTGGCAAGTGATTGTCGAGGAGTTGTGTATCAACCTAGTTGGGATATTCTCTCACGTTGTGATGCCATTATTCTTCTTATCCCTTTAATCTTTGTAATGCTTATTGAGATTAATAAAATTCCTTTTCAATGTTTAATAAAAAAAGAAGAAGAAGAAGAATATTAAGAAGAAGGTGGAGTAGGGAAGCTTCTTAAGATGATTTGTCATTCTCGCAATTGCGGTGTATTTCGGCCCGCTTGTGCGCACCTCAGACTAATCGATCTCTGCAACCACTTTCACAGCCGTTTTTCAAGTTTCACTCGTGAAGGCAGTGGCGGACGCAGGATCGCCGTTTTTGCCAAATTTGCAGGGGCCGCTCTTCAGTAATTTTACAAAAAAATCTCAAGGTACACTAAAAATATGTCGAAAATTGGGGGAGGGCAGGGGCCAAACACCCCCTCGCCCCCCCCCCCCCCCTGTGTCCGCCCCTGCGTGAAGGTGAAGTGACCCTAAGAGTTACTGCAAGAGTTGAACACGAAATCTTATGAGGGAGCAATCCCAAAGTCTCACGACCACCAGGCCGGATGCAATGCTTGCTGTCTTCAATCACAATGGACTTATCTCAACGGGTGCTAACTGGATTTTGGATTTTGGTTGATCGCTTGCCATAATAATGCCTTTCTTTAGTTGGTGGTCTTGTTCTTTTTGGCTACTGCTATGGTTGATCGCTTTCCAACCGTGTAGTCATTGGGCTTGAGCGGCATATGATTGTTGGGCGGCTTAGGTGTCAATCTGGTTAGGACGTGTAACCCTCTCGTTGTAGCCCTTTTGTAACTGTTTCGCGCTTGATAATAAAATATGTTCTTTTTGCTGTTAAAAAAAATATTGCATGGCAACAGACAGCTTGCAGTTTTTTGAGGATTGTCTAAAGAGGAATGACAAAAACTGGAGGGGAAATGTGAAAAGCAAAATAATTATCAGACTTGAGAAACAAGTCTTCATAACAAAACTTGAACGAAATGTTGGTGTAGCTTATTACCTTGGTCACAATATTTTAGTTGGGGCAGGTGAGTTTCCATAAGGTATTTTTGACATTTTCGATATTTTCAGTATTAAGTTGTAGATAAAAGTGGGTGTAGTTTCTGTTAAAAATACCATGCATGATACTTTTGTGATATGTGTCTGGAGAATGACTTACATTAGAATGCGTGAAAATACCTAAAATATCAAGATTACATAAAATACCGAAAACACCACATGCAATAGAAACTCAGAAAGACAAAAAATCAAACCTTGTAAGTGTAAGACGTACAAAGTTTTTTTTGATGCAGAGCGCTTTATGAACTACAGAAAAGACGTGCAACAATCAAACACAAACAAGAAAATTTAGAGAAAACGCTCTCTAGAATCTTTTATCATTCAATAATACTCAAAAATTGTCTTGCTCTTAAGGCTTACAACTTATTATATAAGAAACCAAAAACCCTAATTGATTTGCTCCGGAAAGGAAGCCAAATCAAGAATTAATGCAAAATTACCAAAATTAGAAAATTCAAAAATAATACTCCCTCCGTCCCAATTTTATAGTCCCTCAGGCCTCAATCAAGAAGTTAGGTTTTGATGTGGAGTTACCTATTCCTATGTATTGTGATAATCAAGCAGCAATACATATTGCTTCGAATCCAGTATTCCATGAGAGAACGAAACATATAGAAGTTGATTGTCACATTGTTCGTGAGAAGATAGATAGTGGTGTGTTATCTACTCCATTCGTTTCTACAGGAGCTCAGTAGGCTGACATCTTCATCACCAAACCTTTGTTTAAACCACGATTGGAGTTGATTTGCGACAAGCTGGGACTTATTGATATTTACTCCCCAGCTTGAGGGGGAGTGTTAGAATAGTTTATGTTTATTTGTCCCACATTGCTTAGTTATGTTAAGTAGCATGTCTCGTGACAATATAAATGAAGCTCTTTTGTGTTAGGGTTAATTTAACACCCTTACACTTCTCTCTCTCTCTCCCCTAAATAACATGTTAAAGCATCCAACTCAAAACCAATTGGCAATGAGTGGAGAGGCTGCCCAGGCTCATATACTAGCTTTTGAGGTTATAATTAACCAATGTGGGACAAACTCTAACACTCCCCCGCACGTGCGACCCCTAACCCGCACGTGGAGAGGTAAACAACGGATCCACAACATTGGGATCATAACGAAATATGATGCACTTATGGCACAAACAACGGGGTAATAACCAAGAGAGTTGTGTCCAAAATCCTCCGAAAGCCTAGCTTTGATACCATGTTATTTAGGAGAGAGAGAGAGAGAGAGAGAGAGAGAGAGAGAGAGAGAGAAGTGTAAGGGTGTTAAATTAACCCTAACACAAAAGAGCTTCATTTATATTGTCACGAGACATGCTACTTAACATAACTAAGCAATGTGGGACAAATAAACATAAACTATTCTAACACATCCTAACCGGATAAAAAATCGATTATATCTTCCAATTGGTAATACATTTATATACAATGTGGATCTTGTTTGATAGATCTTAATCTAATCTAATAAACGAAGTTTTCAAAATTACCTTAAACATTGTTTATACTCTCTCTGTTCCATATTTTTTGCCTCCTACGAAAGTATGTGCATTTTGCACACAAAATAACAGGTTTATGAGATTTTTTTACAAAAAAGAATTACGCCAATTTTTTCTTCTCATTGAGATCTTTAAATTGGTGCAAAATTTGTTGAAAAAAATTAATCCTTGTACATTATTTTTTGCGTGCAAAATGCACGCACTCCCATAAGGGGCAAATAATATGGAACGGAGGGAGGAAGATAACACTTTGAAAAGTGGCACAAACTCCCAAAAAGGACTATAAAATTGGGACGGAGGGAGTACAAAATAAAAAACTAGAGAAATTCTAGAATGTTTCCCAAAAGCGCAGCTTAATTCGGATTTTCCTTGCCCAAGCAACTGGCAAGTCAAATCTTTCCTTAAACGGCAAATTTGGCCATTCGGAGCCCTAAACAGCGACGAAAGTCCGAAAAACGACGTACACCATAGCCACAGGCAATGGATCTTGATCGTTGGGCCGTTTCGCGTCTGACCCAAGTGGGCCCAATGCAAAATTCCACAGTAGCATAATTACAATTCTGCCACCCTAGGCTTAAAATGCCTAAGATACTCTTCCTCCATGGCTACTACATCATCCTCCCCTTCTAAAAAGAAATTCGCCCTCAAATTTGCATCATCATCCGACGAACTATCACCCCTGAATGAAATCAAATGTTTGACATTAAATACATCGGCAGTACGAACGTGGCTTGGAAGCTTCAAACAATAGGTGTTCGGATTGATCTTCTCAATAATCTCAACAGGGCCAACTTTACGAGCAACAAGCTTGTTATACTCATGAGATGTATAACGATCTTTAGTGAGAACCGCATAAACGAAATCACCAACCTCAAACTCCACTAGTCGGCGCTTCTTGTCTGTCGCTGCCTTGTACTTGGTTGTACTACTCTGCAAACGCAACTTAGTCTCTGCATGTATCTGGCTATCTGTTGTAAACTCTTCATGAAATCTTCAGCCTTGAGCGCTTCAAGCTTGGAACATGAGCTAAGTCGACTGGTGTGCGAGGATTAAATCCATAGACAACCTGAAAAGGAGATAGTCTCGTGCTTCGATTGACGAAATGGTTGAAAGCAAACTCTGCTTGACACAGCTTTTGATCCTAACTCTTGAGATGATCCTCCACCAAACTGCGTAGTAAATTACCCAAAGAACGGTTCACCACCTCAGTCTAGCCATTAGTATGGGGATGATAAACCGTACTAAAATCCAATTGAGTGTTGGCCAGCCTCCACAAACAACGCCAAAAATGACTTAAACACCTAGTATCCCGATCAGAAACAATAGACATAGGCAACCCATGTAAGTGATAAACCTCCAAAAAATATAACTGCGCTACCTTAACAGCATCTGTAGTTTTCTTGCAAGCGATAAAGTGTGCCATCTTTGAAAATCGATTGACCGCGACAAAAACAGAATAATGACCACGTTGTGTACGTAGCAGCCCCAATACAAAATCCATGCTGGCATCGGCCCATGGTTGGGAAGTAATTGGCAATGGCATGTACAACCCGACGTTAGTGGCTGTACCCTTGGAAACTTGGCAAATATGACACCCCACCACAAACTTATAAACCTCACGCCGCAAGGTCGGCCAAAAATAAGAAGCAGACACCAATGCATAAGTCTTATCCCGGCCCACATGCCCCTCATCATGCAACTCCTTAATGATCTTCAACCCAAACTGGACTCCGGAACACACATTAAATTTCCTTTGAATAAGAACCCGTTCTGTGTATGAAATTCTGATTGGGCTCCTTCCATGATGTCCTCAATCACAGTAGAAAAATATGGGTATGCTGCCAGTAACTCACGAAAAGCATCAAAACCTATCACTTTAGTGGGCATCAAAACAAGGAAATTGGCACACCGACTAAGAGCATCAGCTACTTAATTTAAAGCGCCAGACTTGTTCTTGATGGAGAAAGAGAACTGCTGGATATATGCTGCCCATTTGGCATGCCGACTGGACAACTTATCTTGAGCGTTAAGATGTTTCAATGCCTCGTGATCAGAATATAGAACAAAATCACTATGAATAAGATAGTGATACCAGTGCTTCAAAGCTTGGACCAAGGAATAGAACTCCACATCATAAGTGTTGTAATTAAACTTTGCTCCATTCAGCTTTTCACTAAAATAAGCAATTGGTTTGGAATTTTGGCTAAGGACATCCCCAATTCCAATTTTGGATGCATCACAATGCAACTCAAAAGGCTGCGAAAAGTCTGGCAAGATCAAAACAGGAGCCGAAGTCAACTTCTGCAACTACTTGATCAATTGGAAAGCAGCAGTTGCTGCATCACTCCATGCAAACCTACCACCCTTTGTACAATTTGTTATAGGAGCCATGATAGTGATAAAGTGTGGAATAAAACGACGGTAGAACACCGCAAGCCCATGGAAACTGCGAATATCGAATAAAGTCCACGGTTGTGGCCAACTTCGAATAGCCTCAACCTTAGACTCATCCACTGAAATCACATCCTTGGATACAACATATCCAAGAAAAAGCACTGTATCGGTTAAGAACATGCACTTCTTAACTGCCCCAAATAATTTTTCAGCACGCAAAACAGAGAGAACTTCCCTTAAGTGCTGCAAGTGTTGCTCACACGTGACACTATATATTAAACTATCATCGAAATAAACGACAACAGATTTACCAATAAAAGGGCGAAGGGCCTGGTTCATCATCCTCATGAAGGTGCTAGGCGCATTGGATAGGCCGAACGGCATCACCATCCACTCATAAAAACCCTCCCGAATTTTGAACGCAATTTTTCATTCATCCCCTAGCCTGATTCGAAGCTGATGGTACCCACTCTTCAAGTCCAGTTTCGAAAAAACCCTCGCACTACCCAAATGGTCTAGCAAATCATCCAGCCTTGGAATTGGAAAGCGATACTTCACTGTGATCTTATTAATGGCCCTACTATCAACGCACATCCTCCATGATCCATCCTATTTAGGAGTTAACAGGGCTGGTACTGCACAAGGGCTAAGGCTTTCACAGATAAAACCCTTAGATAATAACTCCTCCACTTGTCTCTGTAGCTCTTCATGCTCTTTCAGACTCATACGATAATGAGGCCGATTGGGCAAACTCGACTTAGGCACCAAATCGATCTGATGCTGAATATCTCGCAGCGGCGGCAACCCATCTGGCAAGTCCGCCGGAAACACATCCTGAAATTCCTGCAGAAGAGGTCGAACCATTATTGTTGGAACATCTTCTTCTACCAAAGCCTTAGAACCCTCTTTCGCCACTAGCAAAAATATCACCTTGCTTGTTGAAAGCTCCTCTTCAAACTGTACCCTCGTCAGAAGGGGGGTACCATCCCCAACTTGTGGTTTGGGTACAACCTCCTTGGAAGGCAACAAAACAATTTTCGCGCCACCGAATGATAGCGCATATGTATTAGCACCCCCGTCATGAACCACCTTACGATCATACTGCCATGGTCGCCCCAATAGAAGGTAGCAAGCATCCATGGCCACAACATCACACCAGATTTCATCCCTATACTTGGAACCGATAGAGGAAGCAACTAAACATCTTTTAGAAACTTTAACTTCGTTACCTTTCTTTAACCACGAAAGCTTGTAAGGACTAGGATGGGCCTCCGTCTTTAGCCCAAGCTTCTGGACTACCTCCTCAGTCGCCGAACAACCAATAAAGAACCGTTATCCCCAACTACTTCCTCCACAACCTCCTCATCATATTCTGCCTCTTGCTTGTATGACTCACATTGCTCGTTCACAACCCCGTCAGCATCCACAAACAGAGCTTTTCCTAGTTGCTCGCCTTTTCTACACTCAAAGGCACGATGACCAGGCTCACCACATTTAAAGCACTTCGATCCAGAACCTAATTGCTGGCGGATTAGTGGGGGGCAGGCTAGCAATTGGCTTTGCGGAAGTATTGCCGACCATGGGTCGAGCCGTAGCACTCCACGGAGCCGAAGAAGGCCTGCGACTAGCCTATTTTTCTATCTGCAACGCCTTTTGATAGGCATCGGAGATAGAAAAAAACTCGAACATGTTTAACATAAACTGGAACTGTTCACGCAATCCTCCCACATACCTCGATACCAACTGCTCCTCCGTTTCTGCACGATCATTCCGAGCTATCAATTGATTGAACTCTGTGGGGTAATCTTCCACAGAACGTGAATTCTGACGAAGATTCTGCAGCCGCTGATACATCAAACTCGAATAGTTGTGGGGAAGAAAAGCCACCCGCATCTTTTTCTTTAATTTTTGCCACGAACTAATCTTGTTTTTCCCCTGCCGCAACCGAGTCTGCTTTAGTTGCTGCCACCATGTCGTGGCCCTACCCCGGAATCTGGTAGCCACCAGTGACACTCGTTTATCTTCTTGAACCAGTTTGAACTTCAAGACTTCATCCACAGCCGCAACCCAGTCAAGGAACTCCTTTGGCGTCAAACCCCCCTGGAACTCAGGTAGGTCGATCTTCAAACCAGACTCCCATGGACGGAAATCACGGTTATCAACCATGATCTCCCGGCCTTTGCCCTTTTGTTGATGGTAGCCACCGCCGCCAGCCCTGCCAACGCCGAATGCCCCTGCAGCAAAAGGGTTTTCAGCCGCTTCACCCTCCGTACTTTCATCCTCCTCATGAGGCCGTCGATTGTACGGTTGATGCGAGGTGGATTCCCCCCAACAGCTAGGGCAGCCGACTGCAGCCGATAAGCTCTGTTCTAGATTTGGAATCGCGCCACTGTTCGCGCCTCCTACGCTATGTCATCTCTTTCATTGATATCCTCCAAATTAGCTATACGATCACTTCGTCCCCCTCGACCTCCAGCACGTCCTCCGGCTATAGTTAGGATTGGAACTCAATGCTCTGATACCAACTGATGCAGGGCACCTTATGAACTACAGAAAAGACATGCAACAATCGAACACAAACAAGAAAGTTTAGAGAAAACGCTCTCTAGACTCTTTTATTATTCAATAATACTCAAAAACTGTCTTGCCCTTAAGGCTTACAACTTATTATATAGGAAACCGGAAACCCTAATTGATTTGCTCTGGAAAGGAAGCCAAATCAATAATTAACGCAAAATTACCAAAATGAAAAATTCAAAAATAATAGCAAAATAAAAACTAGAGAAAATTCTAGAATGTTTCCCAAAAGCGCAGCTTAATTCGAATTTTCCTTGCCCAAGTAATTAGCAAGTCAAATCTTTCCATAAACGGAAAATTTGGCCATTTGGAGCCCTAAACAGTGACGAAAACCCGAAAAATGACGTACGCCATAGCCGCAGGCGCTAGGTCTTGATCGTTGGGCCGTTTCGGATCCGACCGAAGTGGGCCCAACGCAAAATTCCACAGTAACATAGTTACGATTTTGCCACCCTAGGCTTAAAATGCCTAAGTACTCTTCCTCCATGGCTATTGCATCATTTTCGATCCCCCTTCCTCCGCCCATGGCATACAATGTGTGGTAAATAGGTGTTAACCTTTGCTTGTTGTAGTGTAGTGTTTATCCAAATCTCTAGTCCAGAACAAAGCATCCTCGCCCTTGATCTGCAAATAAGAACCATTGTTAGTTCCACTTCTCTGGTAAACTGAGATGTCTAATGCAGAAAACAGCCATCACTTGCTATTTGTCTCTTTAATGTATAACATTCAAAATAAAATAAAAAAAAGAGGCCAAAAAACCATGGGCTTATAAGCATTATAGGTTAGCAATTATTTACAATTGTTACAAGAGGTAATTAAATATCCATCCAAATTTTGGATATCACGTACGTTTTCATCCTCCTATTTTTATGGGGTTATGTTTTCATCCTCTTGTAATTTGATTTGTCATAATTACCCTTTCTTCATATATATGTATGAAATAAGGACTTCCTAAAATCTAGTTCCTTCTTTTTAGGGAATAATGAATTTTTGAAATATTGTTAGTTACGAAAATTTTCTTTATCCTACTGTCCAAAATCAATGCACGGTGAATGACCTAAAATCAAGAAATTTCAAAAAATTCAAACGTTCAAATTCTGGTAGCCATTAGGGATGAAATTAGGCAAGTGTGGTCCCCAAAAAATTCAAACGTTCAAATCATGTTCACATAGTCATGGTAAATTAAAAATAAATATGGTAAAAATCATGTTCACACAATATTCAGTCATTATGGTCAAAAAATGAATGGAGATAAAAAAAAAATGTGGTAAAAATCAGACACAATACAATGAACATGGTAAAATTAAATTAAAAGGCTTGCAAAAAAAAATAGGGACTTCCGAAATTCCTAGGGAATTTGAAATGCATGGTAGTTACTTCCTTCTTTTTGGGGACTGTCAAAAATTGAAATGCATGTCATCCAGTTATTTTTCAAATTTTCCTTCATTATCTTGCTTAAATTAAGGAAGTTTTGAAATGGTGTATGATTCACTTACCTAAAATCAAGGAATTTTTGAAATTGTGGAGATTCAAATTAAGGGGTCATGTTGTTTTCGAATTTAAGTCCTGCGAGCACCGAATTAGTCATGGTAAAAACATGTTCACGTAGTCATGGTAAATTAAAAATAAATATGGTAAAATCATGTTCACATAATATTCAGTCATTATGGTAAAAGCTAACAAGATTAAATTATTTACCATAAAAAAAGAATCAAAAAACAAAAGCAAAAACAAAACCAACCTTTGATAAAACTAGAGAAACAATGGTAAAGTGATGTTCCTATCAGTTAACGTGGTAAAATTATGAATAGTCATGGAAAAAAAGGGGCAAAAACAAGAAAGATGATAAACTGACGAACTAACATGGTAAAATTACAAATAGTCATGGTAAAAATGTGTCCATATCGGAAAAGATGATAAACTAAAACAATTGTGGAAGAATGGAGACCATCACTTTTGAATGATCTCTCACTTAAACTTCTCTCCATCAGATCCATAGCACTTTAACATTCGACGACGGCCACAATTTCTTTACAAACAACATCCGTGTATACCTACGACTCAAGTCCCTCGGCAACATCGAAACCCGATTAATTACACACAAAAAAAAAAACATCGGGACCTGATTAAAAAAAACCCCACAGTTTTGTGTTTCTTGTGTCCATTTTTTTTATCTTCAACCCGATTTCAGATTGTCGAGGTGCGAAGCTTCGAGGAGGTGTTGCCAGAGAGAGAGAGAGAGAGAGAGAGAGAGAGACGAATCTGTCATCCTCCCCGGAGTTGAAGGCGGACGATGGCTGATTGTGGTGGTGGCGGTGTCCTTCCATCGCCGTCGTGCCTCGGGTTACCATCTCGATGCAGAGATAGAGAATTGCTTCGATTTTTTTGATCTGGAAATTGATGGTTTTCAATCCTTTTATTTACCAATATAGGAAGTGTAAATTTAGGGATTAGTTTATTAAAAGGGATGAAGATAATGGCATGAAAAGGGATGAAGATAATGGCGGGAATTAAGGGATTGGGTTTTATCCCCAATTCCGTTAATTGCAATCCAGGACCTCCTAAATTTGAAATTGGTCCTGTCTACCTCCTACTATTAGCAACATTTAATTTAGTCCTCAAACCGATTTTCTGTTAAAGGGCAATTTAGAATTTATTTGAATCTCGGGATGGAAACATAATTCCTAAAAACACTCAGGATGATTTTCTAATTCTAAGTGAGTAAAATGATGATTATTTAAGTGCCCCTTGTTACAATAGTCTTATTTCTTTCTCACTGCAAAGCCACAATGAACTTGAATTAGGAGTTTGGGGGGGCCGGGGCCACAACAGCCCTTATACACCTCCGCCCATGAATGTTGATGTTGTCCTACGAACAAATATGGGCTACTTTAAACTCACGGGTAGCTCAAGTGGTATAGGGATAAGCTGTAAACCTCAAAATCTTAAGAGGTAGTCAGGCGACAAGAACTTCTCTTGTGAATTTTTTAATCTCACTGTAAATGACCTATCTTTGACCGGACCAAAAAGAGAATCAATCGAAGTGTCTACAAACTGGTCAAGACATCCTTGACCGCCAAACTAAAAAAAATGAATAAGAGGTGTATATTGTAGACTTTGGGAGGGCACAAATTGCTTATTAGCTAAGGTTTCGGTAAACTTTCATAGTTTAAGCCCCCAATTATCCAAATTTGCCATTAATGTTAGGAAAATTCGCTTTGTCAGTGGTTAAGATAAAACCGTTAAAGAGAGAGAGAGAGAGAGAGAGAGAGAGAGAGAGAGAGAGAGAGAGATAAAACCGTTAAAAGACTGTTTTTATGTCATGGTAGCCTTTTGTTTTCACAATCCTCAATTTTGGCAATTTTTATAATTTTCTTTCTGTCTTTCTTTATTTACTCTTTTACTCTCTTTTTTCAAGTTGCTAATATTTCTTATTTTAGTATGGTTTTAAAAGGAAGCAAGTCTAATGAACTTAATTATCGAGTTTCTCTATTTTACCTGCGAATTTTAGGTTTGCTCAAGTGGTTCACGTCTACAAGAATGCTATCTGGTTCTCGCCTACTAGAATTCTATCTAGTGCTTATCTATTAGTTTGATTTGTCAAATACATGGAGAGAGAGCGAGAGAGAGAGAGAGAGAGAGTTTTCTTTTTCTTTCTTTGAAATCAGAGGGCTATTTTTGTTGCAGTGCCAAAAAAGAAAACCTTTTGATCGATAACATAACAATGGAAAATAACACTTGTATCAATATTTTTATTTTTATTTTTTGGAGGAAAAGCCTACAATACACACCCTTATTTGAGTGTGTATCATACACACTCCTATAAAAGTTATGAATTCTTTGTAAAAGTTACGAATTTTATGTTAAAGTTATGAATTTTTTGTAAAAGTTACGATTTTTTTTTATAAAAGTTACGAAATGCACCAAAATATTACGAATCATAGAAAATGTTACGAATCATATTGCTGAAAAGTTACGAAAAACTAAAAATGTTACGATTGTTGATGAGGTGGCACAATCTGGATCATACAATAGGTGCATATGGTAAACCCAAATAGAGAGAAAATTTCGTTAAATTTAATTACTACTACATTAATTAATTAGTTGTTCTTTTAACAAGGATCAAACAATCATGGAGGGGACACTACTTGGATTTCTCCGAAACTGGGTTGGGCCTAACTTCACAAGCCGAGACTATGGGCCTTTTGAAGAATCACACGTGTACTTTAACGTTGTCTATCACAATAGGAGAAGATGGGAAACAAAATAAAGAACAAAGAAAGTGGACTGATTTTGTGAGATGAGGTGATTGGAAATTTGGAAGAATGGGATTTTTTATTTTTTATTTTTGATAAAATCGTCAATCTCATAAATCCAAGGGCTTGAAGGCTTAAAAATGTCCGCAGACAGTACATGGATTCCACAATTATTCCACAGGAAAATACAGGAATAAGTTCCATATTACCAAAACCTAGACTAAAATCATGGCATAACTGAAAAACAGAACCGGTCAAAAGGCACACTTTGTAAAAGTAGAACTATCCTTTCCGATAGGCGAAGTCCCCGTCCAAGATTTGGCAGCCGAGATTGACATGGGAAGTCCCAAACTCAAACTAGAGAATTTTCAAATTCGGTGGAGTTGTTTGAATTTGAAGAGTGGGGCTGGACATACAAAATCCAATGTTAAAACAAATAAATTTAACAAAAATGATAGATACACTCCCTCCCCAACCACTCCCTACCACTCCCCCTCTCACATGTGGTGGATCCCACCGTGGGTTCCACATGTGATGGGTCCCACCACATGTGAGAGGGGGAGTGGTTGGGAGGGAGTGTATGTATCATTGTTCTAAAGAGTGAGTCTGCATACTTCAAACATGATACAAAACAAAAAATACTATTAATTTACGTAAGATAGAAAGTTCAAGCATAAAGGAAGAGAAAAGTAAACTCTTAGACAATAAATACCATTAATTTGTTTGAAAAATACTATCCATCTTTCCAATTTGAAGAATAAATAATAATATTAAATAATGAAAATAATTTTTGAGATAATTACTTACTAAAGTTAGAATATTCCCGTTCCGCTAAAGGGTTTTTTTTGGCTTTTTTGAACTTTTGTAGTTGACGTATTGTGAGACAATTACCTTCCTCGAAAAAAGCAATAAGCCAAAAAGCCTCTTAGCTTCTTTGTTTTTCCCTTCGTCTATGGTTAAGAAGAATAAATTATTCACACTGCTGGCGGAAAAATTCGCTTTTCCATCACCGCTACTATGAGCTCCATTGTGAAATTGTTGATCTAAACCTTTTATCTTATCAAACCGCAAAGTAGTTCATCTATTTAAAAAATCAGTTTGATTGGACATCGATTTGTATATTAAGTTTTGAATTTTGTTTTGTAAAATGGACGGTCATGTAGTAGTAAGGATTCAAGATTACGAGGTACCACACAGTGATCATTTTAGGTATTTAGGTTATATTATTAGCAAAGATGATGAGATTTACTGACTCACACAAACCGGGTTGGGTGACTTAAGTGTAAAAGCGCTACTGGTGTACTATGGGACGAGATGATACACAAAAATAAAAAGGAAAATTCTATAGAATTACCATAAGACCAGCGATGTTTTACGAGACGGAATGCTGACCTATCAAGAAACAACAGTGGATGTAGTTGAAATGAGAATATTGAGATGGATGTGTGTGGTAAGAGTAGAAAAGACTTGAATAGAATGGAACTGTTAATGAGATGTGGCACCTATAGAGGAGAAGTTGAGAGAAAATAGACTAAAGTGGTTTGAACATCTATATCGTAGTAGATGCAGTAGTTAAGAGAGTTGTTAGGAAAGTTTTGGGTAGTAACATTACGGGGAGGGGAAGACCCAAATTGACATTAGATAAGTTTAAGGAAGCAGGTAGCCCTTGAAAGAGCTCAATCGATATAATGTATTCATGTAGCTGATCCCAATTGATTGAGACATAAAACTTGGTTTGGTTTGGTTTTTTAAATGGACGGTCATAGACAGTATAATTTTAAAAGTAATTATTGACAGGATCAGACCATCCATTATATGAACCAAAATTTAAATTTTGATATATTTATTGATGTCCGATCAAGTTAATTTTTTTGCATAGATACACTACTCTATGGGCCCTACAAGATGAACAATTCAGATTACAACAATCAAAGCATAGTGTGGCCCACAATAGCAGTGGTGGAAAAGTGGACTTTTCGTCCGAAGGTAAAGAATTTATTGTCATGTTAAAGATGCTTATGTCCAAGTATTATGGGCTCCTTTGGCAAAAAAGTGTAGAAGTGGTTTTTTCATTTTTTCGTTTTGTCTTTATTCCAAAGAAATTTGCATTTGTTAGTTTCGCGTCAAGTTTTCATGGTTTATGGAGACGACGAGACGAATCCAACAAATATAAAATTATGGTCAAAAGTAATATTTTTTTGGATAAAGCGGAAAATAAACCAGTTTATTGGTTTAATTTTGGCTTTATTAAAAAAAATTAGTTTCGACCATAATTTTATACTCTTTGGATTCGTCTCGTCGAGACGAATCCATAAACCACGAAAACTTGACATGAAACTAACAAATGTAAAAAAAATTTGAATAAAGACAAAACGAAAAAACCTACAAGTTGGGAATCACGTCCTTTGTGGGGTCTCAGTGGAGTCATATGAAAGTGTGATTTTCAGGAGAAGGGGGTGATACATTTTAGTTCATAAGGGCATCCTTATCAGATACCTAAATTAACTTTTAACCAAATTTAGAGAGCCAAACCTCCCAAAACCAGCCTCACCAAACAAATAATCAAATTTGCTTTTGCTGCAGTGGCTACTCAAATTTGGTGTGGCAATGTTCACGCACCAAAGGCACTGTTCACTTTATTATTATTATTTTTTGGGAGTAGGAGTAGAAAGAAAGAATAATTTAATATTGTGGAGTTAGAATAGAGAGTCTGATTTGTGAGTTTTTTAATAAGTGACTTGCTAAATTATAAACAGACAATTGGCCAAAAGGACAAGTTTGGGGTATTAAAAGGTGTTTACTCCCACTTAAATTATTTTAAGGCCTCTAATACATTGATGTGAAATTCTTAAGGGCTCAAGGACAATATAAGACAAAACTACCCTTAATGAGAATTCTTTCCGCGTCTTCTTCATGCACTGCATTAAAAAAACAAAAAGCCTGACACTTTGACTAGGTTCCAAGCCCCCAAGCCATCCCGTCACTTTCCCACTGCCATTTGGTCAGTTTCAATTTCTCTCTCTCTCTCTCTCTCTCTCTCTCTTACATATTAATTGATGACAAGTCACTTTCAATTCTCTCTCTCTCTCTCTCTCTCTCTCTCTCTCTCTCATATTAATTGATGACAAGTCACTTTCAATTCTCTCTCCTCACTTTCCTCTTTCATTTTTTTTCCCCGAAAAAGAAAAAAGTTTTATTAATCATCTCGCAATGCAGGAGAGGATAGCCATTGCATGTAATAATTATTGAGTGGGCAAATTGATTTCTCTCTCTTCAATTTTGGAGGTAGGTTCAATTTTGGGGGTTTAGGTTCTTTGGGGTAGGGTATATTGAGTTTAGGCACTTTCGTGTGCACTTTCCAATTATAGGGTTTTAGTGGTTTAGACACTTTCATAGGGTACCCTAGGATGTTAGACACTTTCATAGGATACCCCTAGGGTTTAAGTTTAGGCACTTTCATTAGGTTTGAGAGTTTAGGCACTTTCATTAGGTTTGGGAGTTTAGACACTTTCATGGGCTAGCAGGGGCGTTTTTGAAATGTGTGAGTGATTTTTCCTCTTGGCATTAAGAAGTTAGTTTGTGTCCTATTTCCATGATTGACTCGTGTCCCATGTCCTTGTCGAAGAAAGACTCAATTATAAAATGTGTTTTTGGGGTTAAATTTGGTGTTTTTTTTTGTGCGGCTGATAATGATGCTCTAAGAGCATTTCCAACCCAATTGTTCATTTTGAAGGATCAAAATGTCATTATTTAAAAAGTAAATTTGAAGAATTTTACAATGTTACTATTCACTCATACTCCAACTCTTGATGCTACATACATTATCATCTAATCACAACTCAATCCACAACCCTTTGTATACACGTGAGATCCACACACAATTATGAGTTGGGCTTCACGAGTATGTGAGGGGTTGTGGTTGGATGGTTATGTATCTAGTATATTTTTTATTCTCTATATCTATAGTCATTTTTCAAAAAAACACACTCAAAACTCGATCATCCCTCATTTCTTTCTTTTCAAAATTTGAAATATCAAATTCCCAACATTCACCAAATACTGTCAATTCAAGATTGGTTTTATTTTAAAGATATTGTTCTGATCTTTTAAAGATATTCTTTCTCTTCACGCAATCACTTTCGTTCTTTGTTTCTCCCATCCACCTGTTTGAGTGCCATTGAGGCCATCTGTCCCTTCTTCCTCCTCCCTCTTCCATTATTGATCAATTTTATCAACTTGACATGCATGCGTGTTCCACGGTGGTTGATCACCACCTCATCTTCATTGCCCCACCCCACATCCACTGGGAACGAAAAACGCCTCCCTCTTTCACTACCCACCGTAGCAAGAAAAACTCGGGTACCGAGAGCATACCACGTGGTACCCTCGGCACATTCGGGCTGTCCAAAGTGTATTTGGATGGTCCGGATTTCAAAAGAGGAAGAGGAGAGAGAGTGGGGTGAGAGAGTTTTTACTCCAGACCGCCCAACAAATTTTTGAACGGCTCGAATGTGCCAAATGGGCACCACTTTAGCTCCGACCCTATTTGCACCCAAGTTTTTTCTCCACCCTAGCTGGTTAAGAAATTCACGACTACGGCCATTCAATTGATAGCTCTAAAACATGTATTCAAAATCTATTGGTTACTCAGAAGAAGCTATTATATTCTTTTTAATACAATACACTCCGAGTTGAAACACGATCATCTATAAGGGGTGCTTTAGCCAAAAAAAAAAACTAAAAAGAGGTTTTTTGATTTTTTTTCGTTTTGTCTTTATTCAATTTTTTTTGCATTTGTTAGGTTTGCGTCAAGTTTTCGTAGTTTATGGATTCGTCTCGACGAGACAAATCCAATGAGTATAAAATTATGGTCGAAACTTTTTTTTTTTTAATATTGGTTTATTTTGGTGTATTTTCGGCTTTATTCAAAAAAATATTCCTTTCGACCATAATTTTAATACTCTTTGGATTCGTCTCGTCCAGACGAATTCATAAACCACAAAAACTTAACGCAAAACAAAAAAATGCAAAAATATTTTGAATAAAGACAAAACCAAAAAACCAATTTTTGGTTTTTTTGCCAAAACATAAGTATCGACAGTCACAGAGGTCGCCATATTCTTGTATTCTTGTCCGACTTACGAGGACGCAACATATATGCATGTATGGGAGGCTTGCCGATTAGTTTTTAGGCGGGCACAATGAGAACACATGATACTCTGAAATGACCTAATCTGAAGTCCAGACATGGGAGAACCACGTAGGCAAACGACACATGATACTCTGAAATGACCTAATCTGAAGTCCAGACACAAGTATGTTCGAAACTGCCATATGAAAAAGGGACCATATGACGATATAAGAAAATTAATCTTACAGTCTCCTGAGAGAAGGATATAACACAAGCCTCAAATCAAAGACAAGAACAAGCATCTACTGCCACAATAAGTTGTAACCAGTTGATTCAAAATGACTTTACAAACAGCTAAAAAGAACGACGAAACGTTACACAGCCAATAGCTCTCTCCTATAAGGTGTCCCCAGCACTTCGCAGGCTTGGATCCAAACAAAAATAAATCCAAAAGCCTTCAACTCAACTGGGGATCAAATACATACATTTGACAGACAGATCCTAAGTAGCACTAACATTTTGTACAGGTAACAGCGATAAACACCAAAGATATCTGTACAATAGAAAATGGAAAGACAACGACGCCTAGCACAATAGGAGAAGATGGGAAACAAAATAAAGAACAAAGAAAGTGGACTGATTTTGTGAGATGAGGTGATTGGAAATTTGGAAAAATGGGATTTTTTATTTTTTGTTTTTGATAAAATCGTCAATCTCATAAATCTAAGGGCTCGAAGGCTTAAAAATGTCCGCAGACGCCAGACAGTACAAGGATTCCACAATGGTTCCACAGGAAAATACAAGAATAAGTTCCATATTACCAAAACCTAGACTACAATCACGGCATAACTGAAAAACAGAACTGGTCAAAAGGCACACTTTACAAAAGTAGAACTATCCATTCTGATAGGCGTAGTCTCCGTCGAAGATTTGGCAGCCGAGATTGACATGGGAAGTCCCAAACTCAAACTAGAGAATTTTCAAATTCGGTGGAGTTGTTTGAATTTGAAGAGTGGGGGCTGGACATACAAAATCCAATGTTAAAACAAATAAATTTAAAAGAGTGAGTCTGCATACTTCAAACATGATACAAAACAAAAAATACTAGTATTAATTTACGTAAGATAGAAAGTTCAAGCATAAAGGAAGAGAAAAGTAAACTCTTAGACAATAAATACCATTAATTTGTTTGAAAAATACTATCCATCTTTCCAGTTTGAAGAATAAATAATAATATTAAATAATGAAAATAATTTTTGAGATAATTACTTAATAAAGTTAGAAAATTCCTGTTCCGCTAAAGGGCTTTTTGGCTTTTTTGAACTTTTGTTTTTGAGATAATTACTTAATAAAGTTAGAAAATTCCTGTTCCGCTAAAGGGCTTTTTGGCTTTTTTGAACTTTTGTAGTTGACGTATTGTGAGACAATGACCTTCCTCGAAAAAAGCAATAAGCCAAAAAGCCTCTTAGCTTCTTGTTTTTCCCTTCGTTTATGGTTAAGAAGAATAAATTATTCACACCGTGGGCGGAAAAATTTCGCTTTTCCACCACCGCCACTATGAGCTCCATTGTGAAATTGTTGATCTAAACCTTTTATCTTATCAAACCGCAAAGTAGTTCATCTATTTAAAAATCAGTTTGATTGGACATCGATTTGTATATTAAGTTTTGAATTTTGTTTTGTAAAATGGACGGTCATGTAGTAGTAAGGATTCAAGATTATGAGGTACCAAATAGTGATCATTTTAGGTATTTAGGTTATATTATTAGCAAAGATGATGAGATTTACTAACTCATACGATCTGGGTTGGGTGATTTAAGTGTAGAAGCGCTACTGGTGTACTATAGGACAAGATGATACTCAAAAATAAAAAGGAAAATTCTATAGAATTACCATAAGACCAGCGATGTTTTACGAGACAGAATGCCGACCTATCAAGAAACAACAGTGAATGTAGCTGAAATGAGAATATTGAGATGGATGTGTGTGGTAAGACTAGAAGAGACTTGAATAGAATGGAACTTTTAATGAGATGTGGCACCTATAGAGGAGAAGTTGAGAGAAAATAGACTAAAGTGGTTTGAACATCTATATCGTAGTAGATGTAGTAGTTAAGAGAGTTCTTAGGAAAGTTTTGGGTAGTAACATTACGGGGAGGGGAAGACCCAAATTGACATTAGATACTGTAGTGCGCAAAGATACGAGTCTACTAAGTTTAAGGAAGCAGGTAGCCCTTGAAAGAGCTCAATAGATACAATGGATTTATGTAGCTGACTCCAATTGATTGAAACATAAAGCTTGGTTTGGTGTGGTTTTTTAAATGGACGGTCATAGACGGTATAATTTTAAAAGTAATTATTGATAGGATCAGACCGTCCATTATATGAACCAAAATTTAAATTTTGATATATTTATTGATGTCCGATCAAACTAATTTTTTTGCATAGATACACTACTATGTGGGCCCTACAAGATGAACAATTCAGATTACAACAATCAAAGCATGGTGTGGCCCACAATAGTAGTGGTGGAAAAGTGGACTTTTCGTCTGAAGGTAAAGAATTTATTGTCATGTTTAAGATGCTTATGTCCAAGTATTATGGGCTCCTTTGGCAAAAAAGTGTAGAAGTGGTTTTTTCGTTTTTTCATTTTGTCTTTATTCAAAAAAAAATTGCATTAATGGATTCGTCTCGTCGAGACGAATCCAACAAATATAAAATTATGGTCAAAAGTTATTGAATAAAGTCGAAAATAAACCAAAATAAACCAGTTTATTGGTTTAATTTTGGCTTTATTAAAAAAAAAATTAGTTTCCACCATAATTTTATACTCTTTGGATTTGTCTCGTCGAAACGAATCCATAAACCACGAAAACTTGACACGAAACTAACATATGTAAATTTTTTTTGAATAAAGACAACGAAAAAACCAAAACCTTTGTTCACCACACGTTGGGAATCACGTCCTTTGTGGGGTCTCGGTGGAGTCATATGAAAGTGTGATTTTCGGGAGAAGGGGGTGATGCATTTTAGTTCGTAAGGGCATCCTTATCAGGATACCTAAATTAACTTTTAACCAAATGTACGAGAGCTAAACCCCCCAAAACCCTCCAAAATCAGCCTCACCAAACAAATAATCAAATTTGCTTTTGCTGCAGTGGCTACTCAAATTTGGTGCGACACTGTTCACACACCAAAGTCAATGTTCACGTACTGTTCATGAACTATTCACGCACTGTTCACTTTATTATTATTATTTTTGGGGAGTAGGAGTAGAAAGAAAGAATAATTTAATATAGTGAAGTTAGAATAGAGAGTCTAATTTTGTGAGTTTTTTAATAAGTGACTTGCTAAATTATAAAATGTATTTTTGGGGTTAAATTTGGTGTTTTTTTTTTTGTGCGGCTGATAATGCTCTAAGCGCATTTCCAATCCAATTGTTCATTTCGAAGGATCAAAATGTCATTATTTAAAAAGTAAATTTGAAGAATTTTAATAACTCTTGATGCTACATACATTATCATCTAATCACAACTCAATCCACAACCTGTTGTGAAATTTTAATATACTCGCAAGCGCACGAATCGGATTGAAGTATAGTTATGCAAGTGCGAGGTCGAACCCACAGGGACTTGTGTTTTTTTATTAGGAAAACTAAATAATCCAAAGTTGATTAAACCCTAACCTAGTTCCCAAAAGTTGTGGTTTGATTTGAAAACTAAAAATTAAGTAAATTAACAATAAGAGTAATTAAACTATTACGGAAAAATAGTGGAGATTACCGGTTGAGAAAATTAACTAAGGTTTTGGAATCCACACCCGTAAATATTTACCAAATAATGTTATGCAATAATTTTTCCTATGATTCTGCATAATGATTTAGAGGCTAATCTTAATCATCGTGGATAATATTTCATTAAGCCCTTTTTATATATAAGAAAAATATGTCCCTCCTCTGCTTCAAAGTTTAAGCCAAAATCATCAACTGTATCCGTAAAACAAATCACAGTAGATATCCCGTAATTGGAGTAGGTAAAATCTGATTACCCTACTATTAGGCATAGCACGTGCCTATGACGATCACCACGAGAGGGTGAATAGCTCGGCACCACATAGGGAGTCCGTGGGCCCTGTGCCGAGCTGATCCCGGACCACGAATAAGGTCAGGATAATTAAATAAGTTAATATATCAGGATGCACTAGCTCGGCATAAGACATAAAGGGATACCCCTGGTATGGCCGAGCTAGGTAGGCTACGCGTATAGCTTGAATAGCATTCTGGAATACATAATTCAGCTCGGCGTAATAAGCTGAACTATGTACGAGTTATTCCAAGCTACGTGGAAGCACGGCACCGCCACGAGAAGGGCGGTGAGACATTCCAGAATAGTCTACAGCGGCTCCTTATGAGATAAGGAGCAAACCCGTGAAATAAGGGATTAATATGGGAAGTCCTAACGTGATTAGGAGTATACCCCATATAGGGAAGAATCCTATATGGAAACAAAGACCCCTGCTAGACGAAATCTAGCAGGACGTGGAGACTTGCCCCTAATAGGAAAGTCCTATTAGGAGAAGGATTCCTAAAAGGAATAGGAAACCAGGGGCACGAGATGCCTAAGATAATGAACATCTACACCTATAAATACAAGGCAAGAACCATGACAAAAGGTACGCTGTGAAACCTATTTTCATACGCATTGTGTTTTGAACTCTCAAGTACGTGATACTAACTTAGGCATCGGAGGGCCTTTGCCAACGAGAGGCAAAGGTGCTCTAACCCTTTTTCTGTCTTGCAGATCTAGGGTTGATTCAAGGAAGCACGTGATCCAGGGTTACGTGGAATTATCTCCGTACAATTGGCGCCGTCTGTGGGAAAGGTTACGAAAAAAGCTCGATCCCTCTCAACGGAGATCAACAATGGTGCTTTCAGAACCCCTTTTATGCACTCCGCGACGAAAAGATGTAGAAGACGATGGTACCACGCTTGTGTATACTACGAGAAAGAGCACAAGGGTGGACAAAACTCCTCTGGTCCTAAGGGCACCACTGAAAAAGCCAGTAACCAAGAGGTTTGACATGAGGAGTATCCCTGAGATTCCAAAATTCAGGGATACACGCCTAACACACCATGATTCGCCAAGGGCAAGGCACTCAAAGACACCGCCCAGGGGTGGGGAGGCCTCCACCCGACGTGAGCAAGGAAGGAGCCCCCCAAGGAGGGATGGTCATAGGCACACAAGGGATCGACAGAGGGAAGACAGCCTTGACAGAAAAGAGCAAGAGGCAGAGGAATTGGCCCGTGAAGTTACTCGACGGGAACGAGAAATTCAGGACTTGAAAAAGCAGCTCCAAGAGAAGGAAAAAGATTTACGCTCGCGGACGAGATCCGTGCAGTATGAGAGACAAGAAAAAAGTCGTCACCACGACAACGTTTCCACTGACCGAGCTGCCTCTCCACGAAAAAGGAGAGACAGGAGTATTTCTGTGGAAAGAAGGGAAAAGAGGAAGCATGCTAGGGACAGATACGAGAGATCTGGATCCAACGAGCACGTTCCCGAGCAGCATGCGAGAAGGAGGAATACTGACCGAGCTGGTCAAGGCCCAAGAACTGCACGAGAAGCAGCTAAAGAGGCCCTAGGCCAGATCTCCAAATCACCATTGGCCCATTGGATCCGCGCGGAGAAGACGCCGAGCAGGGTGAAGCACTCAGCGTTCATCCCATACGAAACCAGCACGGATCCTGTGGCCCACATTCAGCATTACCAACAGGCCATGTTCATGCATGAGCAAGATGATGCACTGCTATGCAAAATGTTCCCATCCAGCCTGGGGAAAGTGGCACTAAGTTGGTACCATAAGCTCCCAGAGGGTTCCATCCTGTGCTGGACTCAGCTGGCCGAGGAGTTCACTGCTCGGTTTCTTACAAGCCGAGCGGCTCCAAAGACCTTTGATGCGCTAACCTCTATGAGACAGAGGGATGATGAGACTCTGCGTCAATACTCGAAGCGCTACTGGGAAACCTTCAACGAAATTGAAAATTGTAGTGAGGAGTATGCCCTAGCAACATTCAAAACAAGTCTGCCCGTGCATAGTAAGCTACGAGAATCGCTTACCATGCACCCAGTCAAGACTGTGGCCAAATTGATGGAGAGAATTCAGGAACATGCACGGGTAGAAGATGATATCCTGCAGGCTGGAGGGAAGATCGTGGCAGGACGACCTCAGCTCCCAGAAAAGAGGACCATGGAGTCAAAGGTATACAAGAAGGACTTCACAACAGAAAGAAAGGATTACGCCCAGCAGAGGAAGGACAGAGCTAATCCAGATCCCAAGTCATATTTCAGCATTATGGCGACTTTCAACATTCCAATCTACAAGATGCTGTACAGGATCAAGAATGAGCAATGGTTCAGAAGACCCCCAAAGATGACTGGGAATCCAGAGAAAAGGAGGGCTACCAATCAACACTGCAGCTATCACAGAGATTGGGGGCACATGACTGAGGATTGCGTGGAGTACAAAAAGTTTCTGGATGAGAAGGTGGCGGAGGGCCATCTCAAAGAATTTCTAGCTGAAAGCAAGAACGACGCCGAGCTGATAGAGGAGATGGACTACGATAAAGGTCCAAAAGGAACAATCCACATGATACACGGACTGGTGGCCCCGTACACCAACAACGAAATAAGGCACATCCAAAGGATCAACGGGCATGCAAAGCAAGTCATGAAGCTCGGCGCGAAAAGGTCAAGACCTGAGGGAGTCATCGAGGCCCCAATCACCTTCACTGATGACGACCTGGATGGGGTGTCAATACCCCATAATGACGCATTGGTGATCACCCTACGAATAGGGGAATATAACGTGGAAAAAATCCTTGTGGATCAAGGGGCTAGCACAGAAATCATGTACTACGACACCTTTAAGAAGATGGAACTCCCGGCGAACTCACTGCAAAAGTGTCTTGTCCCCTTGGTTGGCTTCAGCGCGCAAACAGTATGGCCTATGGGAAAGGTCACACTACCTGTCCGAGCAGGGTCGGTAGTATTGAAGACTGACTTCCTTGTGGTGGACATCCCTTCTTCCTATAACGTGATTATAGGGAGGACATGGATGCACAAGATGAGGGCGGTCTCTTCAACCTACCACCAAAAGATTAAGTACCCCGGGGCAGACGGAATAGAATGCATCAGGGGCGACCAGAAGGTGGCCGATCAGTGTTTTGCCCTGGTCTTGAAAAAGTCCCCAAAGGCCGAGCTAGTCCAAACGGTTGAGGTCCCAGACCAACCAACTTTGGAGGATGTCGGGGGTGATCCCACCAAGAAGATGGTGGAGGGACTGAAGAAGATACAGATTCAGGAGGACGATGCAGAGAAGTATTTCCTGGTCGGCGAGACCCTCTCCGAGCTAGAGGAAAAAGATCTGGTTACTTTTCTTAAAGACCACGTTGATGTGTTTGCTTGGACCCCCCAGGAAATGCCTGGGATAGATCCTGAAGTCATTTGCCACCACTTGAACGTGGACCCTCAGCATAAGCCAGTTGTTCAGAAGGCAAGGAGGTCGGCCCCACAGCACGCAGACGCTGTAATTGAGGAGGTAGAACGGCTACTAGAAGCGGATGCCATACGAGAAGTGAGCTATCCAGATTGGTTGGCCAACACAGTGGTAGTCAAAAAGAAGAATGGGAAATGGAGGGTCTGTGTGGATTTCACCAGCCTCAATAAAGCATGCCCCAAAGACAGCTTCCCACTTCCCAGAATTGATCAACTTGTGGACGCTACATCAGGCTATGAGAGGATGAGTTTTCTTGACGCGTATCGAGGATACCATCAGATAGCTATGTACGAGCCCGATCAAGAGAAGACGTCCTTCATCTCTCCCAGAGGGCTCTACTGTTACAAGGTTATGCCGTTTGGGTTGAGGAATGCTGGAGCAACCTATCAGAGGCTGGTTACTAAGATGTTCAAGGAGCAGCTCGGCAAGACTATGGAGGTCTACATCGACGATATGGTAGTCAAAAGCAAGTTGAGGCCTGATCACCTTGCCGATCTAAAGGTAACCTTCAACATTCTCAGAGAATACAAGCTTAAGCTAAACGCTTCGAAATGTGCCTTTGGAGTCAGCTCGGGGAAGTTTCTTGGGCACTTAGTAACTAAAAGGGGGATTGAAGCTAACCCAGATCAAATCACGGCTCTGCAAAGCCTTCAAAGCCCAAAGACCACGAAGGAGGTCCAAAGGCTAACGGGGATGGCAGCAGCTCTAAATCGCTTCATCAGCAAATCCTCAGACCGCTGCAAACCTTTCTTTCAACTTCTGAAGAAGAGAGAAGGCTACGAATGGGGAGCCGAGCAGGAACAGGCCTTCCAGGAATTAAAAAGCTACTTATCATCACCACCCTTACTCTCTACTCCAGAAGCTGGGGAGCGGTTAATATTATACTTAGCCGTATCTGATCGTGCGGTCAGCTCGGTCCTCCTACGAATAAAGGGGACGGAGCAGGCCCCAGTTTATTTCGTAAGCAAAACACTGTTGGATGCTGAGACACGTTACCTGCCATTGGAGAAATTGGTATACGCCCTTGTCATAGCATCAAGAAAGCTGCCCCACTACTTTTTGCAGCACCCCATCACTGTATTCACTGAGTATCCACTAAGAGCCTTGCTCAGAAAGGCAGATTTCTCTGGCAGAATATCCAAGTGGTCCATAGAACTGAGTCAGTTTGACCTTGATTACCAGCCTAGAACAGCAGTCAAAGGACAGATTCTAGCGGATTTCGTGGCTGAGTTTACTCCAACAGTGGCACCACCGCCACCACCTCTCCACGAAAAGGAGCAAACTAGAAAGTCCGAGCAGCCAACGAGAATGGCCGACCCGGAACCAGACGAATGGAGGCTTTACGTAGATGGGTCAGCCTGCAACAAAGGATCTGGAGCAGGGGTTGTGCTTTTCTCTCCAGAAGGATTGGTTCTGGAGCAAGCGCTGCGGCTAGGATTTAGTGCCACCAATAATGTGGCAGAATATGAAGCCTTGATTGCGGGATTGAAGAGTGCCCTAGAACTAAAGGTAAACAAATTGAGAGTATTTTGTGACTCACAATTAGTTGTTAACCAGCTTTCAGGAGAATACGCTACGAAAAGCGAGAAGATGGCCGCGTACTCAGAGGCAGCCAAAGATCTGCTTGATAAATTTTGTAAAGTCCACATCCAGCAAATCAGCTCGGGTCAGAATGCACACGCAGACTCACTGGCTTGCCTGGGATCAGCAATCAGGACAGAGTATCGCCGCACAGTGACGGTGGATTACCTGGGCGAACCAAGCATCGGCCGAGCGGTGGAAGTCGTGATGGAAACAGAGTTTGGGCCGAGCTGGATGGACCCGATAGTGGCATACCTACGAGATGGTACCTTGCCAGAAGATAAGAGGGAAGCACACAAAATCAAGACCAAATCCGCACGCTTTTGGCTCTCTCCAGAAGGTAAGCTTTATAGAAAGTCTTTTCTTGGACCATATTTGTTGTGTGTACACCCAGCCCTTGTTCAGAAATTCCTCCACGAAATCCATGCTGGAACTTGTGGGGGACACACCGGTGGCAGATCTATAGCCCACCGAGCAATATCCCAGGGGTATTGGTGGCCTTACATGCAGGAGGATGCAAAAGCTTTTGTCAAAACTTGTGAGAAGTGCCAGAGGTTTTCTCCCCTCATCCGAGCCCCAGCAGAGGATCTATTGCCTCTAACCAGTCCATGGCCGTTTGCTCAATGGGGATTGGATATCGTGGGTCCTCTCCCTATGGCAACGGGGAAACGAAAATTCCTACTCATTGGCACTGATTACTTCACCAAATGGATAGAGGGGGAGGCTCTTGCTAAAATCACAGAAGCCATGGTGGAAAGGTTTGTGTGGAACAAGATAATCACAAGGTTTGGAGTACCCTACTCCATCATCTCGGATAATGGGTCCCAGTTCGGCAAGAAGTTCAAAGCCTTTTGTGCTCAGTACGGCATCAGGAACTATTACTCCACCCCAGCCTACCCACAGAGCAATGGGCAAGCAGAAGCTTCAAACAAGACTATCTTAAAAAGTCTCAAAAAGAGGTTGGAGAAGAAAAAGGGAAAATGGCCCGATGAGCTTCCAGCCGTACTCTGGGCCTACAGAACCACCCCGCGGCGATCTACGGGAGAGACGCCATATTCCCTTGCTTATGGGACAGAGGCAGTGATTCCCTTGGAGATTGGTTTGCCAACCATTCGCACTGCACTTGTAGAATCGGGGGGCAACGATAGAGCCCTGGCCGAGCAGCTAGACCTCGCTGAAGAGAAAAGAGAGCGGGCACTCATCACCTTAGCAGCGTACCAGGAGCAGCTACGAAGAAGCTACAACAAAAAGGTACAACCAAGAGAGTTCAAAGTAGGCGACCTAGTCTTGAGAAAAGTCTTGGCTAACACCAAAGTGTCCTCAGACGGGAAGCTTGGGCCGAACTGGGAAGGCCCATACAAGATTGTGGGAATTGCTGGCATCGGGGCCTACCGTTTGGCTGACCTGGATGGAGATCCTGTACCACGGCCATGGAATGTCCAGAACCTGAGAAAGTTCTACCAGTGACCTGCTTATGTGGTTACGAGTACAATCACATCTTTTTTTTTTTAGAGGTGAATACGAATAAATTCACATTTGTTTTAGCACTTTGTTGGGATTACGAATAAAATCACCAACAGTTATTTAGATTTTTTGTCTTCATTAATAAAAATTTCATTTTTCCCTTACTATGATGTTGTTTAAATATGAACCCAAGTTGCTTCCAATCTGGATTCCTATTGGGGAGCAGATAGTGTATATGTGCAACGAATATTGCAGCGCCAAAATTCTAAGTATGAAGAAACTTAGTGTATATATGTGCAACGAATATTGCAAGAAACTCTAAGTATAAAAACACTTAGATTTGCAACGAATACTGCAATACTTTCTAAAGCACGAAAAAGCTTAGATTTGCAACGAATACTGCAATACTTTCTAAAGCACGAAAAAGCTTAGATCTGCAACGAACACTGCAATGATTTCTAAGTACGAATAGACTTAGATAAACAAATTCCAACGAATATTGGTAAATACCTGAGTATGAAAACACTTAGGTCGGGGAAAACACTTGAACACCTAGTATGCAGAAAAGGTATAGCACGAAGAAGCTTACAAGTACTGCATAGAGAAAACTTGATAAAGATATACTTGAAAACGATTGCAGAAGTACGAGTGCACAACAAGTACAAAAAAAAAATACTTAAAAGTACCAAGCAACAGAGATTAAAAAGGCCACAGACGGCCGAACAGACCACGCAGGGTCAGGAATAACAGTTCTCAGATTAGAAAGACGAGTTCTGAAACAGGCATCAGGCCTCTTCATCGAGCTGATCGGCATCGATGGCAAGATTAGAATCAGGACCATTACCTCCAACAGAACTCTCAGTGTTACCGTCCTCCGTAATGATGAGGCCGGGAACGGTATCTTCAGTCTGCGTTGGCTCGGGGGAATGCACGGGCTGGTCAGGCAGAACTTGGGCGTCAGGATAGGCTTCGGCAGAGGCCATCTCGCTCGGCAGTTCCATGTTAACCCAGTGAGGAGAGGACTCCTCAATGCCGAGCTTCTCGAGGCAACGCCGCCAAGCCGCTCCCCAGATGGCATCTTGTACAGCGGGCATTTGTGCCTTGTAGTTTGCTGTAACCTCCAGAACAGCTCGGTCATACTCCGCCTCCGCCTTGGCCTCCGCAGCAGCCAGCTGGTTGCCCAAACCCTGCTCAACCTCCTCCGACCTCTTCACCAGGTCAACATTTTCGCTCCTCAGCGCCTCCACCTCAGCTCGGGTCTCCTTGAGAGACTGGGAGTACTGGGCATTCTCCCTCTCAGCCCTCTCTGCTCTTTTCTGCTCTTTCTTCAGCTCCTTCTCAGCTTCTTTTGCCCTCTCAAAACCCACCGAGGCCTTCTGCATGATCTGTTAAGAAAGGACGAAAAAGACAAAGCGGAGCATGAGCATAAGGGAAAGTCTAAGTACAATAGGAGGAAGTGAGAGCGATGAGTTTACCTTGGCGCTAGACTGGAAAATGGACTTCATCAGTACTTCATACGAGTTGCCTTTCTCCCTCTCCATGTCATTGGGAAGGAGGGCAGCTCTGGAGATACCGAAGGCCACGTCGGTGGAAGAGATCTTGTCAATTGCATTGACAAGGGTGCCATCGGGGCGAGCAAGCGTAGGGGCCCAGGGTTGAACCAGCGGTGGAGAGCCAGACACTGGCAGACTGGTGTCCCCAAGTTCTCCTCCTCTGAGGAAGGGGTTGGATTTGCGGGGGACTCTCCGCTGGTCTTTTCTCCCTCTGACGGTCGGCAAAAGAGGGAGACGATGACTGAGGCAATTGGGTGGATCGGACGGTCGGAGGAGCACGGGAAGCTCCGCCGAGATTCAGCTGGTCCAGAAGATTGATCGGTTGTAGAGGCATGTCTGTATGATCTGGAGAAGGAGAGTAACCCGATGAGTCGTCCGAGTCTGCTAGACGGGCAGCTTGCTCGGCAATTTCGCGGGTAAGAGTGCGATAATCAAACGCACCTGTTTCTTCTTCTCTTTCTTCCTCCTCTGCTTCTTCTTCCTCTTCTGCTGAAGCCGCTCTTCCGGATGTGCTCGGCCCAAGGTCAGAATGGACGAGGATGGGGATGGCAGTGAGAACCTCTGGGATATGTGCAAACGAAACTTGCTGCTGCAAGTCCCTAGGAGCTCGAGAACGCGCGGATCCCCTTCTAGATCGGCCTCGACGAGAACGAGACCTTTGTTCAGCTGGGGGGCGTGTGGCAATCAATGGGGCAGCTAGAGGCCAGGGGTGTCTCGATCTGGGTTCGCCGACCCTCCTGATGCCACCCCAGTACGTTGGAGTATAGTCCAGAAGCAGGTGAGCTGCACGGCCCAGACCAACAGGGGTTGGTGCAAAGCCGTCGAAGTACAGGGCCCGAGCAATATCCTCGCGATGAAGATTGCCGTGGATAAGGCGACCACCGCGATTAAGGTTACTCGCTGCAAGACAGACACATTAAGAAAAATGGTTAAGAATGGCTCTTAAAAAGATTAAAAAGAAGAAGAGAATGAAAATGCAAAGAATGAAGTACTAACGTGGTTTGCCTGTAGCCGTAGGGCAGGAGAAGCCAATGACATTCCCCTCTGCATCCTTTGGCTCCCAATTGCCGGTGACTATGAGAAAGTCATCCGCCTCGCCCTTCGAGGAATTGGGAAGGTCGGTAATGAGTTTCTGCTCGGGGTCTCTAGCCTTGAAATAATAATTTTGATCTGCTGTGGGGACTACACTATAGAGGTAGTGTAAGTCCCACCAATCGAGATGCAGGCCGAGCAATCTGTTTAGGGCAATCGTGCCCATAACCACCCTAACGAAATTAGGGCAGAGCTGCATAGGGTTCAATCTGCATCTGGAGCAGACCTCCCTGAAGAAAGGGTGTAAAGGGAGCCTAAGGCCCCCTTCTACTATGAAGATCAAAGGGATAAGAATTTTTTGTTCGTCCAAACCTACCTCTCTCAAGTCATTTCGGTTGTTTAATCGGAATTGAATGTCAGCAGGGATATTGTAATCCCGTCGAAATTCCAAAATCTTTTGGGGGTTACCAAGAAGAGTCCTATGTTTACCCATCCCTATTGGAAGATTTAGGGTTTCACAGTCGAAACCCAGAGAACGAAACGACAAACAAACACAGAGAAAACAGCGAAGAAGATGAAACGCGAGGTAGAAGGGAAGATCTGGAAGGGCCACTTACGTGAGGAAGACGAGCCTAAAGAAATGTTTTCCGACGCAGATGGAAGGAGGTCCTCCGACGAAAACCGGAGACAACAAGCAAGGTTGCAGATGAACTCAGATGACGGAAATGGCAGAAGTGCTTTTCTCTCTCTCTTCTTTGCTTCTAACGAGTGAGAAGTGAAAGAGGAGGGGAGAGGGTTTTTTGGGTTTAGAAGATTTTTGGGGCAGAATAATGATTATCCCGCCCGAAACCCCATAAAAGTTGGGTATGACGCATCTGGGCACGTCAGCAAAAAACGTCCTTTGGGCTTATCCGGTGACCAACGGGTCATTTCGCATTTAATGCGAGAACAGACTTGCTCCCCACGTGAGGGGGAGGCGTGCAAGAAGATGCATCTGGAATCATGGAAGCTCTGCGCACCGCTGATGAATGACAGCAGTAGCAGAGCTGGGGAGCAATTGGAGTAGGTAAAATCTGATTACCCTACTATTAGGCATAGCACGTGCCTATGACGATCACCACGAGAGGGTGAATAGCTCGGCACCACATAGGGAGTCCGTGGGCCCTGTGCCGAGCTGATCCCGGACCACGAATAAGGTCAGGATAATTAAATAAGTTAATATATCAGGATGCACTAGCTCGGCATAAGACATAAAGGGATACCCCTGGTATGGCCGAGCTAGGTAGGCTACGCGTATAGCTTGAATAGCATTCTGGAATACATAATTCAGCTCGGCGTAATAAGCTGAACTATGTACGAGTTATTCCAAGCTACGTGGAAGCACGGCACCGCCACGAGAAGGGCGGTGAGACATTCCAGAATAGTCTACAGCGGCTCCTTATGAGATAAGGAGCAAACCCGTGAAATAAGGGATTAATATGGGAAGTCCTAACGTGATTAGGAGTATACCCCATATAGGGAAGAATCCTATATGGAAACAAAGACCCCTGCTAGACGAAATCTAGCAGGACGTGGAGACTTGCCCCTAATAGGAAAGTCCTATTAGGAGAAGGATTCCTAAAAGGAATAGGAAACCAGGGGCACGAGATGCCTAAGATAATGAACATCTACACCTATAAATACAAGGCAAGAACCATGACAAAAGGTACGCTGTGAAACCTATTTTCATACGCATTGTGTTTTGAACTCTCAAGTACGTGATACTAACTTAGGCATCGGAGGGCCTTTGCCAACGAGAGGCAAAGGTGCTCTAACCCTTTTTCTGTCTTGCAGATCTAGGGTTGATTCAAGGAAGCACGTGATCCAGGGTTACGTGGAATTATCCCCGTACACTTAAGTATGAACTTTGATAAACCAAGCAATTCGATTAATATGCATATATCAAATCATGAGAAAAACCCATTCTGATTGAACCCATATCCAATTCCATGCATATTAATTAATGAGCTAAGAACAATAAACAATTAAAGTATGTAAGAAAAATCATACGCATAATAATATTAATCAATCAACGTCACGAGGTTTCATCTTCAACCCTAGTTGAGGATTTTAGCCTGTCATAGATAAAAGGGAGAGTTGGTATAGGGTCAACTATAGCAATTTCCTATAGTGTAAGGTCCACCCAAATATTCTCTAAGACATAAGATCCACTAGAATAACAAAAAGACCCGACTACCCCCACTTATATGCGACCAAACACAGAGCCAGTCGCCTGCTTTCGTCGCCGGTGTCAGATTCTCGTTGTTCTCTGGGTGACTGGAGAGGGAACAACGGCAGCAGCTCCGGATCAGCCACTCTCGAGCTGTACTGAGCTGCAATTGCCTTCTCTTCTTCCTCCTCCTCAATCGGCGAACATGTCCAGCGGCGACACGGGCGAAACATCACCTTCTCTCCGGCGGCGGCCCCATACCCAAAAAACCCCTTTATTTCGACCCAGCCGGGGAGTAGTGGTGGTTGAGCATGGTTTCTTCCACCACTGATTTAGAAACGGAAAAAATGGAGCGGCGTCGAACTCTGGCCGGAGAAGAAGGTAAGAAGGTAATAATAAAGATGAAAAAAAAGTGAAAAAAAGAAGCTAGCTGTCTTCTTAGGCCTGTGGCCTACTGGCCTTCATAATTGCTTTAGTCTAAAATTGTGTAGGTCGTAGCAGTACCTTTGTCCAAATTGTGTACTTTTTCTCATATTTTTTCCTTTTTTCTCATACTTTTTTCGAGAAAGGAAATGGTCAAAGGGAGGAACATGTCCATCTGTGTCTCGTTTCTTTTCCGTTTTTCCATTACGCACGATAACTTAATTTTCTGTTATGTGATTCATTATTTCCAAGATCCGTAGGGGTGTTGCGGGATTGCGAAAATCCTAACACTCTACGAGTATGTGAGGGGTTGTGGTTGGATGGTTGTGTATCTAGTATATTTTTTATTCTCTATATCTATCGTCATTTTTCAAAAAAACACACTCAAAACTCAATCATCCCTCATTTCTTTTTTTTTCCAAAATTTGAAATATCAAATTCCCAACATTCGCCAAATACTGTAAATTCAAGAGTGGTTTTATTTTAAAAGTATTGTTACGATCTTTTTAAATGGCCAGATTGCACGTTAAAGCCTCTTCTCTCTTTGCTCAGTCACTTTCGTTGATTGTTTCTTCCATCCATCTGTTCGAGTGCCATTGAGGCCATCTGTCCCTTCTTCCTCCTCTTCCTCTTCCATGATTGATCAATTTTATCAACTTGACATGCATGCGTGTTCCACTCGGAACGAAAAACGCCTCCCTCTTTCACTACCGAGAGGGTACCACATGGTACCCTCGGCACGTTCGGGTTGTCCAATGTGTATTTGGATGGTATAGATTTTGAAAGAGGAAGAGGAGAGAGAGTGGGGTGAGAGAGTGTTTTACTCCAGATTGCCCAACACATTTTTGGACTGCTCGAATGTGCTAAATGGGCACCACTTCAGCTCCTACCCTATTTGCACCCAAGTTTTTCTCCACCCTAGCTGGTTAAGAAATTCACCACTACCTCCATTCGAATGATAGCTCTAAAACAGTATTCAAAATCTATTGGCTACTCAGAAGAAGCAGCCGCAGCGGCTGCTGCTATTATATTCTTTTTAATACAATACACTCCGAGTTGAAACATGATCATCTATTAAGGGTGCTTCGGCGAAAATACTAAAAAGTGGTTTTTTGGTTGTCTTTATTCAAATTTTTTTTGCATATGTTAGTTTGCGTCAAGTTTTCGTAGTTTATGGATTCGTCTCGACGAGACGAATCCAAAGAGTATAAAATTATGGTCGAAACTTTTTTTTTTTATAAAGACAAAATTAAACCAATAAATTGGTTTATTTTGGTATATTTTCGGCTTTATTCAAAAAAATATTACTTTCGACCATAATTTTAATACTCTTTGGATTCGTCTCGTCCAGACGAATCCGTAAACCACAAAAACTTGACGCAAAACTAAAAAATGCAAAAATATTTTGAATAAAGACAACGAAAAAACCAAAAAACCAGTTTTTAGTTTTTTTGCCAAAACAGAAGTATCGACAGTCACAGAGGTCGCCATATTCTTGTATTCTTGTCCGACTTACGAGGACGCAACATATATGCATGTATGGGAGGCTTGCCGATTAGTTTTTAGGCGGGCACAATGAGAACACCGGGGGGACACGGGAGGGACACTATGAGGTTAAGGCCAGTAACACGTTATCAAACGACTCACTCATTTAACTAGAGTAACATGTTATCAAACAACACGAGCCACTCACTCATTTAATGGGAGAACCATGTATGCAAACTACACATGATACTCTGAAATGACCTAATCTGAAGTCCAGACACAAGTATGTTCGAAACTGCCATATGCAAAAGGGACCATATGAGGATATAAGAAAATTAATCTTACAGTCTCCTGAGAGAAGGATATAACACAAGCCTCAAATCAAAGACAAGAACAAGCATCTACTGCCACAATAAGTTGTAACCAGTTGATTCAAAATGACTTTACAGACAGCTAAAAAGAACGACAAAACGTTACACAGCCAATAGCTCTCTCCTATAAGGTGTCCCCAGCACTTCGCAGGCTTGGATCCAAACAAAAATAAATCCAAAAGCCTTCAACTCAACTGGGGATCAAATACATACATTTGACATACAGATCCTAAGTAGCACTAACATTTTGTGCAGGTAACAGCGATAAACACCAAAGATATCTGTACAATAGAAAAAGGAAAGACAATGACGCCTCCGGTGGAGTCCTCTCCCGACTATCTTCCTGATGTGACCAAGTTTTTACCCTCTTGAGCTGCATTTGAACCAGTTGCCAATGAAAGAGGAAGAGGAAGAGGTAGTGGAGGCTCTCCCTTTGAATGAGAAGGCGACATTTGAAGTGGTGATGTTTCTGCAAGGAGGATCTCTTCTTGGGCAGTCACAGGCATTGGTTCCTTTGGCTTTGGTGTGAAATCAAAAGAGAGATCTTTGTTGGCAGCTAGCGCTAGCAGTTCTTTCTCCTCTAGCCCATTTGGTGGTTCCAGGCTGCAACGATCTGTGTTGTGCTTTGCCAATGCATCTCTGAATTTCTTGATCTGTGAAATCAACACAATTTCAGCAATGGTTCAGAATGCAAATACCAAAATTGCAACGAGCAAAGCAAACCCATGGGATTCTCATCAATTTCATAGGTATGGTTTTGAGAGTTATTCAGCACATCTACACAAGGATCATAGATTAATAGTGCAGCAATAGGTGAACCAAGAGTCTAATAATAACTGGTATTGTCTGAGATTAGAGAACAGTGATTTTGCATCAACTTGAAACTCCTAAAGCAAGAAAAACCTAAACAACAGTATGCAGGGCACGCTAAGTTAAATCCAGTTATAAGTGGAACACAAACCAGGGGTTGCACCAGGGTCCCCCAACTCCTCCCTCTGCTCAAATTGGTTTGGTTACCCTTTGCAGCAGAGGGAGTTCGGGGACCTGTTAGCCTGGTAATGAAAACATAAGTATTTAATATCTCTACATATTGTACAAATTTATATGCAAATTTCAAGGGGAAGAAAGTATATGGGTTAAGAAGAGAGGAACATGAGAACTAACCGTGGCATTAGTGCAGCTAAAGCTACAAAGCCGACCATGAGCACCTCTGTAGAAACGGAAGAAGGGAAGAACATGAACATTGAGTGAGTAGCACATGGATTTGTGCTCCTCGTAGTTCACCTGCAGAAACTGCACATCTGGGTTCATCTCTGCAATTTGACATATCTGCAGGTCCAAGGACAATAACGACACATTCAGATTCATATACCATATGAGGCTTCGTATAAAAAACGAAACATAATGGGTTGTCGGGTGAGATTGGTGAGAAACCAAACGAAGTAACGAACCAAAAAAAATTCATCTTTTTCCTATATTTCTCATATTTTCTCACCATTCTCATCTCTTTCAATAACGCAAATAAGTGAAAGATTCTCCTTTCTATTCTTTTTTCTCACCCTTTCTCACTATCCAAAGGGGCTGTTAGTTAAACATCTTTCTGAAATAAACTAACACTTCTTGCTTGCTCAGATCAAGAAATCTAATTGAGACATCATTATGTATATCTAAAAATGCAAAGATAATTAAAGGATTGGTGACCTTGGGATGAAGGGCTTTGCAACCACCGCAGCCAGGTGAGAAGAACTCAACAACCACCAGTTTGTCCCCTGCGTTCAACAAGGATTCCACAAGATCTCCGGCACCTTCAATTTCTTTCATGTTGGGTTGAAGCCCTTTCTCCCACCATTTTTGAGTTTTCCCAATAAGTCCTGTGGTCATCTGTGCAAAATATCCACAACTCAATTACTACCATTTACTCAAACTCTCTGTCGATAAGGAAAAAACTCAATATGATAAATTGATCTCATAATTATTAAAAACACAACTGGTGTCGAAAGAAATTAACCCCATAAACCCAAATTTCTTGGCATCAAGAGAGAATAAGCCAAACCGAACCGAGCCTAGAGTCCCAATCAATTCAATTTGGGTCTCCTACATGCTACACAAATTCATTGCTTCCATTTGGTTCTGTCAAGGGCATCGTGTACTGAAAATATATTTTTATGCATAACTTGCCCAAACCCCCAATATATATATGTATTTTTACAGTTTTGCGAAAATTGCTTGGATCAAGCCCTCCCCGTATTTTTTTTTGAAGATTTTCCGCGTGGACCGTTGAAAACACCTTATGAACACATTGGACGGATCGGATCGTCAAAAAAATGCTCAGATCACGGAGGTCCGGAAGTCCGGAGTCCGGACTAGAAGTGGAACCTATATATATGATCGATACACATCAATTGAACACACAAGGTCTGGAAAAAAAATAGGGCAACAGGAAGAATAGAAGAGGTAACAAACCTGTGCATAAAGAGGAGAAGGAAAAGAAATTCTGGTATTCCCTTTCTTGGGTATGCCTTGAAGAAGATAACTGCGGCCTTGAAAATCATCGTCGGACGGTGGTGAAGATGATCGGATGGAAAGAGACGGAAACCCAATTCCAGAAGAAACCATGGTTAATGATTTCGTTGGAAACAAAGAGACCCCATGATTGTGATGTTGAATCGAAGAAGAAGAAGAGGACGAGAACATGAAAGTCTTGTTCATCATAGCCTCTGCCATTTTCAATTCCATTGCTCTACACAAACCCTATCAAAAATCAAATTTTTTTTTTTTTTTTTTGTAACGCCTAATTCTCCTCCTGTTCTCGCCTCTTTTTCAGAAATCAAGGGCGTCGAAACGACTCGAAATTTGTGGATCGATCCAGGACCCTTCTGGGAAAAACTACTGATGGGTTTGTATCTTTTCACGAGGAAATCTTGAAAGATGAGTTGCTTGCTTCCCGTTCAAAAAGAGACTCGAAAAAAGAAAAAGGTAACCACAAGAAAACGAAACGAAGAAGAAACGAAAATAAATACTCCCCGTCCCTTAGGCCTAGTTTTCCAAAAAAAAAATTTAGCAATTCAGTTGCTAAAATTAACATGATTTTAATAAATGAGTTCACCAAGCACTAAAATTATGGTATTTAAAATAAAAAAATTAAGTGTTTCTGTGTATTATTTTTTCGAATTTTTCACACCGAATTAAGTACATGAGGAGTACTTTAATTTGGTGCAAAAAAATCAAAAAACGATACATGGAACCGCTTTATTTTTTTATTTGAAATACCATGATTTTAGCAACTCACTTGCTAAAATCTTTTGAAAAACTAGGTTTGATCCACCCAATAAAACATGTATTTTTTTTTCTTTTTTTGAACCAAATTAAAGAGCACAATGAGCTTTTAATTTGGTGCAAAAAGTTTACAAATCTAATTATGAAAATACATTTTATTTGAGTTTGAAAATTTAAATTGTCTTGTAGTGGACCAAAATGAAGGAGTACACAATTTATTTACTTTTTTATTAGAAAATATCCACTTAGAATGTGTCTGGTCCGTTGGATTGAAATGCGAAGCTGTTCAGTTTTGTGGATCTAACGATTGTAGTAACTTCCAACTGCCAAATAAACGTCCACAATTTATTTACTTTTTTGGTCCACAATTTTGTTTTGGAGTGGATAAGATTGGTATATCCGAATCCGATTTTTTCTGGTTTCTGTGGGAGACAGAGGGATGGCACGTGAACATCCCACTTTTCACCACGTAGCACCATTAACGTCCTGGTTTTTTTTTCTTTTTTCGGTTTCTTTCGGCTCTCAAGACAGGATAATGTTCGTTTTTTGTGGACGCTCCTACGCGTACATAACGCGTGGAACAGAGAGTGTATCTGACTGGTTTGGATACTCACTTAGGCCATCCGTAGTGGTGGAGTTAAAAATGTGTTGTTATATGACACAAAAGTGTAAAAAAATTAGTCTTATTTATGTGTTATTGTTATGACAAAATGTGTTGTTAAGTTAATAAGTGTTAAAAACTTAAAATGTTGTTAAAGTGTAAAAAAAAATGTGTATAAATAACACATTTTTCTCTTTCCTCTTTCCTTCCTCTCTCTTACTTTTTCCCTCCCTCTCTCTTTCGTGTCAGACAAACACTATACTCTTCCCTTCATCTGCCGAAAGTTTTTCACTTTTGCAAGGTTGGGCCCCACTTGGTCACTACTCCTGCTGGAGTGAACTGTGACACCTGAGCAAACTTCTTCTCCCCTCTTACACAAGTTAACCACAACTTAACTACACCATTGCAACCAAAAAAAACACTAACATATACTAACTGTCCTAATTCTTACACAAATCACAAGTTTAACTACACCACTAGAGATGGCCTTATGTGTCTTACACAAACGATTAGAGTCGTCCATTTATTTTAGAATAATTTTCCGAGGGACTTGCGATAAATCAGCTCAATCGAACGTGCATAAATACTTGATCCAAAGTCCTTTCATTTCATTCAACTACGCTCTGTACGCGTACCAGTGTCCAAATTTTGTTTACGTGTTTTGCAGCCTCTGCAAACCACTGAGTACCCTGCCGACAAAGCAAATAGTTTTGCGCCCCACCCTGACACCACTCCCACCCGACCCCACCCCTGACACGGTTTTTTTACCGTTTTACCCCTCCTCCCCTCCTTTAATTACTTTATTTATAGTATTAATTACTTTATTTATATTATTTATATTAATTCATTTCTTTATATATTAATTTACTGTTTTTAAAGTTCGGGGGTCCTCCCTATAATTTCGGGATTGAGATAAATTCCAATCCCACAAATCAAGGAACGTTCATCTTCTTCCTTTTATAAAAAGGGGTTTTTGCACTTACACCCCCTGTACTTTGACCGATTTGCAAAGACACCCCCTGAATTATATTTTTAGGCACTTGCACCGCTCTAGTTAGTTTTTTGTAACCTGGACGGAAAAAAGAGAGGCGGGAATTTTCACTCCAAAATGACTAATTTAATGCCACAAATGCCCATGGTAGCCATTTATAAAGCTTATGGGAGCTCTACATCACAAAAAAACAGAGCAGATTTCCACCCCTATCTTCCCACCCTCAACCCTCTTTCCCTCTCTCTCTTCCCTCCCAGTCTCATAATGGAACCAATTGTTGCTTTTGAATTCCTGTATATTTTAAAGTATTCGTGTGTCAAATTTTCTTTAATTTGGGTGAGAATTCATGTGAATGCTACCTCATGCCCCACCAATAAATGCTATAGCCCTTGCAGGTGGGTACTCCAGTCATGGAGACACCTATCAAGTCATCTGAACATACAGATCAAGGGATAACGAAGAAGTCGAAAGGGTTCGACAGGCAAGTAATGTCAATAGGCAATAGCAATGCCAACAGCTCTGATGGTGGAGCTAACCATATGCAATCCCAGAGGTTGGTGTTGAACTAAACAATTTTGATGTATGCCTTTACGGATCTTGAAGTCTGCCTTCTTTATCTTCCAAGATATCTGCATGCCAAGTACAGAGCCGAAAAAGGAAAGGAAAAACAAGGGTTGCAAATACCCAAAAAGGTAGTGAAATTTTCGGATTAAGACCTGGGTTAGTGACCATGTGAATCAATCTCGCCATTTGTGGTGTCTTGTGGTTCGCAACATAGTTTAAATGGAAGTTTGGTGACGTGAGCTTTGAAATTCGACAATGGAGGTGAGGAGAGAGAAAATTGCAGATTTGGGGTTCTTGGGCTGTGATTTTCAAATTTGACAGTGGAGATTTTGAAATTAAACCTTTATGTTGGTGGGTTGGTGAAAATGGGATGGGATTTGAAGATTTTTTTTTTCGGTTTGGGGATTTGGGAATGGAAATAGAGGGTTTTAACAGGGAATATGGTAGTGAGAATGAAATTTGAGAGGTTTAATGGTAGGTATTCTAAAGAAAGATGGGGATTTGAGAAGAGAGAGAGATGGATTTTCGGCTTTGGGAGAGTAAGGAGAGAGAGAGAAAGAGAGTGAGTGAAAGCTGTACTCTATATTTTTTTTTTCCAGACTGTGGTAAAGAAGAAGAAAGAGGGTTTTGGGAATGGGCATTTAAGCTTTTCGCTGCTTCCGTTAACAGCATCCACACGTTGCACTTTAGTCTAAAGTTGAAGGGATGAAAGCGCCTAAAAATATTGTTCAGGGGGTGTCTCTGCAAATCAGTCAAAGTACAGGGGGTGTAAGTGCAAAAATCCCTTTATAAAACCTAGACTACAACAGCCCGATTGGATGGGGTCTTAGTGGGGGGCATAAATATGGGGAGTCTTATTTATGCCCGGGCCCACGGCTATGGAATGGTTTGCCAAAAATAAGTGCAGGGGTGTTATTTATCACCCGGACTAAATATCACCCCTGCAGGGGTGTTGTTTATGGACACCCCAGGGGGTGTCCATATTTATGACCCCCTAATACCCCCTGGAAAATGACCGTTGTACCCCTTTTAATACCCCCTCCCAATAGCCCTCCCAAGACATTGGCATGTGCTGTGTTTTCTTTTTTAGTATTTGAAAATGTACTAAAAAATTTGGAGTATGATTTACCCAAAAATAATAAAAAATTAATTAGTTTTTATAATAAAACAATTATAAAACCCAAAAATCTCGTTAGTTTTTTGACATACTTTTTGAAAACTCCTAAAAGATGATCTGATTCAATAATTTTTATAATAAAAAGTAAACATCTAAATTAATTTTTATAATAAAACAATTAATATAAAAATTAATTACAATTAAATCTTATAGCTTAATTAGTTATTGAGTTTCAATAATAAATTAATTAATTATTAGATTTATCTATTTAAAAAAACACATAACTAATACGAATATTCACACAAGGTTAAAAAAGTATTTTGACAGCTTTTTACATCATCCACCCAAATTTAATCCCCCTTATTACAAAATCATCCAAACCAAGTACTACTTAATCTCCCATCCATAAATGTCACATCACTGTGGGGCCACCCTCCATATATATTACCCTCTACTATCTTATACCCCTCCATATTTAATACCCCTAAAACTAATCCGGCATCCAATCTGGCCACAACAGTGTTACAGAAAATCCCCAAATCTCTTCTTCTTCCTCTCAAAACCTGGACCAGAAAAACCCATTTTCTGTAACGACATTTTGGGACGAAACCCAGTGGGTCCAAAATCAACGTCCCGATTCTTCACCCAGTTTTGGGAGGAATTCTTCTCCCATCGTGATCCATTCTGAACGTAACCTCTACAAATCAGCCTAGACCAACGGTATGTTTTTTTTATTTTTATCAAAGACTGATCGTAATCTTAAGTTGCTTTTGGAGGAGGCCCGTGAGGTTTAACGGGAAAAAAATTGGAACTGTAGCCATTTATGAGTCCAGGCTTGTCACAAAAAAAATGGTATGTTTTTCCAATTATATGAGTTTTGGGGACTATTTAGGATACTATATGTGTTTTATGCGGTGAAAAATGCAACCTCTACAAATCACATATGTTGAGTACGTCAATTAGTGATAAATTCTGGTTTACCATTCACGTTGAGTATATTTACCAAGAAAAAATCACATGATTTATATTAGTCTTTCTCAGGTCAATATAACTTGTTCTTTTTCTAGTTTATCATTCACTTTGACTATATTTACCATGAAAAAATCAAATATGTTATATTTTACCATGATTTATACTAGCCTTCCTTAGGCTTGTGCAAAATAGTTTATTAGTTGTTCAACCTTATGTGATGATTTTTTTTTTTACCATGCCCTATATTTGGAAAATAAAGTGGTTATAAATATACCATGGACCAAGTTAATAAGACCAATAAATTTTTCATGGTTACTGTGATCATTTGATTTTTTTATGATACTTCTAATGTGTTGTGAACACAATTTTTACCATGATCAACTGTGAGCACAATTTTTACTATGTTTTTTTTTTGTTTTTTTACCATGTTTGCTTTTTGTTTTTTTTTATCAAAATCTTATGTGATGATTTTTTTTTATCATGAGAGAGAAGCTGCGCGGGCCTACATAGATAAGGAGTATGTACAAGGAGAACATACATACTCCTTATCTATATAGGCTCGTGCAGCGGCTATAGTATCCTAGAATATTTACCACAAACATTAAGTAAGGCTTCCTTGTTTACCATGGTTTTTGACATGTTTTTTACCATGATTCAATATATTAATTCAATAATTATTACCATGTTTACAGATCATTAAGTGTTTTTTACCATAAAACTGGAGTTTGTATGATATGTGTGATGGTATGTTTTAAATTAGTCATATCAAACTGGATTATGACGATATTTACCATAAAAAAATCGCATATGTTATGTTTTACCATGATTTATATTAGTCTTCCTCAGGCTTGTGCTAAAAGTAGTTGTTTTTATGGTTTACCATTCACGTTGAGTATATTTACCATGAAAAAATCACATGATTTATAGTACTCTTTCTCATGTCATTGTAACTTATTCTTTTTCTGGTTTATCATTCACTTTGACTATTTTACCATGAAAAAATCACATACGTTATGTTTTACTATGACTTATATTAGTCTCATCAGGCTTGTGCTACGTTCAACCTCTACTAATCGTGTTTTAGATTGTCCCAGAGGTTACACTAGTCCAAAAATTTGCCTTGCTTCACTCCACGAGTTAAACAAACGAAAGGAAGGAAACGAAAACCTTCGACCTCTCCTAGCTACCACTCGGGGTTCGGGGATCACCGAGGAAACGAAAGGAGGTGGATGCACTTATAACTAGGCAGGTCGAGGAAAAAAACGCCATTGATGTGAAAGTTGACGTGACACCATCTAGGAGTTGCCTCGGTGAAATTATGAGCTTGATGAAGGAATCAAAGTTGATTTTACCATGATTCAACATAACAAATATTAATTTACCATATTAATGTTTTGTGTGCTTTTTTTCCCACGATAATTGATAGAGGTTGAGGCGTATGTTTTTACCATGATCGGAGTTGTATAAATTTACCATAAACAATGAGATATATTTTGGAGATATATTTTACCATGATCCAATTTTTCAAGTCATATAATTTTACCATGTTCACCTTACTGGTTCTGATTTTTACCATGTTCATTGTTCTTCATTCATATTTATCGAAATGACCGAAATATGATGTGGACATTATTTACCATGACTGTTTGTAATTTACCATGGGAACTGTTTTTTTTTTTTTTTACCCATCACTTTTATTTTTTGGTCAAAAACCCCTTAAATTTTGGTACTCAGAGTCACAGGACTAACATTTGGAAATAATATTATCCCACCTAATTTTAAATCTCCACCATATCAAAAATTCCATTTGAAATAGTCAATTTAATCCCCCTTTCTTAGGAAACAATATTTATATAAATCTTAATCAAATCCCTCTTAATTAGGAAACTATATCTAGATATATTAATATGTACTACTAAAAAGGGTAAATAAGGTATTTCACAAACAAAAAAGATGAAAACATAACCGTCCAAACTGACAGGGACGAAAACTTACGTGGTATCCAAAAAAAGGATGATTATTTAATTACCTCTTAAAAGAACTATCATTTAGTTGCATTTAGTTAGTAGTTTAGTTTCTCTTTGCTAGGGACTAGCAAAATGTAAGTTGGGGGGGTGTGATAGGTGCTGAAAAGCAATTTGCACATTGTTAGGCCAATTAGGTTGTTATTTAATTAGCGATTGTTGGTTATTGGTGTTACAGGCTCCGAATGCTCAAGGACTTGGAAAGTGTGCTTTGGAGTAGTTTAGAAGTGTCAAGGATGCGAAGGGGAGCGAAAGAGGAGCCAAGAGTCAAGTTACTGCCTTCTTGGTCTGGACCACCACATTCCTGATCCGAATGAGCACTCAGGATCACAAATGCATGGAATCTGCCTCCTTGGTCCGGACCACCATTTTCCCCGTCCTGACCAGCGACCCCACTAGCTTCAGTGAACAATCTGCCTTGCTGGTCCGGACCACGACTTTCCCCGTCCGGACCAGAGCGATGGGAATTAGCGTTTTTACATATTTTTACGTAAGTTTTAGGGCTCCAAGTATAAATAGACCTTCCTAACAATGTTTTAGGGTTCCGAACTATTTTGAGAGGCTACTTTAAGAGAGAAAGCTAGGGTTTTTCATGTTCTTCACGCATTCTTCAAATCAGAACATGTCAATCATCACCATGTCCGGCTAAATCCCTTTTCTAGGGGGAGGATGAAACTCTACGCCAAGTAATTGTTCTATTTTGAGTAGGTTAGGGTTTTAATCCAATCGAATTATATGTTCAGAACTTGGTTTCACAAGATCAATGAAATCATGGTTTTATTTTTCCAACATGTTGCGTATTTGTATGCTGGCTTTCAAATACCCGTTCATATAATTGTTTTCAACGTTGTGTTTGGAGTTCTGAGATAGACTATGCTCGTGAGACGAATTGTGTCGTTGGGCGGCGTGACACCATACCAATGAGACGGTCCGTGCCGTGGGATAGTTTATGCCTTTTAACAATCACAAATATTTTCTTGACGATTATTGATGGGGATTGCAAGCCCTAGCGATAATCCCTTGTGATTCGATTATTAACCTAACCTATGCAAAAATCGTGGTTACGAGGGTGAAGTGGATTCTAAACCCTATATTCTCTCTCCATCAATTTAAATCATTTTTAATTACTGCGCTCTTCAATTTAACAATTTCACAACCAATCAAACATCTTTTTACCGAATTAAATTAGAAGTTAATTGTAATTAACGCAACTCAGCCAATTTGTCTCCGTGGATCGACACTCGGACTTAACCGTTATTCTCCGGAATAAAAGTTAATTCCTAGTTATTATTTAATTAATTTTGACTCGGCACGACACGATCAGTCCCATACACCCAAGTGTACATTCGGTGTATATGAAATGGTGTACCTATAGTTTATTCTAGTTTTTAATCAATAAATTTACTTGGTTCGTCAACTGATAATATTGTCTCCTTGAACTTTTATTTCTAATATACTTATAATGTCCTTGTCCAAAAAAATTACTCCCTTTGTCCCCAAATAAGTGTAGAGTATCCTATTTTGGACTATCCTTTAATAAGTGTGTGTTTTAAAACTAAATGGTAAAACTTTGTACAATTATGATTTTGCTCTTTCGAAAATTAATGGGTAAAAATGGAGGAAAATTTTACAAAGTGAAGATAAAAATTGATATGAGAGATACAAAGTGGAGATAAAAATTAATATCAAATGTGTAATTATCGTTTAGTAGTTTTAGTCTAGTTTAGTTTTGGAGATAGAGGTAATGAGTGGAGAGAGATAGAGAGTAATCATTACAAAATAAAACTAAGACTAAGCTAAAACTATGAAACGAACAAGGATGTTTCTTTAATAAGTCGGATATGCGAAGCAACACATTTAAAAAGGGACAAAGAGAGGTTATTCATTATTTTCTTTTAATGACTTCAACAACAATAAAACGTAAAATCTATGCATTGTATACCAATTGGTGTATGTCATTGTGTAGGAGCTACATCGAGATCCCATACAAATGATCTAATTGCTCAATTTGGTTTATTTTATTTTTTGAAGGGTCTCTATAAAAAATCAACTAAGTAGGATACCGGTAAGGGCTCAATAAGTTTGTTAATATTTTGGTCCCTAAGATTCAGGGATTGAAACTTGAACGAATCAATGATGTTCTTACCAATATTCGACTGAACTGATTTTTTATAGTTACCTTTTGAAAAAATAATCAAAACAAACAGAGGCCCCTGTCCAAAAACGTACAAACGGCGAGGCCACTCGCACATGTTGGATTGAGCTAATTTTCGTGAGGCCACTCGGAAAAATGTTTGTATGTTTGTGTTGGGTTATTAATGAAAGTGTGTTTATCAAAAAAAATTATGTAAATTAAAATAATAGGTATACAATTAGAAAGGATAAAGATGTCTATGAACGCTATAAACACAAGTTATAAGAAAATACTCTCTCCGTCCCTTTTTTAATGTCGATATTTTCATTTTGAGTTGTCCCTTAATAAGAGCGTGTTTTGAAAAGTTAATGGGCGAAAGTTTGTATAGTTATCATTTTGCCCTTTTGAAAATTTAGTGGGTAAATAGTTAATAAATAAAAGTAGAAGACAATTTTGGAAAGTTGAGGTAAAAGTTGATGTAAAAAGTGTAAAGTGGAGGTAAAATTTGATGTGAAAGGTTTAATGGTAATGTTTTTCTAATAAGTTGGATTCATAGAGCAATACACTTAAAAGAGGACGGAGGGAGTATGAGATTTCACTTAGGAATGGGAAGTGGCCGCGAAAATTGCATATATAAATCCTAATTAATATTCCCTCTATTCCAATTTGTTGTGCCTGTTCCTTTTTTGGAATTTTTCAAAAAATTGTCTATGTTTCGTAATTATAAGTTTTTTATGACTTTTGAAATCTTTGTTTAATAAAATTAGTTGAGATCTATCAAACAAGATTCATATTGAATATAAAAAATAGGGGCACTTAAATAATGATCCTTTCAGTCACTTGAAATTAGAAAATCATCCTGAGCCTATTTAGAACTTATGTTATCATACCGAGATTCAAAAAAACCCTAAAATGCCCTTTATCTATATATAATTATATAATTGTAACAAATTAAGGGATTGAGGACTAAATTTAAAGTTGCATATATGGGGAGTGGGAAGTGGACCATTTTCTAACTTTTGTGGTCCTCCACCGTAATTAAAGGGATTTGGGATGAACCCAATCCCTTATATCATGCTGATTGACACTATCTCACTAACCAATATTCCCAAATCGACATTCCTTCCATTCCGCCATCCTCTCCATCCCGATCAAACTCAATCCCTGACGCCTCGACGTCCCGCCATCGTCAATCGTCCATCCCAAAATCGGGTCCAAATCCGTCCACCTTCGCCGGAAGTTTTCGTGTTCTTGAAACCGGCGCACTTCATCGTAAACGATCATTGGAATCGTTGTAGTAGCCCCAATCATCACCACCCATATGGGTGAGTTTGTTTTGTCTCTAATGGCCATTGATTTAGCTTCATTCATAGAGCACAACATAGAGATTGTGTGTTTCGAGAAAATAGCTCTTGTATATCATTTTAATTTTTACCTGATTTTACCATATTTTCTGAGTTTGAGTTTTTTGTTACCATGATTACTGGTTCTTTACCCCAATCATCACCACCCATATGGGTGAGTTTGTTTTGTCTCTAATGGCCATTGATTTAGCTTCATTCATAGAGCACAACATAGAGATTGTGTGTTTCGAGAAAATAGCTCCCGTATATCATTTTTTACCTAATTTTACCATATTTTCTGAGTTTGAGTTTTTTGTTACCATCATTACTGGTTCTTTACCTTTTTTTACCATGATTATTCCTAATTTTACCATATTTATTGAGTTTGAATTGATGTTTTCACAACAATTACTCAGTCATTAGTTTACCTTTGCCATTTTTTTACCATGATTATTTAAAATTTCTCCATCTTTACTATGGTGGTATTTATTTTTACCATAAACTTGGTGTTTGGCTCATGTATGCAATTTTTACCATATTTACCGGTGCAAATTTAATTTTTTTTTTTTATCATGTTCCGTTTATTTTACCATGTTTGAACATTTCCATTTTTATTTTAACCACGACTATACGAAATTGAGGGATGAGTTTGCTGTGGCTTTTTGAATTATGATGGCTTTTTGTATTTTTTTTCTTTTAGTTTCAAATTTCAACCATTTAAAATGGAAACCAAATCAATGGGATTTGGTTGTTTTGAATGTTTGAAATTTTTGAAGATATAATCAATCCCACTAATTTAGGAAGACAATATACACATACATATGGATATCTTATTAAAAGGGTAAGATAGGTAATTTACACTCTGAGAGGATGAAAACATAAGTCCATAAATAATGGGGGATGGAAATCTAATTTGCACCCAAAAATCGGATGGATATTTAATTACCTCTAAAAAATATTATAAATTAAAAAATATAGACAATCAAACAAGATTCATATTGAATATAAAAAATATTATAAATTAAAAAATATAGACAATTTTTCAATATGTCCAAAAAAAGAATCAGACATAACAAATTGGGACGGAGGGAGTAACAAAATATTGTACAATTTAATATTGGAAAATGTACACTTGTTAATCATCCATAATATATCCAAAATAATTTATATGTTTTAAAGTTAATATCCCATCAAATATAACAAATTTCATCTATCAAGATGAAACTCCGTATTCTTTCAACGCGATTATTTTTCTTGAATTTTGAGCCCATTGTGTCTTGTTAATCAAAGATTTTATGGTATAGAAAAAAAATACAAGATGGGACAGAAGTGAAAGACGAAAGATGCTCACCTCTGCAGCTCTGCCCCTAGGAGCGGGCAATCTGCTGGTAAAATATATTACTACAGGTTTGTAGGGTAAATGCTCGTCGATCAAAATTAATTAGTCGGGATGCCCCGGGCCCCCAGCCGATTCCCAGAAATCATGAAAAAGAAAAGGTGATCTGAATGCTGTGTTTGGTTGAGAGTTTTGAAAAGAATATTTGGAGAAATATTTTTGAGATGGTGTTTGGATGAGTTTTTGAAAAAAAGTAATAATTAGAGAGATGTGTAATAATTGGAGAGAGATAGAGAGATAAATGAGAATAATAATTGGATAAAGAAGTATGAGTAGAGAGAGAAATATGATTAATGATTAGAGTGATGATGAAAGAATCTTTTTGAAAAAAAATTTAGAAATGTGAAGTGAACAAATACTTGACGGAAATTAACGGTTTCGACTTTTGACTGTTCCAATTCGAAGTGAAGGGGTAGAGGGGAATTTGATGTAAAGTACAGGGGGTTAAAGTGACATCTATTACTTTTCATTTTGGACTCATATCAACGGAGTGTGTGGACATCTGATTCGTCCAAGATTCCAAGGCAGTCACTGAAGCGTTGATCGGAGATGACAAAGCCAGTTTGAATCTCCGCTTAAGTTACCAAGAGAAGGTATGGGTTTAACATTTCCGTAGTACCAAAAAAAAAAAAAAGAAGGTATGGGTTCTGGGCTTTAGCTTCATCTCTCTCTCTCTCTCTCTCTCATATGAAACATCTCCCACCTTGGGTAACAGAGATCCTAGGATTAATTTTGTCTTGCACTTGAACATTTGTCACTTTTTTGCTTTTCCTCTTGAATATGAGCCTTTTAATTGAATTAAATGGTAAAGAAAGCAATTGCATTTCGATTATCTGGAGATATCTGTGAAAACTGACTTTGTGTCCACTCAAAAAGCTTATTATATTAGAACGTGGAGAAGTTTGCTAGATTTTCTTTGAGGTTCCAACCTAAAAATCTATTGGCAATAGGTGGACTAATCTCTCAATTAGATTAACCAAGATTGGGTGGCTTAGGTGAACGATGTGGGATAGTATAACAATCCTTATCCCCCTCAAGTGTAGCCCAGAAGCACATGAAGGTATGGATTGATGAGTTGAGGCAATTGAATCGCTCGGAGACTTGACCAAGTGAGGTGAGGCCACCTTAGACCTAGCTTTGATACCATGTTAAAAAAACATCCAACTCAAAACCAATTGACTTGACAATAAGTGGGGAGTCCGCCAGGCTCATGTACTAGTTTTGGAGGTTATAATTAGTCAATCTGGGATAACTTCTATAACTCCCCGCACGTGCGACCCCTGACCAGCACATGGAGAGGTAAACAAAGGATCCATAACATTGGGATTATAACAAACAAGGTGTACTTGTGGCACAAACTACAAGGCAAACGATCAACAGAGTCTCATCCAAAAGCCTCCTAAACCTATCATCCAACTCAAAACTGATTGGCAAGTAGTGGAGTTACCTCTAGATCTTGGGTGGCTTAGGTGAACAATGTGGGATAAAGTGTAACACAGTTGAACATTTTCAAGAAGCCATAGCACATTCCAACCCCATGTTACTAGAAAACACTAACACCCTGAATTACATTTTGGAATGAGCGTTCCGAAATGTTGTACACCTGCATTCCAATATGATAAATTTAGCGATACAAAGTGATACCACAATTTCTCCTATAAGACTAGAGATATTGGTGCTTTAGCAAGACAAAATATAAGAAAAGTTGGTCATAATGCTTCTAGAATTGTGCTTTACATGAATTATTAGACAAACCTATGTTAGTTGGAATGCAGATCATTCTGGGACGAGGAACGGGAATGGAACTGGTACGCCACTTGCTTATATTGTGCTACCATAGATAACAAAATTAGAACTTTCTCTTTCAAGTGATAAACATCAAGTGAAACTAAGTATTATTTGTCAAATTACTCATACAAAACACATTTGTAGTAGCATAACAACCGAGCTTTTTTACACTTTCTCCCATTGAAATTCCATTTTCTCTCTGTTCATGCCATAAAAAATTGACATTTTGGGGAAAACATTGGGGATTGCTTTGGATTGCTAAATTTACCATTTTGGAACGATAGCGTACCATGTTTTGGAGCTTTCATACCAAAATGTAATTCGCTAGGGTAATAGCGTTCCTTGGTAATATAGAGACAAACAGTAGTTTATTTAGTTGGATATTTATATCTTGGAATTAGAACATTCTTGGATTGAAAGATATAGAAACCTACCCATTTCATTGTGGAAATTAGGACATGCGCGTACCACACTCCCGTTCTCGATTCTCATTCTGGAACGATCCACGTTCCAAGTAACAGAGTCTATCCCCAAATGGATGTAGGATTCCCTAACACCTAGCTTTTCTTTTACCTTGTAAAAAGTTTACACTAGTGCTCCAAGTAGTCAGACTGTCAGAATATTAATTCATTAACTCTGATTAGCCTCAAACAAACAAAACCTAAATTAATTTGCTCCAGCATTTTTCTCTCGAAATTTACCTCTCATCTATTTTTTTATTTTACTTTGACATTTTTCTGTTTTTTCATGGATATATTATAATTAGGGTCTCATTTGCTTGATTGATTTGAATCTATTGCTAATATTTTGTTCTTGAAAAGTATGGCTTTTGATTCCTTAATTAATTGTTAGTGTTATGTAGATTGCATGTTTGCATGTTAGAACTTAAGATTTTTCAATTTGATTAACAAAAGATCTTCAAAATATGTGGAATAAGACCTGAAATAACTTTGGACTTGATTGTTTTAAAAAAATGAGAGAATAGCGAATAAGGGCTCCCTCTGCACAAATTTTCTTAAACGCAACCGCTTGTAGTCAATCTTGATCCCGTAGTGTAGCCTCTTTTTTGGGTGTGTGGTATTGGTGCGGGGGTTGTTGAAATTTGTGCTAACTTAGGTATTGTCATTTCTAAGTAGTAATATTTTGGTATAGCTAGATGCACACATTGTACATGTATGTAGTTGAGTCGTTCATGTATTTAGTTCAAGAGTTATGGATGTCTCAATTACCTATGGTCATAAACTTTGCCCGATGCATGGCCATTGAGGTAGTGTATGGTGGAGAAGTGTGATAAAAATAGAGTGCAGAAATTCAGTTTCAATTTGTGCTCTCTTTTATGGGTGTTGCTTCTCATTTATTTTACATGTTAAAATCTTGATTTCTTGGACAGCCTTGTGCAGTCTAATTTCTATATTTCTTCATTTGTGAAAGTGTTTTCTCCCAAGTTGAGGTAATACTTATTAATTGGGTTGAAAGCCTGACCCTGATACGATGAAGAAACTTTATAAAAAATTCAAAAGCTTAAGCAATTAGGTGGGTAGGTTAAAGAGATAAAATAGGTAACGCACTCCAATCCCAATATATGCGAGATTTTCTGACCCCTTGAAACTGAATAGTAGTAACTCCTATCCAATATATGCGAGATTTTCTGACCCCTTGAAACTGAATAGTAGTAACTCCTATCCAATATATGCGAGATTTTCTGACCCCTTGAAACTGAATAGTAGTAACTCCTAGCCTGATTCTTTCTCTCTATTTTTAGTTTTGGTGTACAACATTGCTAGGTTTCACAAGTTTGGATAATTTTGGTAGATAAGTTTGTAGGTTGTATTCATCACCCTCTCACATGGAGGGGTCAGTATGTAATCCTCAAAGTATTTGAGGTTAAATATCAACATATGTGGTATTATATGGATTGTATTGTGTTTATTAATGGCCTTCCCTTTTTCATGGATGGAGTATGTAGATATAGCTTTTTAGGTGGTGAATTTAGTAATCTTTTGTACATCCTATGTTCTGAGTTTGAATTTTGTCCTTGTACAACACAAACTGCCAGTGACTCTTCCTACTTTTATGCATATCCAATTATGTGATCACATAGTTAACAATGCTATGTTTTCTCTCTGCTACTAGCTATGTTTTCTCTATGTTTGCAATTAAAGGTTACCATTCTCTTGCTTTTTCTCATCTCTGTTGTTTAATTTCCCCTAGTTTTTCTCCTTTCATTTGTTATGCCATCTAGAACTTAGGAATACTAAACTACGTATTGCTCACTGTTTTATGTGATCATCATCCCTAGCCACCTACTCGCCCCTGCCAATACTAAGCTGCCAGTAAGCTATAGTCTCCCGATTCATTTGCAATTCCTTATGTGCTGGATTCCACAGTATAAGACTAGAGTTCTCTTGGATTATTGGGGCACTTGACGGAGACATGTAGGGGAGATGAACAAATACCTCACTGGGTAACTCTTGAGCCGCTAAATTGGAATTTTTTCAGGGATTTGGATTAGTGTAGGTGTTGGACATCTTTTAGCCCCGTGTTTGTTGTGGTTTACATGGGATTATTCTCTTGCATGTGACTGTAGGTATATTTGTGCCGAACCACCCAAAGGTTTTTTTTTTTTTTTTTTTTCTGTCAGTGTGGAATGTAAAATTAATCTCAACAGATGAGAGTCAGAAATACTAGTTGTCTAATGCTTCTGCTATCACAGTATCACTGTTCATTTTCAATATGCACGTAATGCAAAATGTAATCTGCATGCAATATGCATTATTGATCACATTTTACTTTCATAAAGGTACTATTTCTGAAGGAACTGCATAAGTCTACACCTACCAGACTAGTGATTCTTTTTTCTTCTTGTTGAAAGAACCTTTTTAAGTGTGTTAACTTACCAAGAACTTGTTCTTAATACAGGAGTTGAAACAAAGACTTCTGATCACTACTCTCATAGGTTGGACTCACATCCCAGTCCTTGATTACTTTGGTAAAGAAAGCATGAGAATTCATCAATATCGGTTTGCTTCTCTATGCCAATCAGTTAATCATTCATCATTACACATCAAGGCTTTTAGCTATTCGCCCATCACATGAGTTCAGAGACTGTTGTCGGACCCCCATTACCTAACACTCAACAAGTTCAACCCCAGATTAACACGCAACAATACTAGGTGCAGAAACCATGATACCTTGGATGTTTCAATCTCTTCAGTCCACAATGATGGTGATATAGTTGCTTTAAAGGTCACCATAAAGCTCAAAAAGTTCAAGAAGAAGCCAAGGACAAAAGCTTCTGGGGTGCTGTTGGTCTGATTATTGGCACTGCTGTAGGCCCCGGAATGCTGGGTTTACCAGCTGCAACGATAAGATCTGGTCCTCTTCCATCAACCATAGCAATCCTCCTCTCATGGGTCTATGTTATCTCCTCTATCATACTTGCAGCAGAGCTCAGCTTTGCTGCTATGGAAGAAGACAATGTCTCTGAGGTGAGCTTCACTGGGCTTGCAACAAAGGCTTTGGGAAGTCATGTTGGCTCTTTTGTAGCCATAGTCTATGCCTCACTGAGTTTTTCTTTGTTGGTGGCATGCGTCTCCGGCATTGGTTCTATTGTTTCTCAGTGGTTTCCATTGATAGATCCCATAATAGCCAATGCCTTGTTTCCAGATTCCATTATCAAAATGTTACTGCCATTAACGAGGTTCACGCACAATTAGGATTTGATCATGTAAGAACTTGACTAAATTACACTAGACATATTACATATCTAATCCGCGTGCTTTACTTTTTGCAGATCATCCATTCTGCCTGAGGGACGTGGTGCACTTGTACTTCTCTTCGTCATTGCAGTCATATTAGGTATTTGGCATTAGACCGGTAGCAGAACCATACGAGAAGACTTCTTTCAGCAAGACAGAGGTAGAACTGGTATCTTTCTCATGTGGCTAAAATCAAATCAGCGACATGATTTAGGTTTACTCAAACTTCTATTCTGAGATGTCTATGACTGGCAATCCATTTGACCATGAATGGTAAAGAAAAAGAAAAGGGGAAAAAAAAAACCATTGATTGGACTTCCATGTATATCATATTCTAAGTTCACTTTGTTTCTTCTTTCCCTGGAACAAGAGATCCATTTATTTAGAGTACCTAGCATTTTAAGACATTTTAGCTGTATGAAAATTTCTCCATTAATAATGGACTTGCTTGGTAAATACAGGATTGAAGCTTCCTATATACTATTTGTCAAATGATCACAAGCTTTAGTAAGATTAAGATTAAGACAAAAGAACCCCAAGTTAAGGACTTGGGATTTAGGGGTTTACTTTCTCCTACTATAATCTCGGGTTTGAAACCTTTCAGGTGATATCACCTCCTTTTAGGACCAATCCATATAGAGCTTTGCTCTAGCTTTAAATGGGTTCTCTGCTAGTGGACGGTAGATTTAGTCTCCCAGGATTGGTTGAGGTGCGCGTAACCTGGCCCGGACACCTAGTTAAAAAAATCAAAGAGAGAATTAAGACAAAAAAAAAACTATGCAAAACTAGTTAACAAGAAGGAAACTCCAATTTTATCCAATCTTCAGAGGACCTGTAAGAAGTAAGTTTCTGGTTTTGGGTATTGCATGGATGCTTTGGCTGAAAAGTTTAAACCAGATTATTGGTTTTTTTCGTTGTCTTTATTCAAATTTTTTTTGCATTTCTTAGTTTTGCGTCAAGATTTTGTGGTTTCTGGATTCTTCTCGACGAGACAAATCTAACAAGTATAAATTTATGGTCAAAACTCAAATTTTTTTTAATAAAGCCAAAATTAAACCAATAAACTGGTTTATTTTGGTTTATTTTCGGCTTTATTCAAAAAACTATTACTTTTGACCATAATTTTATACTCTTTGGATTCGTTTCGACGAGAGGAATCCAGAAACCACAAAATCTTGACGCAAAACTAAAAAATGCAATTTTTTTTTTAATAAAGACAAAACGAAAAAAACCAATAATCTGATTTAAACTTTTAAGCCAAAGCAAAAATTTCCTGATAATGCATTAGAGCGTCTACAATCCTAACCCCCTTTTTTTTTTTTTTTGTTATATCCAATTTGGGGGAAACCAATTTTGTACCCAAACATATAAATTTTTAAATACCTGTCGACATTCTTGTAATTTAGAGAAAGAGGTGAGAACCTCAGATCCAACCGCATTTGCCTTCTCCATCGGCATATGTACACACTACTCTGGCGAGTTGGTGACGCTCAGCAAAGCTTAGTAAAACTCCAGCGAAGCTCAAGATATCTCCAGCAACAAGATCAAACAAAGTTCAGACAAGTCCGATGACGTCGACCAGCTCTAGCAACTTCCATAAGCAGGTCTCTGGTCTCATCTCTCTCTCTTAAAAGAGTCGTTGGGAAAATGAGTCTGCATTTGGGTTATCCCCAATTCGGGCAAAGAAACGGTTAAAACTCAATGAGGAGAGATTTGGATCACCCATTGGAGATGTGTTTTTGCCCAAATTTTAAATTTGGGTATTAAAATGGGTCAAGGTTGGAGATGTTCTCACAATCCACATTGAAGGGCGTATTCTCACCTATAGTGATCCATTCACATGTACATGAGTAAGTACAATGGAGGTCGAGGTCGAGGTCGAGGTCAAGGTTAGAACCAAGAAAATGTCACTTCAAATCGAAACCGTGTGTATAACCCACCAAGTGAAAATCATGTTGAAATTTTTGAGTACTTATTCAGGCTATGAATAATGACGAAAACTGGAAGTTTCCGGTTTTATCAATACGACGAGTTTCTCTATAGTTTTAATCGGTAAAGTTGAACTTTATGGGTCCATCTCAGTTTCCTCCCGAGCATTTTTGTGTGTTCGAATCTTGTCTTGTCTTGCATTCTACAATTCATTTGGAAGTCATTCATGCAAAAGCGAAAATTGATCAAATATCAATAACAAAGGTCACATATGAATTTCAATACACAACATTATTTTATTTTTTTTAAATAGAGAAAATTTATAATTCACTGCGTAGTGCCAGTACAAGTAGACCTAAATGATGCAACTGATCAGAAGGAGACCTGCAACGCCATCATATCTAGCCTACACAAACAAAACACAGTGAGAAATTCTAGCCAAGCACTACCATCGAAACAACAAACAAATTATAACCAAATTAAACAGGTACAACAAATTAAACCACCACCACCATGCAATGTACAGCCGCCCAAAAGGGAAGTCCACCACCGTGGTCACCGCACAAACGTCCAACAAGCATAGCATTAACGTTACTTCCCTCCTATGCTCGAACAAACCCGACAATAACCTTAGTCCCATCCACTGCTCAATACCTCCAAAGAACTAGAAAAGCCGCATCGAGCCAACAAACCAAGAAAACCGATCAGAAAGGAAGAAAAAAAACCTGGTTAAAACCCATTTTTTATCTATTGAATTATGTTTTTGTAGATATGATGTCTAAAGGACTAGAATTGACATAATGATCTTTTCCATGTAAAGATTATTGGTTTGGGTCTATATCCCTTCAAGTTCATGCCAAGGTCCAAAGAATTACGTACAGAGAACGTGAATGCAATTAGGCAGGGTAATGGTTGTGGAAGATAAGTAACAACCAACGTAACTAATAATGCTGCAACCATACACAATTTGCCAAATTTTATCACGTCAGATCAAATTCTTGTGAGATAATTTTTCTTCGAGATCCAATTAATTTGATTTTTTATCCAACGTCTGATTAATTTTTCTTCAAGATCCAATTAATTTGATTTTTTATCTAACGTCTAATGGACAAAAAATCAGGTTGATCAGACATCGAGAACTATCCGTATAAAGTATATTTGTCACAAGACAATTTGTTGGTCAGACATAAACGTTCATTTTTTTTTTCCTGTCGAATATGCATGGACCATGGTTCAACAGAGTTTTTACCATTCAATCAATCGATGACAAACATATCAAGCATGTAGAATGAATAGTGCATTCTCATGCCCATGCCTGAAGGCAAGGCTTGAGCAATCGACGTACGTGTCCGTACTCGTACCCATTGTTTATGGTCCTTCGAATTTCAGAGAGGGGGAATGAGAGGAGGTAGTAAGAAAGAATGTGATTTGAATTTGGAGAGAGAGAGAGAGAGAGAGAGAGAGAGAATGTGGTTTGAAATTTTAGATGTAGTGGGCCAATGGAGGAAAAGAGTAGAGAGAGAGAGTTGGCAAAGAGGGATAAAATGTAATATGATAACTGAAACAAAAACTGCTCTCCATTGTAATATAGATGGTTCAAAACGTAAAAAAAAAATTAGTGTGGTAAGTTAATTTTGCTTACATGATAAATGAAACTAGGATTGTCACATGAAATAGACCTTAATAATTTGACAACGGCAACCATTTATGGTAGCTCGTGGGAGTTGCTCTTAGGTAACGAAGTTTATTGAGTGCTCTAGCTTTGTTACGCTACTGCAACAGCTTCGTGGTCAAGACTTGAGGTATTTATTGGAGTACTTAAATTGTTTATTATATGTTTGATCCTTTATTATATGCTTGATCCTTTAAATTGTTTGACATTTGAAGTTGAGGGATCTGTTGAAGATAGGGTTGTACAGCGGATCATCCGATCCGCCAATCCGACCAATCCGAACCATCCGTTGATCCATCCGTGAATGTTCGGTTCAGTTCCGGATCGAGAATTTCTTATCTGACGGTTCCGGATCCGGATCGGATCCGGATCCGCCTGATCCGCTCAATCCGCTCAATAATCCTTCTTTAATCTGTCAAATCCGCCCGATCCGACTCGATCCGATCCGATCCGTAACCGATCCGTGAATGTTCGGTTCGGTTCCGGATCTTAAAAACCATAATCCGCTCTGAGCGGATCGGATCGGATCCGTATCCGATCCGTCCGGATCCGACCGTGGACACCCCTAGTTGAAGATGCTCTTTCTTATTTTTATTTATAATTTTTTTGTCAATCAATAGAAGAAGTCAATTACATCACATATGAAGTACAAAGTACAAACCCGGGACACTACACCAATTGTGAGAGTCCACGAGACAACCAAACCCAACAACTTAACCAATACACGAAATAAGCCCGTTACATGGTACTCCCTCTGTTCCTAGATAAGTCTCTCTCTCTCTCTCTCTCTCTCTCTCTCTCTCTCTCTCTCTCTCTCTCTCTCTCTTGTCATTTTTCAAATCAAAAAATTAAGCGCTATCATTTTTCGAATTTTTTCACACCGAATTAAAGTAAGTATTTTAATTCGGTGCGAAAAAATTCAAAAAATGATTAATGGAAGCACTTAATTTTTTTTTTTTTGAAAAATGACACGACTTTTTGTAATGGACACTTATTAGGAACGGAGGGAGTAGAAACAAATAAATGAAAAGCCCTTAACACGCAGGTGGAAAAAATCAAATTTCTGACCTCCTAATGAGATGCAAGAGCCTCAGTTGGCGGGAAGATGCTTTTATTAGACTACTACTCCTATAAGATATAGATAGATTATAGACGTATGAGTATACGTACGTAAGGAATTAAATATTACTGAGTTTTTTTTTATAAAAAAAATTGAGTTCCTTGATTTGATGACATTTATAGACCAAGTTTAGGACTCTAGCTTAATCTCCATAACAATTTTTTTATTTTTCTTCATAAGAAATTTAAATTAAGATAATGGGTAGTTGACAATCTAAAACCTACCAATGAAGTCAAATGAATAGGCTAGTGGTGTATTCATCACTCATCCTCATCTGTATGACACTTCAATTCTCCCAACATAAAATAATCTTAGAGCATGTTTAGAGGATGAATCAAAAAAATTCTAAAAATTTCAAGAGTCATGTCAATAAAAAAAATTCAATGGAAGAAGCAAAATACTATTACAATATTTGACAATTAAAGAAATATTCTCCATTGATTTAAAAATTAAAATGAATAATTTCTTGGAGTAGAGACTTGTTTCAATAGCTACTCAACTTCGCATATAAATTAGCAAATTTTTTATTTGGTACTATAAGATTTTATTTCTTGCCTTAGAGATGCTCTTACAGAGACTGGAGAGACAGTTGGGAGTCCATAATACATTTTATAGTTAGGGTGTGTTTGGGAAAATTTTATTTTTCCTAAAGATAATGGGCATTTGTACTTTTTTTTAATATTATTATTTGTAATTAGTGAGGTTTGAACTCCTGTTAAATGTTGATAATATATAGTGTCTATCACTGAGATAGCACTCCACTAGCAGAAAAATGAGCATTATTGATGTTTACTATTTATTTTTTTGACCTTTTTCCCCGAAAAAGTTTTAGCTTAATCATTTGATTGTATCGACGAGAGAAATCTGAAGAAGATGAAAACAAGAATTGAATTGAAGTTGAAAAAGAAAAAAAAAAAGGGTCTAAATAACACCATAGTGAAAAATGGTCTTTGACTCTGTCTTTTTCTATTTTTTGTTGTTGGCTTTAAGTGAACTTTTTTTTGGACCTTTGATCGTAGTTTCATTTTTCAGATCCCATTCATCAAGACGAGAAGACTAAATAAAAAAAATTAACAAAATTCTAAAAGAACAGTAAAATAATAATAATAATAAGTGATTATAATACTCTCTCCGTCCAAAAATATTATGACCACATTGGAATTCCAATTTTTTTCAAGACATAATCATTACACTTTTTTTCTATTGTCTTTCCAACTTTATCCATAATCATTACAACTTTTATTTAATTGCCCTATCAGAAAATAAAAGGTATAATTGAAAATTTATCACATAAAGTATATTGATTCTCATTAAGGATAATGCTATTTTGGGAATACCGGTATAACATTTTGAGAAGGGTGGAGTATTGAATAACTTTGTCCAAAAACACTCTTAACGGATAGCGACATATAATATATTCTGCGATGGCCCGTGATTGGAAGTAACCACATATTTCCATGCAAGAAATAAATAAAAGGATTAAATCATGATTGGGAATACAAGAATGTACCTTTTTCATTCTTTATTTGAACATGCGAGTAAATTCTAATTCCAAAATAATATATAGTATTAAACAAAGGAAACTAAAATTAAAATGTCAGACACAGCGGATATGTTCCGTGCAAGTATGAAACCCGCTGACCCTTTGGTTTGAAAAGAAAGTAAAGATAACCTAAAATGCGTAGTTCCACAAGCAAAGGACAATCGACCCTTTCTATTGGACCTGGCTCTCTGTAGTTCAATTGAAAAAAAAAAAATATCCGTTGATACATTCCAACCATTCATCTTTGCATTCAACGGTCTACATTTGAAAACGACTCTTTCGTGAATGAGTAGTTGCTTCCCGGAAAGCATTTTCTAGAATTTGAATCATTGAAAACACTTTCGAACGATAAAAATTACAGTTTTGTCGATACATTCCAACCATTCATCTTTACATTCAACGGTCTACATTTGAAAACGACTCTTTCGTGAAAGAGTAGTTGCTTCCCGGAAAGCATCTTTCTAGAATTTGAATCATTAAAAACACTTTTATACATTCAAGATTACACGAACAGCTCTCTCTGCAGTTCAACGTCAGACTACATTTTTATTCTCCTCTCTCCTCCCCCAAACCCAGAAGATTTTCAACACCATAAGATAAAGAGAAGGGCATATGCTTCAGTGTAGACTTTAGACACAGAGAGCAGTAAGAAAGATTCTGAAAATGCCCCCTATGGAGAGGCTAGAGAAAGAGAGAGAGAGAGAGAGGAGAGAGAGGGAGGGAGGGTCTCACTAGGGAGAGAGGTGAAAACGTGCAAGTTGTTGATTCCGAATGTCGAACATGTGAGAGAATATTCTGACAGCTCAACTCTTCCAATGCTGTCACAAAAATTACTTACACGTTGTATGTATATATCCAAAACATAGAGTCTCGTATAATGATTCGATGTACGTGAGTCTCATACGTTATGTGTGAATTATTCACATACATCTCGTACTAATACTTCGGAAAAAAACAAAACCGGGTTCTGCTGTCCTTTAGGGACGGCATGGCCATGTCAACTTATCCGGATCGTTCATTTCGACAATCAATGATTCAAATCACATTTTTGAACCGTTAATTGCAGAAATGAACGGCTGAGATCATGGTTGGCAGGGTCTGCCCTCTCTTAAAGGACAGCAGAGCCCCTGAGTGTGAAAAATACATACATCAAACGTCTACAGATTCGTTTTTGTCTAGAGTTGTGTCTGGATTGTTGAGAAAAGACCAAACCGCAACAAATACTTTGGGGGAAGAAATATCGGGCAAGAATTAAACAAGGAAAGCAAAGTATACCAGATTTAAGTGGTTGTCCAAAGGAGCAAAATTGAGTGGATTCACGATTTACACCAATTTTTACTATGTATAAATGAGAAGAATACAAGAGTTATATTTATTTATTTATACGTACGTATAACAAGTATTAACTTATAATTTACGTCGCTAGTGACCGTAATACTCATATCTATGTTTTGGGGGTGCTCCCATAAGCCCGTGACCTAAACAAACCTTTAGAGTTTGTTCAACAAAACTGAGTTTATTCTCAAAACTGACTAATTGTGTTTTACGAGGCAGATCATTCTCTTACAATACATCAACAAAAAAAAAAAAACTGACTTATAAGCCAATTCCTGACTTAAGTCAATTTTCTGTAAACTGTTCTCTAAGATGTGAACAAAGACTCGGAGGCCTAAAGTGAATATTAAAGAAGAGGTTATTTTTACTGAAATGTTATAAGTGGTACCAAAGTAGAAGTCGTCCCTAATATATGTAAATTTCCGATAGCCTAGAGCAGATGCACCTCGAGCATTAGCTCAAGGGCCAGCTATGGGCATGACGAATCAAATCCAATCCCGAATAGTCAGAGAAACACAAATCAAATCAAACCAAACCGAGTCAGGCTTCACAAACACGACGCGGACATCACATCTAAATCATGTTCCATATGATTACCCATGATGAGATGTGGATGGAGTAAAGCAGTAGTCAATCAATGGAAGCAAGTTACGTCTGTTATATGGGTTACTTCTCTGGAGCCCCGCCAGAATCTGTTGCATCAATTCCGCCCAGAATTCGTGAACAACAACAGCACTCATCTCAAGAACCTATGTATGTATGTAACTTCAAAGAATTACAGTGCACGTCACAGAGACTTCTTTCTAGCTTAGTTGTAATGACTTTGAAATTAGTTTTGTGATGTCACTCCCATTTCATATGAGGTAACTACATAATATATATAATCCCCACAATAGATAATTCAAAAATCAAGTTTGGTTAGTGTGTAAACGAATATCCATAACGAACGTCCTCTTTTGTTTTTTCTTTTCTTTTTGTTACCGGATGTTGAGGCCAGTTTGCGTGCACCTCAACGAATTCTGAGGCCTTGGAGGTAAAGACTGGGCATAACTTCCAATAACCCCAAGAGTTTGTTGGCAAGGAGAATCAAACCTGATATCTGAAGTGGGAGCAAAATCTCTTAGTCCAAGGCAAAACCACTTTGTCAATGTTCTCTTTGCCGGTGTTTCAATTGATTTTTCAGTCATTGAATCACGTGAGAATCTTTACGTGACGTGATGGCTCAAAAATATTGTGAAACGCCAGTACAGAGAACTTGGAAATGGAAAGGTTGAACTCAACAATACTGTAAATGGAATATAAAACAATACTGTTGGTAGCTTTGGTTCTTTCCATTTTATAGTGATGAAATCTGTATTAAACAGGAGGAAAAAACTGAATGAATGAATGTAGTAACTGAAGGAAAGAATGGATATTAATGTTACATGAAGTGTTTGTTACATTGGATCAATCTATCTAAATCACTACAAATTAAATCTAATCTACTCTAAAAATAAAAAATAAGCCTAGACAATCATGAATCTGTACAGTATAGTTAAATTCAAGAACATTCAGCATCAACCTAACTCTGGTCGGCTCGGCCGATCGATCGATCGATCGATCGAATATAGGATTGTTGTAATGCCGGTCAGTCCATTCATGTATAATTTCAGTAATTCCAAAGATAATCAAGATCATCCGAAACCGGGCAAACCGAAGGATCCTGATCGAGGTCTTGATCGTGATAATTAGACAAGTTGCTGTTGCTTCCCAAGTCCTTCTTCGAAATCACCGAGGATGTCTCGGCCGTGGTCGCGTCAGTGCTGACTCCACCAGTGTCCTGAGAAATGCTCATCACCATGTCATCGGTTCGCGAACCATTTTTCGTCGCTAGAGCTTTTAACATCATGGCTCGATCGTTATCGAAGCCCTTCAAGCTGGAATTGCAGTACCCAAGATTTGTAGAGGCTTGCTTGAAAGGAAAGACAGGATTATTACTTGATAGCGGGATCTGAGGGTAAAACTGGAAGTCTGACATCGGATTATATGGCATAATATGATTTTTGACGTCGTTGACGAAGTGGCCCGAGGATAAGTATGAGAAGTAATTATGATGATCGCCTCCGTCTGATGATCTTGGCGACGACGATGATGCTGTGGCTTTTCCTTTCATCTTGTATTCGTCCTCGATGGTACCGTCGGAAAAGCTCGAATTGTTACCGGCCGGTTGTCGTTCGACCAGAGGCGGTAGCGAATTATTCGGAAATTCTAGTAGCAGATCGTCCACAAAACTTGAGGAGTTCATTCTTTGTAACAGACCATGTTCTGATCCACTAATTGGACTCCTTTTGATTCCTGAGTTCTTGTGGAAAATCCTACACACCACCCATTCATCCTGGAAAAAAATAAAAAAAAATTATGAGCAATGAACGTGCAAATATTGACCAATTAAGAGTTGTTTTGGCTAAATAATTAAGTCAGATTATTTTTTTAACCAATATTAACCAAGCAAAAAAACAAAAGAATAAACAAACTTGTTTGATTAACTGGAAATGATTTTAACACTCTATTTTTATTTTCTAGCCAACTATACGTACTCAATTTTTTTATTTATTTTTCCATCATGTGAGATTACAAGATTACTCAATCTGCCTATGAAAATAAATGTAGGGAAGAAATTCCAAATTTTACCTGAATAAAGACTAAAAAAAAAATTATTTAATTAAAAATATAGTCAAATTATTTTCCTTTCTTATGTGCTTTTGTACCTTTTTATTCTTTTTGGTAATTTGCATAAGAAAAGAAAATTATAAGCATCAATATATAGCTCAGCCAAACTATTTTACTTGCTTGTTTCTTCAATATAATATAATCAAGTAAAAAAATAATTAATCCGGCAATCAAACAAGCCCCAGATGTTAAATTTCCCATAAAAATAAAATAAACGAACTTAAAAGGAAACGGTTTTAATAAATAAAATAAAAAAACAAGAAGAAGAATTTACCACAAACAAAAACAAAAGAAAAAAGAGAAAAAAAAGTACCTTTGAGGGTTTAGGGAAAGTATAGTAAGAGAATTGGCCTTCAAGCCTGTATTCATGCATCACCCAATTGGTTTTCTCTCCTTTGGGAGCTCTCCCCTTGTAGAAAACAAGAGTCTTCTTCATTCCAACCAGAGAACCACCCCTTCCCTTTTTGTAAATCTCCTTATCTTTCCCGGTAGCTTTCCAGTACCCGGATACCGTCGCCCTGTTCGTCCTCATCCCCGTCGGATACTTCCGGTCTCTCTGGCAAAAAAAGTACCATTCCTTCTCCCCCATCTTCGCTTTCTCTTCACAACACAATTACGAAGTCACAATGAGTACAAGGAAAGACTGAGTTTGGCCTAACTTTTTCTTAAAAATGAAAAAAAAAAAATTAAGATTGATTGATCATTGCCGATCCAAAAAAAAAAAAAAAAGATTGAGTAATCATCTTGTCTATGAGAATCAAAAAAATATAAGAATATGAACTGAATGAAAAAAGTCCAGATATGATAAAGATGGCTCTAAAGACATTAAAAATTGTACTTCTAAACCTTTTTTTCATTTTAAAGACTTCTGGTCATAATTATGTACTTTCTTTCTAGATTTCATTTCTCGAAAAGAGAAATTATTTGAAAAAACTGAACTCGATCGAATCTGGGGAAAAAAATTTAGAAAAAGTTGTCAAGAAATGAAAATTAGACGTACACCCAAGACAAAAAAAAAAAGCATATGAAAATTTGTAGTAATAGAATTCTTACTAGGTAAATCCCATGGTTCGCACTTATTGAGATCGACTTCACCGATGGCTACGGCGTTGAAGTTGCCGTTGATCACCTTCTGTGTGAGATAATGAGAGATGATTTCCTCGTCGGTGGGGTGGAATCGAAAACCCGGTGGCAAATCCATGTTGTAGTCCTCCTGATCATCGCTGGCGTTCACCAATCTTGAAGAAGGTCCTTCCATGGGTATTAAGACTTGCACCACCTTCTTTTAGAGAGAGAGAAAGGGGAGCAGATGAAGAGAGAGAAAATATCTAGCTACCTGTGGGGATGAGATGGGAGATTTTATGGTGAGTTTTTTTGAAGAGAAAAAAGCTACTAAAGAAGAAAATAGAGGTGGAAAGGAGCTTAATAAATAGAGGGGAGAGAGAGAGAGAGAGAGAGAGAGAGAGAGAGAGAGGAGAGGAGGGGGTTAAAGATCCGTAGCCTGCAAGGCACTTGTTGAGAAAGCCTCGTTCTTTTGTTTTTTTTAATTATTTTTCATGTGTTTCAATTATCACACAGCTCTTCCAAAACAAAAAACAAAAAAAAAAAAATGTGTCCACATTGTAACTGCAGTAACTATGACCGAGTTTTCACTATGGTATTTTCAAAATTATTCTCCTTACATAAATTATAAAAATATGATTCAGCGAAAACTAGACACTTTTGATTACAGTGGAAAGACGGTATTTTTTAGTCAAAATTTAGCCTATTCAGTGGTCGAGAGTTGTGATAACCCCATTTTGCACTAGTCCCACATCGGGCAAATGTATAACTTGAGATTAACATTTTGAACCACGTCGTTAGGGTAAAAGTTAGTAGGTCAGTTGGGGCGAATCATTACAGAAATACTGTTACATGGTGTTTAGAATTTCTATTTTCTTTACAGTGTCCATGTCAGTATATCCGCAACTCGAAGTTTTCCAAAAATAAGTCACGTGCTAAAAATCATTTTTAAAATTCGTCTTTGTAACAAAAAATCGCGTTGTTCGTTTTGCGTCATAAATATTGAGTAAAAGTCACAATTTTTCATTTTTCTGATTTCTCTCATTGAAATGAACCATTACACCACAAAACTTTGATACAAAAATGGCAAACACGAATTTTATTTAAATAAAACGAATTTTAAAAGTGACTTTTAACAACTTAACTTACTCCATGGGAAACTCAGCCTAATTTTTGAGAGATCCATCCACTAAAAGTAGAGATAAGAATACTAAAAACAAACTAGCTCCTCATAAGTACCCAATACAGTTGTCCATTTTGAAAGCTTTTAGGGACAGGCAAAACATTGCACGTTTAAAACAGTAACATTTCCCTTGAAAGGAAGGGGCAAAAAGGTAAATGGCATTGCATTGCAGCATTTAGTTCATTAATTTGGTAAAAGTGGCAAATATTCTGAGATACCTAAATTTTTTTTTTAAAAATGAATAAATAAATTGAGACGAAAAGAATACGTAGTCAGTGAGCGGTATTTGAACACCGCGTGACGGTACTGAGAGTCCGATAAAATAAAATAAAAAATTCCGTCTGTGTGTGGTTCCTTAGCTGGATCATCTCTCTTCTCTCTCACAATCAGCTCCACGTCTTGGCAAAAAAAAAAAAAAAAAAATTAAACAGTAGTGTAAAAAGGATAAAATCGTAGAATCAGTTTCTTCGTTGTTGGGTGGGGACCGGTGGGTGGGCCCCTGCTTTCTATTTTCGTCTCTTTCTTTTTGTGCGGGATTACGTCATTTTTTTTTTTACGCGGTGTCCAAGCCAACTTACGTGCACTTCAATAATTTTCTTCTCCGGTTTAGTTAAAAACAAGTCATCTATGTCGGGACAAAGAATTCATAAAAATTTATTTTATTTCAACCTGACCGTATAATCTAATTATGATCAATTACATTGAGAGCAAATCAACTAACCAACCGGACTAACTCTCGAAAGTAACGCGTCATCCTTCTGTAACAAATAAAACTGATCCAAAAAGGTTCTTAAACCCTAAAAAAAAAAGGTTCTTAAACGAAACGTGGTTACCTAACAGCCCCCTTGGTATTTGGTTTCTAGTATATTTATTAGTTTAGTGCCGCAAAAGTCTTGTTGAAAAAGCTTTGGAAAAAGTTCATTGCATACTTTTTCTTGCTCTTGGGATTTGTATAATACTAAAATGTATGGAACCTAATATTTTACGAGAAAAAAACACACGACTTTGTCAATTTCAGGATAATTGGAAGACGGCTCATCAACTAATTAATATGCCGAGGAGTTTGGCCAAATATGAATAAGAAAGCAATAATTAACTAATGTTCCAATCTTACGGAGGTCGAACATTTCAAATTTTAGGACAACTAGAGGGTTTTGTCCGATCGTTAACTCTAGAGTCACGAAATTAATCGAGATGCATATTCGTAAATTGAACCGGCCATCCGTTTAATGCCTTCCTGTATTTTCTGAGAAGCTGACATAAGAGACCAAGGAAACTGTACAAAAGTCCTATGGTTTGAAGATAACGTAGTAATTAATACTTGAACAGTCTTCGGATAAAGTTTTGATTCGGTCCCTCACAAAAGGTATATGGTAGTAATGTTTTCAGGACCTATAAAGCAGAAAAGTTTGATGAAGGCGAAAAAGAAAGGGGAAAAAGTTCGGAAAATCATTTTGATCTTCGTATCTTCAAAAATAATATTTATAGTTTTTCAATTCCTCTTGTTGAGACAGATGGAGAAATTTTTTTGGGTGATGGCCAGGGGCACCACGTTGCCGTGTCCAAACACCCATCTCATCACTTCAAAAGTGTTTTAGACAGTCCAGATTTATTCCCTCTCTCTTTCTCTCTCTTCTTTTTTTCTCTTTAAAATTCAGACAGTTCAAAAGTGTTTTGGACGACCGAAATAGAATGCCCAGAAAGAAATCTAGGCTACATAGTGCCTGCCCGGCATCCAGGCACCCAAAAATTTCTCATAAAGTTGGGTTCAAGTCTCCGGTCTCTCTCTTGAGGTTTTCAAAAAAAAAAAAGTCTCCGGTCTCATTCAATATCCCTTTGATTAGGATAGAGTAGATTTCTTTTTTTTCTTTTTCTTTTTTTTTTTTCTTATACCCATGTAAGTATAGAGTAGATTCTTTGTTTATAAAATAAACTTTAAGGGGGAAAAAAAAAACACAGGCCATCATAGGAGAATAAAACAATAGTTTGGTAAATTTCGTGTAACGCTCGGGTTTCGTCATAGGGTCTCATTCATTATCTCTTTGATGGTGATAGGGTAAAACTCTCCCGTGAAATGAGAAGATCCACTCCAAAAAAAAAAAAAAATGATTAGGATATGGTAGATTTCTTGCTTTTTGGTGAAAATAAAAAAAAACCACCCACGCTATTATAGGAGAGTGAAATTAACAATACTTGAGAAGCATTGAATAATCTCCCTCCCTCTTAATTTTTCTTAGTAATTAAGCTAACTTAACTTGGCAGCGATTTATTGGTCCCAAGACAAAAATAAAGATTGATCAGTTACGTCAGAAAGTGAAAGGGAGAGTTTCCACAAGTAGTAGTTGTATTATGTAAAAATTCATCAATTATCGAATCTGGGTAGATATCTCAGTCGTCCGTTTCGATAACCGTGTGGCTCGGAAAGGAAGTCACTATAGCGTCCCATTAATGGTAAAAGTTTTTCTATGAATTTGAACCATCAATTCCAGAGTTCGAAGGCTTGGATGAGCGCTATAATCGTGTAGCCCGGAAGAGACGTCACAGGAACCCGGATCCCAATTTTGGAGCCCACAGTTATTCAAAATCAGTGGAAACATACATTTTGGGTGGGGATCGTGGGAAAGTACGATGGCGACTATCCGAAAGTGAAAGATAAAGGGAAAATCGGTGCGTCACTATTATGCAACTGTCGCTAGGCCAAGTGTCTCCCCCCGACCCGTTGAGTCAATAATGAGGCCCGGTAGGGAACACGAAAGGAAACTCATAAAATGCATTCCACGGGTGAGATTCATCCGGTGTAAAGTGCGGCGGATGAATCTCACCCGTCGAATGCACTTTATGGGTTATTTTATGGGTTTCCTTTCCTATTTCCAACTAAAGTATTTCTCATTAAAAATATGGTGCATTATCTCCATCTTAAAAAAAATTGTTCGGTCTGCAGAATAAAAAACTTAAGAATTTTACAGTATTCTTGTAAAAAAATTCAAAAATTTTGCCGCAAGTTACTAGACGACAACGAGTTCTCTCAAAGTATAGAGTAACCATCATGTTTGATTTGCGTCGACTAACCCAAATACCTTATTAAAAATAAAAAAAAATAGGCCATGTGTGATCGACCAATAGTTTGGCCTAGGTCTAGGCCGAGCTAAGCAGCCTAGACGGTTATGAGCAGGGCCGGCCCTGAGATTCTTGGGGCCCAAGACGAATTTGTAAATTTAGGCCCTATGTTTTCTTTTTTTTTTAAATTAAAAATAAAATAACCACAAAACGATAGTTACTTTGTCCCCCTACTTTGTTTTTTTTTTTTCATTATTCGTTTCGTTGTTCCGAATAAAACTAGTTTTTGGTCACATTATTTTTTGCACCAATAAAAAAATAGTATCCTTTGGAAGTGTGGGATTGTAAGATGGGAAAAAAAATTAATATTGTTATGGTGAAGAAAAAGAGAGACTCAAGAATTGAACCATATATCTATTGGATAGAAAAACTAAACTTTTCCACCAGGCTAGCTAGCCCATTGAGGCATTGATTATATAAGTGATACATTAAATATATATTCTGTAGCTAGATATACCTATCCGGGGCCTTAATTTTGGGCCAAAATTCGGAGGCTTAAGCCAGCCGCCTTACACGTCTTACCTCAGGGCCGGCCCTGGTTATGAGCCAAACTGAGACATTGAGCTATACCGTGAATCCATGACGGCGATGGCGATGAGGTGTGAAGGATTACCAACTTTCCAAGGCGCGTGGGTTATTCACATAAGGTGATCTGCGTCTAAAACTAAGTCGCATAATCTGCGTGCGTGTGCGTGTGCGCGAACGCGAGCGTGAAAGCGTCTGTAAATCACATCTTAAACAATTAAAATTCGCGAGTGTAAGAATTGAGAGCGTGAGAGCGCAATACGAAGATTGAGACTAAGAGCACAGAGCATTTTGAAGGATTACATGTGAGTCAGATCTAGACGATGTGCAATGATCACGTGACCTAATTGTCTTGGTTGCCAAGACGTACAGACCAATTCGTATAAAATACAAATAAAGAAAAACGAATTACAGCTCAGGATTAGGTATACACATTCTTCTTCTGTATAATAAGTCCCTATAATCCTTGACCTTTTTTTTTCGATAAATGACTTTGGCATTGGAATATTTCCCCGTCCACCTTAGCTGGGAGGCCGTAACGATGTGTTACTCTGTTCGCAAGCATATATCACTCGGGATAGGAGACGAGCCCGAGTTGAACAGGTATTTTAAATTCTAGTTTCAGATTATAAATTTTAGTAGAAGTAGATAAACATATTTATCAAAGAGATGACATTATGATTAAGCTGTTGGAATATTTAAGTTTTAAAACTCATTTTAAACATTTTATTATTTATTAATTCCAAGAGTCACCATTTAAATAAGTGTCTCTTCATTAAAGGAAGTTATATCGATCGTAGAGCTATGTCCCTTGTGAAGAGGTACAACACATGCCTATATAAGGCTCTATTTTTATAACGTTACAACTGACTTCGACGTAAAATCTATCTCTCTCTCTCTCTCTCTCTCTCTCTCTCTCTCTCTCTCTCTGGTTATCAAATTCATATAGTTTCTTATATTTTCGAGCAACTTCAATCATAAACGGTTCATCTTACTTCCGGTGGACGCAAACATCGAGAAGGCTTAGCCGTGATTTGGGTTGTATCTTGGAGTTGTTGATTGTTTGTCAATACCTTTGCATGGGGAGGCAATAACAACTTTAGAACAGTGACATCGTGCCTCTCTAATCACAGGCCAAATTATCTTTTATTCTAATTCATATTCCTTCGTATATATAATTTATCGTTACTTTTCCATAACATAAGCTACAGTAAGAGCTAGTAAGTACTGTTTATTGCCAAAAACATTTTAAAAAATCATCTTTTATAAAACATAGAACCTAAAAATCTTATCTGAAAAGTTCCAAAAGTTACCCAAATCGAGCTTCAGGATTTTTCAGAATTTCATTCATTTTTATTCAAAATCTGTAAAATCTGAGAATCTATTACTCCATCTAGCTTGAATTTGTCACTCCAAACTGATTTTGATAAACAAAAATTTCAAACTAGGAAAAAATAATTTCTCGTAAACACGGGCGTTAAGAGATTAATTGTGTTCTAAGTTAAGATAACTTTAAAAATAGATAAATTTACAATATACTTTTGTATAATATAATTACAAATAGGTACATGTATCAAAGTGTTTGTTATAATTGGTTGTAGTATTTTCTTATTTTATTTTTTCAGAACATGGCTCAAAATGATCATAACTTACTAGTTTCCTGAGAGTATTTTGTTCACATTTCATTATTTTCATTTATTTATTATAAAGTCAGATTTTATATATATGGCTTCCATCCGATGCAAATAACAGCTGGCCTTTGACATATTTGTAGGGGCGCCGGATTCTTGCTCGCAACTTGCGGCTGGTCCACTTTGTTATGGAGTATAACCTAATTTTCGATTATGTTAATGCAAAAGTTGGTGAATACTATCCATCTCTCTATTAACTTATAATACTCTCCCTGTCTCTAAATAAATGTCACATGTTCAGATATTTTTTAGACCACTTACAAAAATATTTTTATTTTTAAAACTTAAAATAATTTTTGTATGAAATATGGATCTTGTTTGCCAGAGTTCACTTACTTTTACATATAAATAATTATTTGAAAAGTGTGAATATTGCAACATGGACATTTATTTTGGAATGAGTGCTTTCCTAGGATCTAGTATTGTACTGAGTAGCGAAATCAAAAAAAAAAAAAATACAACTTGCATGGGTATACCAGTTTAGACTATGTGGGACCAATCTCAAGATTCCACACGAATAGTCCAAGCTGTTCAATTTGTTTAAATATTATTTAAAGGTAAATAATCAGCTCGATTGAATATCGATAAAGGCTTGATCAATTCATTTGATATTCAGTTATTGAATTCGTAGAGACCAAAAACCGGATGAATTGATTATGCTCTATTCGATTGAACTTTTTTTTTCAAAGTCCCTTTAATAGTTTTTTTAAATAAATTAAAGGGCTTCAGGATTCCACACCGTCCGGTGTACATTTGGTGTACCCATAGTTACGGTGAGTTGGTGAGCGAAATCAATCGCAGTGTCTGGGTCTGATACCTGAAAGTCTTAAACAATCACAAAGTAGGATAAAAGAACGTACGTGCAAGTTATTGATATCTCCCATTCAAAAAAGTACTAATTGATATCTCATTCAACTTATCATCGAGGCACTTCACTGAATTTCTTTCCCTGAGCAAAAAAAGGCGGACGATAGGGCAACCTCTTCCGAACATGATCATAGGGTCTTCAGACTTTCGATGAATCGCGTAACTAGATTTTAGTTATCTATCGGGTTTCTACCGCTTCACCAAGGGCATGCAAAATAAATAAAGTATCTTAAACATTTGGTTCACAAAAGTATAAAACTACTATCACAAGTGGGATAGCACCATGTGGCATATGATTTGTCGGTTTGTGAGAGTATCAACCTAGTTGTGATGCTCGTTTTTCCGTTGTGATATCATTTCTCTTAGGCCCTCTTTAATCTTTATAATGCGCTTTCAAAGATAGCACCATATGGAAAAACACTCAGGTCCAACTCGATCCCTTTCCAGATCAAAAAAAAAAAAAAACTCGATCCTTTGAGGTGGTTTCTACAAACTTTGTTTATCCATCCATGTTGTATAGATATGCTAGTTTTACAGTGTCGATCTCTGTCATGGAAATGGATTCTGGAACACAGAATTTGGAAGGATTTTGGAAGGATTTCCGCCAGCAAAATTCTTTTGGAAAATCCCTAAGTTCGCAAATTTGTTGTATTTTGTTTTGTTTTTCTTATTGTATTTTGCTATTCTTATTATTAATGGGATTTTGCTGTCGAGTTGGCAGCCTTCTAGTAAAAAAAAAAAAAAAGGGAAAATTGCTACAAAATCATTGGGCGAATAATTTTTCATTCCGGGCCCACACACATGTAAGTATATGTAACTAGCTACTAGCTATCAATTGGAATGGGAAAAGCTTGATTGAAAGGTAGATTTGGCTTTGGGGGTTAATAAGGAAGGAGTCAGTTGTCAATTGTTTGACTTTTGTGTGAAGTAAGGAAGCTTCCCTCCGACCACTACTTGGCCCCCATTTCCATGAACCTCATCATACTTTGCTTGTTCCTTCTTCATGAATTATACGTTAAAAATGTACTACGTACTACTACACAGAAAATCTATTCCCTTTTGGTAGTATATATAGGATACCATTGGGATAAAGGGGACCCAATTATTTATCGTCGTCGAATATTTGGGGAAATTTTTCTATCATACTTGCAGCAATAGCGGTCACAAATTTTTTTTATAAAGATGATGATTTAAAAATTTAATGTGGCATTACTTATATAAGAAAAAGCACATTTAGCAATATCTGTCACCCGTTTTAAAATTACGTGATAATTTGACATCTTCAAATTTGATATTTAAAACAAGTATCAATCTCAAACCGCGATATCAAATTATTCTGTATTTCATTTTGTCATTGAATCTGCAATCAAAGTATGAAAGCTTTTTCAAAATCTTGACAGTTGTTAATGCTAATATAGTAGGAGTAGTATTTGGCATCACTTTTATTTGAATATATTTGACACGTGAAGCTTCCTGCCAATTACTATAGCCATATCACAACTGGTTTGTCATATTGAATTTGACATCAGAGTTTCTCTTTAGCAAAACACTTATTGATTGTTTGGTAATGCAGAGTGTGTACGTTGGGATTTTAACACCCAAACTCACCCGCAACGGAAGCACACCAAAAAAAAACGACGACGAACAAACATAAACAACACACAATATTTTATGTGGTTCGGCCTCAATGCCTGCCTCTACGGCAGCCACTGTGTTTTGGAAAAAATAGAGATTACAACGTGTTATAAACACAGTCGTTTCTTAGCAAGCACTTGTTGAATTTGCGATTAGCCACACCAGCCCAATTGGGACCTATTGGTTCGAGTATGAACAAAGATGATGCATAGAAACACAAATTCTGCTCGGGTCTGGGTCGATCTAAGTAAAAGTAAGAGAAGGGGAGATAGGGACGGAATTCTTTTTAGACAAATGTAAAGTGCACAGACTTTGGTGTATATACGTATATATGTAGGGGCCGATTCCGTTGACACATCATTTGACACAACAATAATCGGATTGCTTGTTTCTTTGAGTCCTGTTGGGGTTGGGTTTTTAATCTTGGTTTATTTTGCTGTCAAGTCTTTCTGTTTGTCGGGTTGTGATGTTGTTTGGTTCTTTTACTTCTTTGCAATGAAAAATAATTGTGTGCGAGCATGCCAGAGAGAGTTTTAAATTTCCTCCCTTGGATTAACTTTGGAAAACTAAATCTAATCAGACGATTGTGTTTTATTGGTTCAATTACCTCAATTAAGAGGATTTTTTTTTTCAAAGTGAAGAAATGTAAACCAATATACTTAGGAAATTAAAGAACAACAAAGAAACAAGATACTTCGATTAATAAATCAAAGGTAAACTTACTTCGAAATTGTCTTCAACTTCAAATACAAGATATCAAGAACTTTGAACAATTGATTGTTATAAGAACAATCGAAATCTACTTCCTAGTCTACTTCCTAATCTACTTCGAACTGAGTCGAGATCCTAATTCTACTTTGTCAATGAACAAACCAAGCATCATTTGTATCAAAGCTGTTTGTTGAAGATTTGTCCGGGGGCTTTTACTCTTCCATCTCTTCTATTTATAGGCACTGCTTGTGACTTGAACTTCCTGCTCAAAGAATTTGAACTTGGCTTGCTTCGAACTCTATCTTTACACTTCGAATTGGCAGTTTCTTCTCTCCACGTCTGAATTTAAAATCTTCTAGACTTCCTTAAGAAGCTTTACATACATGATTGCTTAACCAACTCAAATGATTAAAAGAAATAACTGCCTTCCACTTGTTTTAACTGTCAACTACTTCGCTCCAAATGTTCACACGTGGATTTTATATGTTTAACAGTTGAAATCAGTGCTTCGAGGCCAATTTATTATATTAGACTGGCTTGTAACTGCCAATAACCCATCCTTATTTCAGTAATCCAGTGGTATCTTTATTGACACATATTTGCCAACGTTTAGCATAATTGATTACGTGTCAATTAATTATTGGATTTGTTAATTTTATATGTAAACAGATGTGCATGTCTTTTCTGGATTTGTTGGTTGGCTTGTATCTCTGGTTGTTGTACTGCTTTATTTGATATCTATGATAAGTTTATGATTTCTTTAAAAAATAATAATGGGAGCCTCACACTTATAATCGGAGCCATTCAAGTTGTTTAAAACATATTTTTATGAGTATCCATAGAAAATCAACTAATTTAGATATCGGTAAGGACTTAATCAACTCATTTAGTGTTTTCTATCAAATTTAGGGACAAAAACCAATCAAACCCTTACCAATATCCAAATGAGTTGGTTTTGCACTGATGTTTGTATTTTAAGTTTGGTCTATAAATGGAAGAATTAAGCACCTTTACCCAAAAAATAAAGCTCTAAAAAACATATTTTAAGCAAATTAAACAACTTCGATCATTTGCATGAGACTCCAAAATAAGTATTTTACGTTTGTTGTGTCAACTGAACCAGTCCCACGTATAGATATATGCAAAGTTATTCGATGCATGTGGTGTGGATCCCTCATTATTTTTGGGACTTTTTTTTTTTTTTTTGAACAACAAAGAAAAATTCCATTAATTTCAAGGGAGCCAAATATGAAATCGGCACAATAGGAAAAGAAATGTATTGAGAGAGGTTCGAAGAAACTTCTACTGCTGCAACTTGCAAATGGTTCCAAACATTATTTTTTGGACATAAAAGGGAAAGTTTTGAAAACATGCAATGAGACATAAAAATGCATCCGACGGGTGAGATTCAACCGATACACTGTTTTGTTTTCCCATTTCATGTTTTGTTTTCCAGTACTGTACCAGGCCTTGACATGTAACAGTGCTTCAAAGTACTGAATATTCCAAAGTATCAAATCATTACCTTCTCATAGCCAAACGACTAGGGATGAAGCAATTCTTTAGTTTAATTCCAGATTATGCTAAAATAATCGTATTTGATCAAGACCATCTTATCCAATCCTATCCTATCCCAACAGTTTCAACAGGTGAAACAGTTGGTTCTAAAGGGACAGATAGGTTTTTATTCCAATACTATTACTAGTTACTAAAAAACTCGGCTTTGGTTTGTTTAAAAATCAAAATCTTGAAAACTTATATCATTAGTTACTAAAAAACCCGGCTTCAGTTTTTTTAAAAATCAAAATCTTGAAAACCTACACCATTAGTCACTAAAAAAACTCGGCTTTGGGTTGTTTAAAAATAAAAATCTTGACTTTCCTTTACGTGTTTGTTGGTTTGGTAAAGCTTCAGGAAAATCACCCTTTACGTACATCAATTCTTTAACTTGATTGATTTCAGGTTATAATAAAACCATCACAGACTTTTAAACTAAAAGGACTCGACTTCTCCGCAGTCTGTTCTCTAGAAGCTAAATTCAATACTAAATCCCTGTTTCCAAAGATGGGGGACAGTTGGCTGTAAAGGAGCAGACAGAGGTTTTATGCTTCTATTGCTAAGTTAATATGCTAATCCTTTCAATAATTTTGTTTGATTAAAGGTCAAAATTTTGGACAACACGTGCCGGTGACCAGGAGCACTCATAATTTTTGTTTCTGTAATTCTTTTTTTATTTTTTGGTACAACAAAAATAAAACAGAAAACTAAACTCGCTCAAAACCACCCCTCTCATATCCGCCTCAAGAAGCGGAATGATACCATCTGGTGGAGTGATATGAAACACCATTTTCTCATCTTGGATAGCTCCTATGTTAGCAACTTTGTTACACTCCCGAAAGCGTAAATTTCAAGGTACTTCCCGTGATGTTTCTGTAACATTCATCATGCAGCGCTAGTACCACAGAATCAAATATCTTATAGCAAAAGGAATATAGATTAAGCAATTAATTAATTGACTTAATTCCAAGCTTCTAGTATTAAATTATATTTGATTTAGATTTAAGACATCAAATATCTTATAGCAGAAGGAATAGATTAAGCAATAAATTGACTTAATTCCAAGCTATTAGTATTAAATTATATTTAATTTTTAGAATTAAGACTAAATCCAAAATTCCCATAGGTCCAAGAGGTGAGACAGTTGGCTGTAAAGGGACTGATGGGGATTTAAGCCTTAACTTGTTAGCTTAGTCTGTTAATCCTTCCAAGATTAGTTAAAGATACGCGGCTTTTATTGGATCAAAAGTCAATTCTTTTGACTTATTAATCTTTTGGGTTTGGTAAAAGTTCTTCGCTCGATGTTTCTAGGTTAACCTCTCTTTAGCCAATCAGTGTTCCGGTCCCACCGTCTACCGACACAAATTTAACTGGGGCAATTGGTCCAATAATTTTTTTTGGGTAAATTGGTTCAATAATTTTTTTTGGGTAAATTGGTCCAATAATTGTGTAACACGTGATAAGAAAATTAAATCCAGGCATTATATTATTTTTTCATAATTTTCTCATAATTATACAAAAAAGAAAGAACTATTACCCTACAGAATCCACTCTAATAGAATTCAAATTCTTTAATTTGTACAGTATAGGAATGTGAATAAGCCAGAATTTTCGAGTAGTGGAGTCAATACTTTGGAACGTGCATGATTTTGTTGCCCATTTGTCAATAAGCATTGAAAAGTTGCTACTCCCTCCGTCCCTTTTTAAGTGATCCACTTGGGAAACGTATATTTTTGCGGACGTACTCAATGAGCACTTTAATTTGGTATAAAACATATTAAAAGGTTATATAGAGAAATATGTTTTTTAGGGGATTGAAATTGCACGTATTTCCATATAGATCATTTAAAAAAGGACGGAGGGAGTACTTGCTAGATAGCCACTAGGGAAATGATTACTATGCTTAAAGGATCTCTAACATTAGTGAAAAATGCTTAAAAATTTATAAATGTATATCGATCTTCATGAATTTTTTTGTTAAAATTGTACTCCCGCTGTACTTTTTTAAGTGTATTGCTTCGTAAATCCAACTTATTAAATAAACATCATCATTACTCATTTTACATCAACTTTTACCTCCACCTTGCACATTTCACATCAATTTTATCTCCACTTTTCAAAATTATCCTCTACATATTAACTTTCAAAAGGTCCAAACAATAATTGTACAACAATTTACCCGTTAACTTTTTAAAACACATTTATTAAGAGACAATTCAAAATGAAATACTCAACTACGTAGTAAAAAGAGATAGAGGGAGTATCATTTTTTTTGGTATTATGGAGTAGCACTGGAACGGGAACGGGACGAGTACGTAATTCCATTCTAATTGTGGGGCCAAATCCACCCCACCACCTCCGCTTCTCCACCGCTGTTGCTCCTCCTCACCATTTACGCGGTAGCATCTCCAGCGACACATTTGGATTACCAGAGTTTTCACTTTTTATTTGGGCAGTGCTCACGCCAAAACTATTTTTGATTGTGCCAAAAACTCAAATGCATGAAATACTTGTACTCATGTGCAAAATACAATCTCTTTATGCATTGAAGTTTTGACACAATTAAAAATAGTTTTGGCATGATCACTACCCTTTTATTTTTTGTTAGTTTTATGTGCCTCCGTTTGCCGAGTGTTTATCCCTCCCCGTGTGTGGGAATTTTGTCCCTGATTTCATATGTGCCTTCTCAAAGGCTTGAATTGTACATCCTTTTTAGATCCTCTACTGTCACGTCTTTGACGGGCTCTATTACCCAACCTCCATTATGCTATTTTTGCAATATGTGACATTGAGCCTGCTAGTGCTACGCTCGGGCCTAGTTCGTTGGTACCTTTGGTTCATTCCATTTTATTGTGATGAAATCTGTATTGCCTTCGGTCTATTTCAATGACATTTGCCACTTGTTCCAAAAAAAAAGAGTAAACAAGATATTCATCAAGGGAGAAGTTTAAGGTCGGCAGGTTCGAGTAGCCAAGTGACCCCACTTGGCCCAATATCCCTCCACCCATGGGCTGCATATCGATGGGTGGGAAAACAAAACTATAGTCATCCAACCCAATTCAAGATATTCAACTACTACCAAATTGGCCTCTTGGCTAACTTCTACTTTTTAGCCATTCCTACCGAATATGACGTTAAGATAGATTTTTCAACCTACAGAAATATGAATAACATCAAGTTAAAGGAGACATAAATTTTAATTTGTGTCAATCTTGTATGTAGTTCTCCAGTCAGGTAAATAAAATCAATTAAAATGCCTCCAATAACCCATTTCTCGAGTTATAAATTAGCAAAATGTACGTAACTCGATTACAAATAAAACAAATGGTAATTTGATTTCTCGTCGTTCCTTATATAACCCCAAATTCGTTTACCTGGCCAACTGGGTACCGCGGAGCTCAAACAGGATACCATCTCTGCTAGCAAATAGGGCCATCAATTGACCATCCGGAAGCAGTGGAACCAAAACTGGATCAATCATGTAAGCGACCAATGTGATCGCCGGTTATGTCAACGAAGAAACAGCCTCAATTGCACTGCCTAACGGCCATGCTGCCTCAACTTGGGAATTTTGGTACTCAACTCTCTTTACCAATGTAATCTCCTGCTCTGGATCTAGACCTGTACAAACGTACCAGCATTCAGCTTCCAAAAGAAAAAATTATGACAATATTAACTTGACAGAAGACTAAGGCTCTGTTTGTTTCCCGAGTTAACATCCAAACACTAGAAGAGGCAATTAACATAATCACTGTACATAAAGTGATTTACATGAAAATATTTTCCGCAAAATTTATTTCAAGTCAAAACAAACGAAGCCCAAAATGTAGGTAGAACTTACCAAACCCATCTACAAGCAATGTGAACTCGTACACAAGATCCATGCATAAGTATGGCAAGTTATCCTCTTCTACGCGTGAATATCTTAATTTGGCACCCTCGAGATTTGTTTCACAAGCACGTTTAGCTTCATTTGCAAAATCCACAGGACGAACTTTGGCTACAGGAAGATTATGATCTACAAAGCCAGCCTATATGGGAAATAACTCTATTCAGCATTCATTTTGCCACATGAGAAAAATTTAAAAGTTGATATATTCCTCAACACGTCTAAAGCAAGGAATACCTCTGCAGCCCTGTCAAAGAAAAATGAAGCAACAAATAAATTCTGCTGTCCGTCCCCACCTCCACCATTCCATATCCCACCGAACGTGCATTTCATATGCATACATGTTGGTTCATTAATTCTGAGAATTTTGGTAGCTACTCCCCTACATTTTTCCATGCTTGAACCAGAGGAAGAAGCTGATGCAGTATAGGATGATCCTCCATAGTTGTATTGCCCTTGAATAGAAAGCATACATAAATAAACAGTGCTTTATTTTCTTTCCTATCAATACAAAGCAAACAAAATTGAATAAAACTACAAGCAATGTTACACTTACGTACAATCCTCTGGTGCACGATGAGGCTTATAAACTCACATAAAACATTTTGTGCCTTTTATGATTAGGATGTAAAGTTAGCTACTTAAGCATGTTTAAGTAGCGCATGTCAAATCATCTAAAACCTCTGGATCAGTAGAAAACAAACTTGCAAAGAAAATGAAGTGCAATTTAGTTTTACTGCCAACAATTGAGTCATTGACCGTTCCTATGAAGTGCTATTGTTCTTGGTAATGCAGGATCATTTGTGACAGTGTAACACCATGGTTAATTTAATATTGTTCACATGGAATGTTTTAACTGCGACCATAGTCTATAATTTATGCGTCGTATTATTGGCACAAAAAAAAAAAAAAAATACTTGCACTTAATGGTACATTTGATTTTGTTCAATACTTTCTTGCATACAAGATGAATAACAACGCCACCAGGGTAATTTCTAATAAACCAGCATGCAGTTGGCAGCTGGCACAAGGGATGTAAATATCGAATGGGAGAAGTGAGGTTATAAAGGACCTTGTGGTTCTGTTAGCAGGAGCAAAAAAGCACATCAGCTTAAGAATCTGTCATTGGAGACTTGAGAGAAAGCGAGAGCTCTCAAGGTCTAATGACAATTTTCCGAATTAGATACATTGATGTTGGTCACTAAGTTCCAACATTAGAATTACCATCTCTCAAGGCTTCTCCATGATTTCCCCAGTGTTCTTAAAGAAGGTCTGGAAGGCCGAGTACTCGCCGACTAGGCGCCGAGTACTTGGCCCTGGAAGCTAGAAGGTGCCCAGCCGTCCTGAGAGCGCCTAGGGAGTTTTAGAATATTGGATTGCCCATTAGAAACCTTGAATCAATCAAACAGCGATTGGAGTTCTAACAATCATTACTGGCAACCGAGATGTACTTTGCTCTTCTCGAGTACTCCAAATTCAAACACTGGACATATAAAGTTTGGTTATCTGCCTCATGACATGGTCATACAAAGGAACCAGTTCGCTTGTCACGATGTCCATGTCATTTATCTAGAACCAAAACTTGTGAATGTAAAAAGCTGCTATTAACACTATTTAGCTTTAATATGTCTATATACAAATATTCTATGCATCTCTACATCACAGGAATCTTAGCGACAAGAACAACGTGCCATATGAATAGTAGTATAGCTGTCAAGTCAACTTCAAGCCTTACAAAATCGAGAGAATTGAGCGTACCATGATATCCGGCCAAGATACAGGGGCTACCAGAGTCTCCAAGCTTTAAAATCTCAGCCCGAGCGGCTAATAAACCATAGTTCAAGTAACTGAACACCAGATGTGGAAGTTGTGTTAATTGAAATCCTATTTTGCAATGCTATTTTCATCAGCATAGCATTATTAGGAACTTAGGGTGTTACAATAAAACCAAAAGTTAGGGTGTTACAATAAAACCAAAAGTATTAATAAGAAAATCAAACACAAAACTGTTCGTAGACAGTGACAAGTTTAAGCTATATAATAAAAGGAAAATGCTAACGTGTGCCTATTCACGTGTGCCCAATAGGCACACGTTAAGGTTGAAAAGTGTATTGAAATGTGTGAAAAGTGTATTGGAATATGTAAAAGTGTATTGAAAAGTGTATAAGCGTATTGGAGTGTGTTTTTTTTTGTTTGTTTGTGTGCTTATTGTGTGTGCACATGTTAGCAAGACCCATAATAAAATAAGCTACGTGAACTGAAATATGATTGCTTGGTAATGTAGGTTGTATTTGGTAATACCCAGGGTCAGGGAATCATCATTCTTAATATAGCCATCGACTCATCAAAGAAGGAGAAACAAACCTGTGAACGTATAGGTGATAATCTGTTCCTTTGAGATGCATTTTCTTCACATATGTATCCTCCCCATCGGATATCCTTGGAGCATTCGCAGCATCTGACTCTGAGATAGCATATGCCATTTGTACAGATCCACCTCCAAGGTCAACTACTCCAACTGTATCTGAGTATTCCTTACCCAAATTCCCCAATAGATAGTTAACGGTCACCTGTAGAACCATATGCAATTTCAGACAGTCCTCATTCTCAAATATGCCTGCTCAAAAGTAAGATTACATGGAATGGATACATTACAAAACAACGACAATTCTTGTTGTCATTATAGAAAAAAATTTGTATTGACAGCAAACAATTGCTACTCTTGTTGACATTTATCGCTGTTTTGCACTTTGCTATATCGAAAGAAACAATCGATATGAAAATGGATAGCAGGAGGATACATATAAGAGAAGTCCTAATCTACCACTCCACAAACAACTTTACATATGTAAGATGTTAAGTTTAATAAAACATACCCACAGATAAGAACCTTCCTGAGTACCATCCAATACAGTGACCCAATCAGCCTCAGATTTGAAGGTGCCCTTATCCTTTAAAAAATCTCTGACCTATTGAATAAAAAGTTGAAATTCACATGTGAATGAGGTGCTTAAGGAAAATTTGAACAAAGGCCAGAAGAAATTCAGCTTTACCGCTTGCAAAATTTGATCAGATGCATCACCTTGCAACAGCCTCAGACCTGCAGTTGCCTGAATAGACTTCAACATCAGAGTTGAGTACATGCAAGGTTGTCAAATCGCAAATCGGATTGACTCTTTTTGAATCATGAATCGAATCAAATCGTGAATCGTAACGATTCGGTTAAAATTTTAAAAATACATTGATAATGTATCTAGGTAGTAGGCACCTACATAATAGTAATACATTTGTACAATCGAAAAAGTTAAGCTTAAATCAATATTGAAGTTTGCTTTCTATTATCAATTGAAGATCTTGTGGACCAGTAGGAAAGACAATTGTACATAATAGGAAAATAAATACTAAAGTCGAATGAATTTAACAGCACATAGATGTTAAAGATTCATGATTCATTATAAAAATGAAAGTTTAGCATTAACACAATAAAAGTTTGTAGCTTAATAGGTAACAAACTAACTTATATGGTAGCATATGTGGGTTGATCCGAGGCTTTGAGCCCTACCCCGGTCTTTTATGATTTATAGGATACAAGAATTAAAAAAATTAACCAATTTTTCATGGGAATAAGGTTTTCCATGCTTAACTGTATATGATCTGACATCCTCGTTTTTCTATAAGAAAATTAAAGGAAAAACCGCAAAGCGGTTTCATATTAGTCGAAGGCAACAATTGTGATAAACTTTGATTCACCTATAGATTCGTCTCGTTTTTGCGTGAATTGTGAATCGAATCGCGAATCGTACGATTCTGACAACAATGAGTACATGAAGAAGCATACAATCACTCGTAACAGCTTTTAGTAAGATCATGTCACAAAGTTTTAGCAGCCATACAATTACTCACCCCAACTTTAACTGGTGTCTTGTGCCGCAACTCCTGTGGAACCACAGTTTTGGCTTTCTCCAAAAGGGACAGTAGAGAATCTGCAGCAGCCTTGGGATCTTTTGCGAATGAACTCAGCCCTGGTTTTTTCTAAAACAATGGCGCAGTTCGTCAAATACTCCCAGAGTCCCAGAATTCAGATACTATTATAAGTAGTTGCAACTTGCACACAATAATGGATATGACGGGCACACGGGCAACCACGAAAAAACTCACACAAAAGTTATTTTATTTTGAAAAGTTTCTATATAATTGCAGAATCATAATGTCATGCACCCCTATTGGTGTATTCTCTATATACTGGAAGTCTAAACTTATTATGGAAAAAATTAATGCGAGGCGAGAAAATTTCTAAAGTGCGTTAGCACTTCACTAGTAATAGTAAGATAAAAAGGCCTTCTCGCTTAATTTACGAAGCCAAACTCTTTTTGCTGTCATCAGCACGCAAATATGCTGATAAATTGACTTGTCTCAATATTCTAGAGATTTTTGGAATTTCATATCGTGAAACAGTCCATAGAGAATGAATTTCAGGTAGAAACTGTTTACCATAGAGAGTGAATTTCAAGTTGATTATTTCACGGTTATGATTGATTCTCAGTTGCAAACACTTAACAAATTTCACAAAGATGCGATGGGAGCAGCCAACTTATAGGGACGGAAAACTAGGTCTGATATTTCCGGACTTTCTAAGTTTCAAAAGTGGTCTGCAGTTTCTGTACTGTGTGCACCAAGTGTTGGTCAAAATAGGAAAGGCAGCAAATTATTTTATTGTTGACAGATTGATTCTCATTGCTTTGTCTTCCGTTTTCCTTTCTCCTATTTCAACTGTAACATTGGAACGTAGTACATACATATTCCACTCTAAAACTTATCATAAGTAAATTGAGCAACAAGATCCAGGACAATGTTCTAGTTAGTTACTTGATCACACATATCCAGATTGGCATTGCTCAAAGGAAAGTCGAGCACTACATAGTATGCCCAACCTTAATCCATCAAGGCATGTTAAAGCTTGTCCCACATTGGTTAATTATATCCTCCAAAACTAGTAAATAAGTAACGACCCAATTTCTTGACATTACTCTACCTCTTCCCAAGAATCCCAACCAAATAACATAATCGAAATCAGCCACCAAAATAAAAATTTAAACAAACATACAACTATTGAAAGCCATCTCCCACTCCCTTGAGTATTTACATAATTTTTGCATAAACACTTTCCACCCTAAATATCTCTACTACTTACCTTCTCCCTTCCTCTTCTATTGTTTGCTACTCTTTCTCCCACCCCCAATGCCCATCGGCCCAACCCTTCAGAAACCCCAAAATCCTTATTGATAGAGTATGTGTGGTGATGGGTGTAGTTGAAATGAGAATGCTAAGATGGATGAGTGGTAAGAGTCGTAAGACTAGAAAATATAGGATAGAAATGAAACCATCTATGAGATGAAGGGTGTAGCACCTATAGAAGAGAAATTGAGAGAAAATAGACTGAGGTGGTAAGCATATCTACCGTAGACCTATAGATGCAGTAATTAAGAGAGTTGATAGGATAGATTTGGGTAGTAACACTACGAGGAGAGGAAAACCAAAATTTACATTAGATGTTGCGTAAGGATGTGAGTATCCTAAGTGTAAGTAAACATGTATCCATTGACAGAGCTCATGTAACCGACCCCAATAGATTAGGACATAAGGCTCGGGTTGGTTTGGATTGGTTTTTTCGTTTGTCCCATTCATGGGTCCCATCTACTTGAACATACACTAGATGTACCACACAACTCCCAACTCACATACGAACTTAAACCCACGTGCAGCCAAAACCCACAAGTTAACACTTGTGTGTTCCATCCAAAAACAGTATTTTGCATCCTAACAATACACATCTAATAAAAGAAACACACTAATAATCAAAAGACAGCTATCACAATATGAGCTTGGGCGGCTTCGCCCCTCATTGTCGATTGATTTTAAGTTGAATGATTTAACAACGCATACAACAATAGTTTCTCTATAGTGTCAAGCAAATTAAGAGAATGTGATCGTATCATGATAATTTTGTACTTCGATCCTCCTCCATTTTGTCTAGGTCGAAATTGATATTGTTCTCAGAATATCTCATCAATTTTGTTACTTAAAGGGTCTCACCTAAAGTCATTATCCTTGATCTAACACCAAGTAACTTTTGGAAAAGTCCAAGATCCAATGTCACCACTGATCGTATTTCCTTCCCCTTCCCCACATTTTCTGAGCTTTCAAAAAGGAATTTCGCTAGGGTTTTTCCATTTGAACAGGTGCATGCAAAATTCATTAACTAATAGAAGAAAGAATCGAACTAATTCCCCACAATTTAGTGTTCAAGGGGAAAAACACTACCTAGGAGGCAAAAAATTGACTACGCCAAGTCAAATACTCGTATTTAGTGTAGTTTTTCACGTTTTTCACGGTGGTCACAGAAATCACGAAAAGCGGTTTACCTGTTCGAAAAGCTCAAGACCTTTTCCAATATGAACGAGATCCAAGTTCTGATCAAAACAAAATACGTGCACACGGCTTCCAGAACTCCCCGCATCAAAAACCACAACGTAACTCTTACTACTCCCACCGCGGCCGTAAATGTTATCCGGAGCGAACTTCCGGTTGGTGTTGGCGAAAGAATCAACTGAATCAGAAGACGGAGAACGGAGAAACACCACGAAGCATATCAGAAGCACAAGCGTCGAGATCACGAGGATAGGGTTTTTGAACCGCCTAATCTTTTCAGACAGGGACTCCCCGTTTTGTCTATAGTTGTTGCGCTTCGGCGGCGGCATCTTATCGGGCTGATCCGCGGCGGAGGAGGAGGAGTGGAGGAGTTCCGTGGCCGACGGCGATCTGTACCGGATCTGGCCGGTCGCGGCGGTGGTTGCGGCGGCGGCGGCGGGCTTAAAGGGCTGGGATTCGGGATGTGCGGACTCCAGCGCGGCTGACTCCAGATTTATAGACGGAGGAGGAGGAGAGGGAATTGGAATCGGGTGGGAAATGGGGGAGTATTCAACGGGGAAGACGACTCGCAGGTGGAGAGAGATTAAGTGTGTGTTCGCTGTGTGTTTTTATATTCTTCTTCTTCTTCTCTCTCTCTCTCTCTCTCTCCTCCCCCCTTTGCGACTTCACGCCGGATTTCGAAAGTGTGGATCTCTTCTTGTATTATACTCAAAGGCCACAGCAGATCGTGTGGTTTTTTTTTTTCTCAACTGTGGATCTCTTCTTGTGTGTTCGCAGTGTGTATTATAGTACTATTGAGCATGTTACCTTGGCTAATTTGCAAGATCACCCCCTAAACTATCACTTTGTTGCAACATAACCCCCTAAACTACAAAACATGCCAATATGACCCCCCAACTTTCAAAAACGAGCAACAACACCCCTTGACATAAAAACCGTTAAACTCTTGGGCGGCAACGTGTGAAAAGGCCATTATACCCTCCTTGGTTAATAAGGGTTTCCAATTACCAAAAATCATGACCTCTCTCTCTCTCTCTCTCTCTCTCTCTCTCTCACCCGCACAAACACAGACTCTGGGTTTGGGTTTTCCAGTCTATTTCTAAAGTTTATGGGTTTCGGTTTTTTAGTCTGTGAAGTTTGTTCGAAATCTGGGTTTCCGTTTGAATCTGGAAAATTTGCAAGTATGAAAACCCAGCTTTGGTTTTGGTTTTAATCTAGGTTTGGAACTTTGAAAACTCGGGCCCCTACTCGTTCTGGACTCGGTGTGTTTGACCTCTATGAAGAGGAGGAGCCTGCGATGGAGAGGGTGGAGTCTGGTAGGGACCTCCGTGCGAAGACGTACGCTAAACTCAGCAAGGAAAACTTGCTTGCACGTGTTAACTCGGTGGGTAACTCGGTGGGTGCTTGCCTAGATGTCGAGTGGACCATGATTGTGGGTAACTCGTGGGCCTTCTAAACCAACTATGGCTGACTTGTGTGAATACAAAAGACTTTTTAATTAAGTAAATCTTGGTGCTTAATTGTTGTTTAATGGGTGTAAATACTTGCTTTGAAGGAAGAGATTAGGCGTTAAAACTCGGGCCCCTACTTTGTTTATTTTTTACTTTTATTTTTATTTGCTCTCATTTGTCGTTTATATCCCTTTCACTGGGTTGAGATCATTCAAAATCTGGGTTTTTCGGGTTAGAAATTTTGGGTTTGTAACTTAAGAAAAAAATTTGGTTTCAAATTTTGGGTTTGATTTGGAATGTGAAACAAGAAATCTAGGGTTTCAAAAAACTAAAAAATCTGGGTTTCAAAATATTTGTAATCAGAGAGAGAGAACACGAGAGATAGAGAGAGAGAGAGAGAGAGAGAGAGAGAGGGAGAGCCTGGAATGAGATTTCTGATTGTGGAACTAGAATGAGGGAATGGGATTGTGGGGATGGAATTATACTAATTTTCTCACTTGCCCAAAGGGCATTTTGGGGCTTCAAAAAAAATTTCCGTTAACTTTTCCATTTTCCGTCCAAATTCTTCTCTTTTGTTAACGGATTTGGATGGAAGGGGTGTTGTTGCTCGATTTTGAAAGTTGGAGGGGTCATGTTGGCATGTTTTGTAGTTTAGGGGGTCATGTTGCAACAAAGTGATAGTTTAGGGAGTGTTTTTGCAAATTAGCCTGTTACCTTCTGCAAAAATTTGGAGTGGAGGTAAGTATTGTACTGACCTAAGTTATTATATTTTCGTCGTGACCTTAATTGTGAGTCTTTTAAAATCTCTATTTGGGATCGGAACAGTACAATTTGTCGAAAATATTGAGTAGATCATTCATGTGAAAAATCAAATTAACTGGATATTGGTAGCCATATTTTTGGATACCATTTATAAGGACAACCAATACTCATTTTAGAATACATTGTAAGGCAAATTTGTCTCAATTGTGTGTCTAATAATCTCCGATAATTATATTTTTTTGTACCCGTAATGTGTTTAACATTCCTGAAAAAATGAAAGGTTTCGATCCCAAATGAAGATTTCAGAGGATCCACAATTGAGGTCACTACGTAAATAGAGTGACTTGGCTCACAACGAGAATCTTGCGTCCATCTGAGGTTTGGTCTAGTTGGTTGGTGGATTTGATTCTCACGAAATTGATCAGATTTGGTTCTTGAGGTCGGTGTAAGAAAGTAACTAATTTCTTGTGAATTCTCTAGTTGGAGTGGATGACCTTTGATTGGATCGGAAAGGAGATTAATCAAAGTGCACGTAAACTGACAGGACATTGTAACAGTTGAAGAGGAAAAAACAAATTGGAGTGGAACATTCCATGTGCTGATAAAAAAAAGTTCACGTTTTGCCAAAACAAAAAGAAAAAGAAAAGGAATAACAGTCCTCACTTTTTGCCAAAAGTTGCAGTGGAAGTGTGGAGCAATTCATGTGTTATTAGATTCTTTTTAGACAAAAAATGTTACCCCATTTTTTTTCTTCTTGATGAAATCTGAAAACCGGCAAAAAAAAATTGGAAAAAATTCGTATGGAGCATAATCTTTTGCATCCAAAATTGTACTATATCTGAAAAAGTGCGAGTAAATTGGGACAAAGAGAGCAATTTGTTTTTCTTGGTTTGTTTTTTTGTTTGCAAAAAATTAAAATATATAGAAAAGGCATTATCGATGATATGTCATTATTTATTGATTCTTGTAAAATTGCATTTCATTCAATAGCCAGTGAAACATTAGCAAATGAGCATGTCGTGCAAATACGTTGTGTTAGTAACATCAAAATATATAAGTATTTTAACATGTTTCATAAAATTTCAGGTTGCGTAATTTTGGTAAGAGAAACTAAAAAAAAAAAACAATTTTACTTATTTTGAAAACAATAGGTACAATCATATGTTGTTAGGGTTTTGAAGCACCATCTACATGGAGATACATAGAGAGATCAATGGGATTTGAGTGAATTTGATTGTGGACAACTTGGTTTCTTTATTGATTTGGCAAAAGGAAAAACGATATACCTTGAATTGGTGAAAGGAAAATGCATAAAACATTTGTTAAATTTTTTTTTCCCCCATCGGCGTGCACTATTGTTAAGATTGAAAAAGCATATTAATCGAAAGGGAAAAATTCACTTTGACCCCCTGTGGTTTGGGCCGGGTGCGGTTACACCCCCTCACTTTCAAATATCTGCACATAACCACCATGTGTTTTGTGGACCAATGTGCACACCTGACTCCGTTAACAGAACGAGTAAAATGACTCTAATGCCCTTGTCTTCTTCCTCTCCGTCTCTGGTAATCTCTCTCTTTCTCTTTCTTTCTATCTCTCTCTCTCTCTCTCTCTCTCTCTCTCTCTCTCTCTCTCTCTCTCTCTCTCTCTCTCTCTCTCTCTAACAGTTACAACCTAAATCCCAACTCAAATCCCCCAAATCTAAAAACCCAACTCAAATCATCCAATCCCGCATAAAACCCAGCATTTTATCTTCTATTATATGACCTTAAATCCAGGCCCTTTGTTTGCATCTCCCTCCTCCATTTCACAAGTTACAGCCGAACATGACCATGAGCCCTTTTGGGCTCCATTATGTCTTCTTGTATCAATATTTATATAGATATAGGCCTATGTATATGTGTAAATGTGTATAATAAAGCCGAGAGAGAATGATGCTCCATGGCTATTGAGTTTTTACAGAAACGAATGAAAGTGGGATCAAAACCGTGGCTCTCGGTCTCTCTCTCTCTCTCTCTCTCTCTCTCTCTTAATATACATATATAAACCAATCTCGTTGCACATATATACAACACATATATATATGTGTTGTACCCGATTCCAAAGGTGAAAAATATTGGGTGAAATGTAAACTCTGTAATTGGGTTCCAAAGTGGGTTCTTTAATGGCTTGAATTAAACATGAATTTTTGCTCAGAAATGCATGAATTCAACAAGTGGGTTTAATTCAAATCCAACTAAACCTTGTACCAGTTAAAATTGTGAGAGAGAAGCACAATCGACTTCCACCCAGTTGATTTCGGCAACAATACAGTGGGTTCAAACTTGACCCAGTAGATTTCAAGCCTTGGGCGCTTGTTTCGACTTCCTTTGGACCTATTTTGACCCAGTATATATGTGTGTGTTTGTATATTCGAATAATGGGGATCACGCATAACTGGTCTCGAAATGAGCAGAATGAGGATTGAATCACTGATTAGTTTTGTGCTGCTCTTCAAGGTGAGATTGGAATGAAGCAACTAGGAAAGAGAGAATGGTGGAGGTGGTCACTGGTGTTGAATAAAGGTTAGGGTTTGTGTTATGTTAAAGGAAGAAGATGGAGATAAAGGGTAAAAATGTACTTTCTCTTTGAGTTACTCTTCCACACTCTCAAAATTGGAGAGTGTGGTTCAAACCCTGTCAATTCGGATGGAAAATGTAACTGTGCACATTGGTCCACAAACCACATGGTGGTTATGTGCAGATATTTGAAAGTGAGGGGGTGTAACCGCACCCGGCCCAAACCACAGGGGGTCAAAGTGAATTTTTCCCTAATCGAAATTAATGCGTGTTGATCTTACTTGCAACGTTTCATAATAAGTTGGTTGTCCACGCTGAAGGCTTCCATCGTGAACGAAACGTAGATCCCGAAAGGAGAGTAGGGTTTCAATCAATGACTTTATTTTATTTTTAATGTTTTGCGTTTTTTAAATTGCCTAACCTGTAAAAATCAGAAATATTTTGATATTGCAAACATCCTATTATTTTTCTAAAATGTTAAATGTTGAACTCAATTGAAGTTATACAAAAGCAAAAAGAAAAGAGTTATGCATCATTTTTGGGTGGGTAACAGAGTGAATTTCAAGAAGTCAATGACCACAAACCATTGAATTTTGGGGTGATTTCTTCAATGAATTTTGAATTACATTTTTCCCAATTCGTACAGGTCTACACGCATGCTTCACCAGCAATTTAGCCACTCTTTTCATGAGCAATTTTTTGACTCCAGAAAGCTGCTTTTGCAGTCATGAAACCGAGAATCCAAGCATTCACAGTTAAATTACCACATCCTCTCTGGGATGATAGAGTATGGGAAAAAATTTCCCCGGAAATGTTCATGCAACAAAAATTAATGGTCCAGATTCACAATGACATTGCAGCCCACTTAAAATAACACGGCCATGCGCCAGTACTGTAACGAATGTAAATGGTTGATAATGTTCGCGCAACTATTGAAGTGGATGAACAAATTTTGGGTTTGAAAAGATTGGATGGAGCTTAATTCATATTCTCCGGAGCTCTTGGCTTCAACGTGACAGGCAATACGCAATGGTTGTTTATTTAACCAGATATGAAGATTAGATTGGAGTAAATATGAAAAGTGACTACAATTTTGCGTTAAACATTCTACAGCCTTGATTAAATACTACTGATTAGATATTTCATACCACAAAATGTGAGATAGGAGGAGCGTGATACTCCCTCTGTCTCTTTTTAAATGTGTTACTTCATAAATCCAACTTATTAAAAAAACATCATCATTACACTTTTCACATCAACTTTTTCCTCCACTTTACACTTTTCACATCAACTTTTACCTCTACTTTCCAAAATTATCCTCCACTTTTACCCATTAACTCTTTACCCACTAACTTTTCAAAAGGGAAAAATAATAATTGTACAAACTTTTACCCATTAACTTTTCAAACCACACATTTATTTAGAGACAGCCCAAAATGAAAAGTTAAACACTTAAAAAGGGACGGCGGGAGTATTACGCATTCCCTCACTATTAGTCTCATCAACCAGAATCGTAATCTTGTGTCTGGAACCATATGGGGAAGTTTTTCGTTGAAAAACGGGATATTCATACTAAACAGAATCCAAAGAAATCATTCCAAGCTTTCCAAACATTAAGAAGGAATCCCAAAGAGAGCAACTAAAGGAGAGAGCAAGAATTACAATTGCAACCAGATATGAGATGCAGGAGTTTATTCTGGGCGCTCTTCAGGCTTTCTTCTGCTTCGCAGGTTGAGGAAAAGCAGTACGGAAAACCAAGGCAGCCAGTATTGCTCCTACAAAGGGGCAAATCCAGTAAACGTAAAACTGCTCCCACGTGTTGTGCCGATTATTTACATATGCCCAGCCAAAGGCCTGCGGAGACATTTAAACACTGTCAAATGTGGTTCACATTACAACATTAGCACCCAATTTGCCTCAGATTCGTATAAAATACAATTACCCGGGAACTTAAAGCACCCAAAGAGAGAAAATTGAAACTGCCAGTTGATTTTTAGCCATGCACCAAATGAGAAGACTTTAAACTACTGTCCAGGGTAACAAGGGGTAAACTCTAAACAAAACAGGTGTAGAACACAACTATTAACCGACTCCTTCTGAGTACAAGAGTAGCACGAGAATGTGCACAAAGTGTCCAAAAAGACGGGTTCGTAAACAGAGATAGGATCACAAAGAATCACATAAAAATAAAGAATAGAATGAGTGAGAGCATTAAGAATGGAAGACCACATGCAATGATTTACATAACAAGCAGAGGAGCAATTAGGGAACGGGGACTTCCATTTCAGGAAAATGATTCTAGTAACTTCAAGTAGATGCATCTTCGTTTTTCAGCTACTCCATTTCTGATGGAGGGAGTGAACAAGTTTTCTGATAGAGCATACCAGATTGATACAATATAAAATTGAGGATGAGAGGTATAGGCTAAATATTGGCGAGAGACCGATAACAAACAAGTACTGCGAGGGAAAGATGAAAAGGACTTTGAAAAGAGAGTCAAAGAGTGCTTGAAATTGTCGGGAGGGAAGTGAATGGGGGCAGGCGATGCGCCCTGGTTGGATGTGGAACGGATACTATACTCTTGCATTATCACTCTGAAGTGTACAAACTGGCTTATTCAACTGAGTTTACAATAGGCATACAGTATTGAAAAGCACTTGGAATGTTCTTTCATTTAATAGTGCCATCTTAAATCACAAAAAATCCTAAACAGTGGCAACAAGTCCCAATATGAAGCGAGTCAGGCGACTCGAAAAGGACCCTAAATAAAATCACATTTCCTGACCTGGTAAGCAAAAGTAACAAATTAACTATCCTAACTCTTAGCAGACACATTGACAATCTCAGATTAATACTGGACTCAAACTAGGAACTAGTAGTATCTTCGAATTTCTGATGGATGAATACCAAGTAAACAATGCATCTGAAAAGGAGATGCAACTTGCTGGTATGCACGATGAAGACACTAAACAAGCCACCTTATTGCCCAAATATCAGAAACAATTTTGACCCATGGCCTTTGCCTTGGCTTCTAGGAGTGATACCTAGAATCTTTTTCTTCTTCTCTTTAAATTTTCAGCACTTTTCAGCCTCTAAACCCACAAAACGACATCCGAATACCCGACGCATTCCTCAAGAACCTTTTTCCTCCACTCTTGCACCCACGCGTACTATTCGCAGCAGCAAGAACAGCCCCATACTTCTCTAATAACCATTTTGGTATTAGTATTACGCTTGCCACCCAGTTCTTAAAAAGTGGGAGATCTTATACTCCACAACATGTCATGTCATACCTATAAGCGAGAACTTCTGGACTTCAAAAGTAAGGGGTGATCCTAAGGTGTTTTCTGATTGGCTTGCTTTAGTTAACAAGTTTTTTACATTTTTCTGTAAGTAAGAATGATATAAAAGTGTGATTTTAAATAAGATGAAACGTGTTTGAGTTGTATGGTGTTGAAGAAGATTTACAAGATTGGATTTAGGGCCACAACTCACAACTCACAAGAACACATTTAAGGCCAATAAGCAGCTAACTAAAGCTAAGGTGAGAAGTGTATGCCTTCAATTCTCACGCGAAGTCATGCGAGCAACTTGTTCATCCAAACATGGCAGTACGTTGTTTGAAGAGTATGGGCAAAGACTTGAGGCAGTTTAACACTCCAAGTGGAGTTGCAGAAAGCTCATGCCAAAAACTCGATGGACATAAAATTGGTTTGTAGCATGCTACAAAGAGAGAGAAGTGCAGCACAAAGTATGCAGGAGAAAGAATACGTTCATGATAAATTATTCTCTGGTTCTTTAACAAATTGTATGGACTTACAGACAAAACTCGCAACCTACATGCAATACCAGCTTCGGAAAGCTGTATACAAACATACTCTACCTTGCTGTGGTAGATAAATTATTCAAACCAAGCGAGAAGAGACTCCAATTATAAAAGTAACAAGACAAAAGGAAAAAATACAAACCAAGACCCATTCGTAAAGCATCTCTTATCTCCTGATGGACATGTAAAGGTGAAGAACAATAAAAAATGGAAAAAGAAAACATAAGCTAGTGGAAAAGAAAGGCATTAGCAAACAATCAGTCAATGCAATGCAATGGCCTACAATGAACTGTTCAAAAAAAAAAAAAAAAAAAAATCCATGGTTTGTTGGTCCTCAAATATAAGAAAAAACCTTATGCATTGCAATACTCACATTGGCAGGGTTCATGGACGGTCCGGTATAGCTGGAGCCAGTAACAACCATCACTACAGTTGCCACAGAAATTAACCATGTCTTCAACAATGGGCTTCTAGGACCCTTAAGAACGATAAAAAGGACAGCAAACGTAATTATGAAGGTCAAAACCCCCTCCGCCAAGGCCCCAGTATTTAAGTCAACTTTCAAAGAAGGTCCCCCGAGCATGTGTTTGTACTGCATGGGCATCACTTCAACAATCGCCAAGGCACCACCCACTGCACCAGCAGCCTGTCGAGGAAATAAAAGAGCGATTACTATTTTTGTGATTACGATTTTTGTGAAATAATGCTAAGATTTTCATCTTATGTTCTTTCCACGGAAATAACAGAAGGAGAATAAAGTTCGCAATAAGGAGGCTAGTTAAGTGATCATCAGTTCTAAAAAATTTCAAGTGGCCATATTTTCGTCTGTTCCTCTCTTCAACTTTCAGTATGCTTAATAGGACATCTTGTTAAATAATTGCACATCTTGTTACAAATGTATCAAGGCAGGCCATATACCATGTCACACCAAGTAATGATAGTAGATACAGTAACTTGTAAAGAGATTTTTTTAGTGACGACAATGATCAGTTGTTGAAGGACAACTTCAACTTGCAGGAAGAACTATCAAAATGACTGAACGCAAAGCAAAAGTCAACAAAACCATTTGCCCACGTAGTGAAGTTCTTATCCAGAATCTCAGCCTTCTTTCAAGGCTCCACTTGGCAGTTCCGTAGAGGATTCTTCAAGAGAAAAATTAGCAAACGATCTATAATGTACTTATGTGAACGGAGAACACAAGTTTGGACTTTTGAATATTTTCTTTGCCTGTCTGACATTCTTTGATGCACCAAAACCTAACAAAAAACCCCAAAATTTTGCCAAAGTGTGGTTCCAAGAATATTCATTAAATATACATCTACAAAATTAAATCCGCCAAATTCTACACATATAGAATACTTTTATTGCTAAAATGCAGAAAAGTGATCTTTAACTGATAATGTTAAAGTTTTGTAACTGATTACTAATTGTGAAACTTTTACCTGTTTAATACTAATAATTTTGCTTTCAAGTTGACTCATCTTTTGTAATTCTATTCATAAAAATGCATTAAAGGTCCTTTTGTTAAGATCACTTTAGGCTCCTAAAAAGTAAGAGCCAGCCCTGCTTAAGAAAATACAACAACATAATTCACGATTCTTTTTTTAGTCTTGTGTCTGTAAAACTATATCGAATTTCAAGAAATTATGAACTCACATCTCGTGTTAACCCAAACATAATAGAAAAGTTGGTTTTTTTTTTTGAACTGCAAAAGTTGGTTTGATTGAAGCTGACAAGTTTGGACTTCTGGTTCTTTTCTTTGACTCTCTAATGTTCTTTGATTCCACAGTAGTGAGCTTGCTCACTACATCCCAGTAGAGAGCAATCACAGCCTTCCAAAGTATTTTCAATGGTTAGATTTTGATGAAAGACTCTTCTCCGGAAAAGAGTTCTCTTGCCTGGAAGAGTCTTTATAAAATCCGGACCATTGATTTTCGAACGGAGAGCTGTGATTGCTCCATACAGGCCCGAGACCCCCGAGTCGATGTATTCCCTTCTATGCGTTCATTTGATAAAAGAAATTTATCAAAATTAACGAAAAAGATGGGAAAATAGTTTAATTGCGTAACAAACTGCTATAAAAATAAG
>OY978218.1:30661268-30926268 GCA_963854785.1 Vaccinium vitis-idaea
AAAAGGCGGCAGTGCCGGTGGGGTTGAAACTGGCCCCACCCAAGGCGTCGCCGATGATACCGAAGATTGAGACGAGCATGAAGACGAGGACGGTGGTGATGAATAGCGCCGGCATACCCTGCACCCCAATTGCGGTGGCTATTACCGAAGTCGCTGCGCCTAGTGTCGAAGCGCAAAACACCCACATCGCAGTCAGCACGGCGTCCCCCATCGCTGATTTGATCGCCCCCATCTCTCTCTCTCTCCTGTCCTCCTCCTCCTCCGCTTCTCTCTCTCTGTCGGAGTGACGAAAATCTGATTTTGATTTTGTGAGTGACTTACCTAACAAAAGCAAACACCCAAGTGTCGTGGTAGGCGAGGGAAACTGATTGGTGAGAAACCAACCAAACCCCGTATAAAATGCTAACCTCAGCTTTTAACTTTTCCTTTTGTGCTAACCTCAGCTTTTACGTGGAAGATAAAAGTTCCGGGACATGTAGTGCCCCGAAACCAATACAAAAATGATAGATACACACCCTTTGTGTCACTCCTCACCACACTCTCACTCACATGGGGTGTGGGACCCAATAAGGCCCTTATGTGGGTCCCACACCTCATGTGAATGAGAGTGTGGTGGGGAGTGACACAAAGGATGTGTATATATCATTGTTCAAAGCAATAAAGAGTTATAGTTTCTCAATCACAGCCGTCCGTTTGTCCATCAAAGGTCCAAATTATCTTCACGTTATCTTCACGCTTTTTACCTGTAGAATAATGTGGACCGTTGATTGGCAAACAGCCGGTTGTGATTGGGGGACTACGATCCTATAATGCCCAAAGCATTACAGGGTCCTCAGACCCAGAAGATACGGTGTAAAAAATGTTTTGATACCTAAAAAATTTATACTGATTTTCAAACTCATTTGTCATTACATGCATATTATCAGCGGAGGATAATAAGACCCTTTTTATAATGACTCACCGGTCACCACTTGAGGTTTTGATACCATTGAGAATTGATTGTGCGGGTTTCTATGCGTATTTCATTGATATCCCAAATTGAGAATTATATGCACAAATACCTGATGGAATGAGCAAAAAATGACATATATTTAAAAATCAACCATTTTCTTGTAGTAATAATGAAAAACTATAAACTCTTACTTTATTTTGAATCAGAAAAGAATTTTTGGTACGCATTAGAAGAACTATTGTGATCAGAAAAGTTAAAATTTGTCAATATAACATTTTACTCGTTGAAATAGTCGTTTTGATAAAAAGAACAAATTTGTTAGATATGCCGCCCTCCACCAGTCGCCACCAACCCCACCGGTCACCATCTCCACCAGCCGCCACCAATACACATTGTTCTCCATCTCCACCTCCATCATAGAACCTTTATTCGCTGTTTGTTTTTGGGGGCTTTGTGGTAGATCTGACGATGGGTTGAACTTGGGTGGTTTAGCCCCCTCCGACGCAATAAAGCTCCAGATCCGTAGGCGGCCAACCTTGGATCTTAGTTTTCATACCAGAGAAGCTGTGGGTCTGCTAATCGGTGCATCTCGATCCAACTCGGTAAGGCGACTCATTGGATGTTTCAGTTGGACCAATCTTCGAAGTCTAGACTAGCTATTTTTATTGTTTTATTTGATTTGTTTGTTGGTTTGTTTTGATTGCATCTACGTTGTAATGTGTAATATATTGTGTTGGGTATCCGTTGGGATTCTCTACTGCTAACCTTTGATAGGTTTCATCATCCTGTCCCGAAGGTGTCAGGTCTGCTTAGGCAGATGTGTCTGTGAGTCGGTGGCCCTTGGAAGCCTTACCATGCCCTGCTCACTTCAATTGCTATTAGTTTTGGATTCAGTCTTGTCTGCTGATGTAATCGTTGTCGTATGGCGTTTCTTTTGAAATGACACGATGACTTTTCCAAAAAAATAAAAACAAATTTATTACTTTTAGGTCCAAAAGAAATTGAGAATTGATAGCTTTTATAATTTATTTCATTATTGAAAACGATGTACTTGTCAATAAATCAGTTTAGGTTAGGTTGATTCCATCACGTTTTTTTACGAACAGTTGTTTTTTGAGTGTTGGTGAAATGAACATTAAAATCACGAGGGATTTATAATCATTTTTCATATGTGAAAGGAATATGTATTATTTAAAAAAAAAATCGAAGGGGTATCAATGAAATATAACCTTCTTTTACTTTTGTTTTTTCCAAGCAGTGGTTGTCTAGGGGTGCTTTGGCTAAAAATCTTAATCCAGATTATTAGTTTTTCGGTTTTTTCTCAAATAATCCAAAAAACCGGTTTTTGGGTAGATTATTCAACTTGTCCCCACAGTACCTTTGACTTTTCTCTGTGAAAATTACGTTACCGTCCCTGCCATAACTTGATTTTCCTACACTAATTAGCACGTATAAATTGGTACACTAATTATGGTACACTAAGCACCTACTTGTTGTGCAAATTTTCATTCACTAATTTTGCTACATTAATTTTGCTACAGTCCTTTGCAAAGTATTTTGTGACATTACATTTGGCCAATAAATTTTCGCTATAATTGGCCCATTTAATCATGGAAAAAATTATGTCATTCTATTAAACCATTCCAATCAACAAATAGTGTTACAAAATTGTATGCTGGAAACTAACATTAATATTTCACAATTTAAGATTACGGTAAACTTCTAAAATTTATTAATACCATGGACAACAAATTCCTTTACCTTCTCAATTAAAGAAATACCAATGCCCCGACCACGTTCGCGATTAGATCCGCGTCGTACAAATACCACAATAAACATACATCCATACAAGGAAATTAAACAATTATTAGTCTACAAATACCAAACACAGTATGCCAAACATCTTAAACATCCGTAAATAATTTCTATTTTTTAATTTTTTTCTCCGGCTTCCCACTTATTTTCGTGTTATTCAGCACCTCTCATGCAACTTGCCTTGCCCACCTTTGTTGTATCCTAAGCAGTTCTACTCTGATGTTATTCCGAACATCATTCATCATAGATCATTCTCTTCGTTGAGGACTCCAAACTCGGGGGTGTCCTCGAGGTCCTGTAGACACCCCAATTTGGAACTTGAGATGCGCTCGAGCATCCCCGATGATGAAACGGACCAATCATGATTACCTGGAACTTGTGAGAATGACTTGAATTTGATCAAAATCAACCAAACACCACCCAAACAACCAAAATAGCCCAAACCAACCCAAGCATTGTTGAACCAAAGCCAAACCATCAATCTGCCACCAAGAACCTTGAGCGCTCAAGCTTGAGGCCTTGAGCGCTCAAACCCCTGAGAAACACCTTGAGCGCTCAAGCCCACGGCTTTGAGCGCTCAACTCTGATCCAGTCAGCAACTTGCAGAGTATCTCATCATGAGATTTCCTGCATGGGAGCGTCTGGGGATGATCTTGTACGATCCTTATACGTACAATGTACTCCACTAACTCCAAAGATACACCAAAAATACTCCTAAATACAAAACCCACTCTTTCTCTCTCTTCTCTTCCCTCCCACTCATTCTATAAAAACCATCTAACATCCCTGGTTTTAGAAGGACGAATTCTCACACTCCTCCCCTCCTGATTCCACCAGAAAATCGATCTTCTCTCTCTCTCTATAAAATCACTCTTTCACCATCAAAATCACTTACAAAATCACTCATCAAACCCAGAAATTCGGTTCTTGATCATCAATCAACCACACACATTGTCTAATTCATCCAGAATACAAACCAAAACATCCACATTCTTCCATCCTCAAGCCCAAAAATCAAGTACAAGTCACAATCACTCCAAAAGGTAGTTAAATATGTGAAGTGCTCACTGTTTTGATCTTTCTGAGGAAGGCTAGTGAGTTCAAGCAAGTCCAATATATTTGCATTGAACCCACAAAGGTCTAAGAGTTGTTTAAAAGCAGTTTTCAAACCTGCAGTTACAACAGGGGTTGCGCTCAAGCCTCAGGCCTTGAGCGCTCAAGCCCAGTTCTGAACAAGTTCCTGTTTTGTTGATTTTCATGCCTTCTTTTAGTTTCGATCATCATCTAATGGTTACCGATGTTCATGAATTTCTCCAAATAGCTCATTTGTGTCATAAAATCACATGCATGAGCATTGGTTAACTATTTTGGATGATCAAAAATCAAAATCTTTGCAAAGTTTTCATTTTTAATGCAAAACAGTGACTGGATCATCCTTCACTTACTTTTGTTTAAATAAGCTTAAGGTCCTGAGAATCATTAAAAATCCATTTTCAAGCCAGAAACCAGGAAGATAGATTATGGCTTGAGCGCTCAAGGAAATGCACTTGAGCGCTCAAGCTGTTCTTGAGCAGTTTGCTTATCGCTGGTTATTTCGGTGATGGATCTTGGTTTAGCCTATTTCTGATGTGTGTGATTTGTTATTACTGTGTCCAGAATCTGGATTTCTCACTCATCTCTCTATTTTCAAACATTTCTTCGTTAATTTGTGGCGATTATACTCTTTTTGTCACTTTTTTTAAGAGATCGATCAGTATGTTCTTATTTGTTTCTTATAAGAAAGTGTTTGATAAACATTTGATCTCAAAAAGAAGTTGTAAAAAAGTATAATTTCGCAGAGGCCAGGAACTGGTTTGAGCGCTCAATCTATGGGCCTTGAGCGCTCAAACTGGTTTGAAGAGGTTGAGCGCTTAAGCCTTTGTCTTTGAGCGCTCAATCCCTATTCTGGGATCCAGTTTGCGAAACAGTTTAATCGGGCCTCATGTTTGTAATTTCTAGAATTATTGTATAGTTTCTGTAATTTCTCATTTCTTGTAAATATTTGTAATAATTTCACTTGTTATCATCATCATCATTCATATAAATCATCAAGCACAAGCATCCACTTTAAATATGCATTTTCATGTTTTTATGGTTTATATGATTCCCGTCCCCGATTCCCTGTTTACATGAATAAATCAAATCTCAAACATTTTCAAAATCCCATAAGACATCAGTAGAGGCCGGTTCACGGACCGGGCGAGAGGGGTGCCGTAAAACCCTTCCCCTCTCGTAACCAAACCCCCAAATCCGAGAAATCTTTGGTTCCGCTATGATTAGTGAAATCTTTTTCAATGGGCAACGAGTCATATTTTTATCGGTTTCTCGGGTTCGGACCTTAAATCCGGGTGGCGACTCAAACAAACACAATCTTTTCGCACAATCTCGGTGGGCCGTCCACAGGTCCTCCAAATTAGGGGGGTCAGCATCCGGCAAATCTTGAAATGTGTACTCCATTTGCCTTTCCACTGGGGGGAACATGTCTTCCTCTGGGTCTCTGTCCCTCCGAATAAAATTGTGGAATGCCATTGCTGACAAAATTATTTGCACTTGCGTTCGTATGGAATACCACGGCATACAATAAACAACTGGGAATCTGCTCTTAAAAACCCTGATGGTCCTCTCGATACAACTACGTAGCAAAGACTGGGTTCTGTTGAAGAATTCCTTGTCGTCCTGAGATCTTCGCCTCCCTCGGCGAAAGTCTTCCTCATGGTACTTGTATCCTTTATACGACGCCAAAAAACCAGGCTTGTTTGCATAGCTAGCATCAACAAGATAGAATCTCCTTGTAACATTTCATTTTAAACATTACTTGCAATCACCCAAACTAAGAATAAACCCAATTTTCGATATCAGTTGAAAAAGTTACTCCATTGACACGTTGTACGGAAACTTTCGTAAATTCATATGTACCTTCTTCTGGCTGTGGGAAGTCAAACCTCGGGTTGTGAACGACCCGCTTGAATATTGTGTTGTCATGGTATGACCCCTCCCAACCAGCAGAAGCATAAACAAACGTTAAGTCAAAATCACATGCTACGAGAATATTCTACGTAGGATAACCCTTCCTGCCGTAGAATAACTTCTGATCTTTGTTTTTCATGCACCGAACCATTATGTGTGTCCCATCTAGTGCCCCAATGCATTTTCCCTATCAATAAAACAAATTGAAGTCATGGCCAATTTATTAATAAAAAAGCAGACAGCATCTATTTTTACAAAGATTTTCGTCACCTTGAATGGGGCATAGAATGGTCGGCGGTCCAGGTTGGGGTGAGGGTCGTCCTGACTTCTTGTCGGCTTGAGCTTGTCGTAGTTAAATCTCCTCAAGCACCTCAACATCTTGTGGTCGTGGCAACTCACCGTTTCGCCTGAGTGCTGGAATTGTTCTTGTATCACGTCGTTATCATACTCGCGCAATAAATGTATAAACATTGCCAAAGCTTCGGAACAACTTACTCCGTTACTCCTCCCAACTTTCCATCTGTAAATGGTTTGTAATTCTTCAACTAATTTTACGAATGTTCTTTTAGGCATTTTTAGTACCTTATAAAACCTGTCGGGGTGACCGTTGAACAAATCCTCAACATACTCCCTCACCTGGAGTGGAGAAGTATGGAAAGGAACTTTTTTCTTCCTTTGTTTTTCTTGTCGCTCATGTAAGGCCTGCAACAACGCAATAGTAATTTCCTCCTCCAATTCATCTTCATCTTCAGCCCAAAGTTGTGCTTCTATATCATCATCGAGCAAAGAGAATGTGTCATCATCGTCGTCACTGTCTGAGCAATTCAAAAAACCTCCAACTGACTTGTAACTCGGCCGTTCATCCGGAGTTTCCCAATTCCTCTCCAAACTCCCTCCTTCTAAAACATTGGGTCCGCTGCTTGGACCGGCACCGGTTGCGTAAATGTTGTCATAGTTCACATAAGGAGTACTCCCTCCTTCGAAAACATTTGGACCACTGCTTGGACTAGCACTGGTTCCGTAGATGTTGTCAAAGTTCACGTATGGAGTATTGCTGTAACCACCCAATGGACTGCTGGAGTATGAATTTGGCATGGATCGGCCTTGTGTGTCGTACGTTGGGTACTGAAAATTGTCGTCATCTCCAACATTTTGATATGAAGAACCCGCCTGCATCCTAAACTGGGACCCACCGACTCCTTCAGCTGTCATTCCTCCATAGGGAGTGTAAGGTGGTGGGGGTTGCGGATTCAAGGCGGCAATGTGGAAATTATCGCTTCCGGCATGGCCATACGGATTGTAAGGCGGCTGTGGTTGTGTGAAATAATTTGGTTGGAAAATATCACTTTCCAACCAACCCGCAAAATTACCGAAGTCGTTCACACCACCAAGATTCGAACCACTCCCATCGTCATTCCCCCAATTTCGAGGATCCATACGTTCAATTAGTCCGTACTTCACAAACCCTGGAATTATTCCTTTCCTGAACGTAAACAAGTGCGCATTTGTAATTATTTGTGTATCTTAACAAATGACTTAAAGCAATGACAAAAATGACAAGCAATGAAACATATTAACAACATACATGACATGATAATTTAGGCTAATGAAAATGTCATACAACCCCAAATAAATTAGCACACCTACTGAAATCCTCCGAGACAAACTACAAATAAGACAACACTTATTAGTTTGAAACACAAACATGAATTAAATGTCCGTCTCACGCACTCAACAAAGTTACCAGCAGTAAAATAAAATTGTTCGACATAAATTAAAATCATAGGTACATGCCATAAATCAATTGAGAGTCCACAGTGGGGGAAGGCGAAATTCAGCAAGATGTTCGACAACCAGATCGGAGGCCTTCTTGTGTAAGTGCTGAAGGAATTCCATGCGATCCTCACTAATTTGTCCCATCATCCAGTCAACATCAATTGGGTTTGCTTTGAAGTAGTTCGTCGCCTACCAATAGAGCGGAGGCCGCGGCCGTGCGTTGAAGCAGTCCATGTTGGCAAGCATCTCCGAAACAACACAGACACTATGTCTCAGACAAACCATTGGCTTAAGATGCCTTTGTGTGTTAAAGTTTTGCAAGATTCTGTCCATGGATTGGGACAACTCATCTGTACCGGAAGAAGGGGTTTTCCGCGTCGTTCCACTAGATTCTTGCCCTGGGTTTCTCGGCATTGACCTAGGATATGGAGGTGTGACTGCTTCATTCACCTGGGTTGGCACTTCGATACCAACGTCGTCCCCAAGATCAACCCCAACCGTGTGCCCAGCGCCCTCCCTAAATTCCTCTGCCTCCAGCCGATCTTCCTCCTCCATGTCAAACGGGTTGGCTTGGTTAGTGTCGTGCTCCGCTAGAATATAAACGTAGTCGCCGGTTGCAGTGACTTTGTGGACGTCGATTCGCGGGTGGGCCACCTGTTTTTGGTTGTGCTAGTAAAAACAAGGCGATCCGGAAAAAGGAAAAATTTAGAGTCACCACCCGGGGTTTGATTTTGAAAAATGTTAGGTACCCAAGAAACCGTTTAGAAAAATAATGACTCTTATGCCGCTGAAAAAAGGGTTTGATATGCGAAAAATAGATATTTGGGTTCAGGAGCCAGGTTACCCGCGAGGAAGGTTTTGTTCGAAAAATGCACCCCGCGTGCTCGGAATTTTCCGGTCTTTACTAAATCTTTGTGGGATTATTCTTTGAAAATATTTTATTGAAGACTTTATTTCACATAGACAGTATAGCAAGTAATATTATACTTAAAAGAAACAGATAATGATAATGAATCATATGGTACGCAATCAAGTACATAAACGCGAGAAAATCAAACAAGAGGGGATGCAAATGCAGAAACGGAAAGAAAAGGGGGTCGACTGCAATTTACTCCACTGGTTTTCCAAAAAAACAGAGCATCGGATCTTTGAAACAGAGCATTCGAAATATTTTTCCAGTGACACCGTACGGTGTACGAAATCACACCGCACGGTACAAAAGGGATGCCGTACGGTGCCTCTATGAGTTATAATTTTCAAAAATTCCAGATTTCACCCGATTGAAAGCAAGCTCTATTTTTTGTGCAAAAACCACATTATTTGTTGATGAAAACAAGTTTGGAAAATGATTTTATTGAATGAATGTACATCGTTTTAGGGACGACATCCCGCGACAATCGATAATGTCATGCGATACCTACCCAAGAGGCTTGAACTTCTTTGAAATGTCTTCGTTTGGACTCAAGGAAGAGCTACGGAGCCCTCCTCGATCCCGATGGAGGCTCCCCTCAAAAGATTGTTACGATTTGAACACGGATGCTGTACCTTGAAACAGAATCGAACGAATTAAATCGGGATTGATCGGTTGCGGGAGACAGACACTGGATTTCTAGGCTCTTTGTGAAGGAGAAGCTTGAACTATGGGTAGGTGTAGTGATGGGCTTTTTGAAGGAGTAGTGGTATTACTGGAAATTCTTGACTGGTTTTCAATGAGACGAACTTGGGTTTTTCTTTTTGTATCCTCTGAACAAACTCTCGAAACCGCTGGACGGCGTTGTATTTTATAGGCGAAGGTGAGCAAGGTTCATACGCAAAGAAGTTCTCATCATTGCCGAATATCATCATTCGCCGAATATCATCATTGTTCTGAGCTGCTGGAGCAACCCGGGAATCCTGTTGATGGGACAAGGGTGTCGTACGACATCAAAGGTATGTCGTACGGTGCACATGGCAACACCGCACGGTGCAAATGGAGTTTCGAGCCGTACAATTATGGGTTTCAGGCCATACGGTTCAGGTGGGTTTGGGTTTTTGGTTCTTTTGATCCATCCGACTCAAGCAACTGTTCCAAGGTACATTTTGCGCGTTCTATTCATCATTGGGGATACACAAGTCGTTGAAATTGGGGTGTCTACAGACTTCTTGAAAGACACGTTGCATTAGTTCCACGTGGTCCAGGGGTTGATCTCGGAACTTTGCAACGTGTTCATTTTGCTGCATATATAACACATTACGTGGTACACAATAACGACAAATGATGCAACAAATATAATGATACTCCCACATGTTAAGGAAAAAATTACTAACATGAAAGTAAAACAATGCAGTGTAACATATTCAACAATAGGAATAGAGGAATAAAATATACAACGTAGTTGACGAAATTGGAATAAAGGACAATGGGTTCACCTTTTACAAGTCCGTCTTGTTATGGGAAAATGAGAAGTTTCGTTCCTTTTAATACGACAACGTTGTTGGACTTTTTAGGGTACAAATTCGTCTTCTTTTGACATGTGAACTAGTCAGTCAGTACTTGGTACCACAACAAAGGTGACCACAGCCATGTGAAATGTGTAGATTAATGTCCAAAAACAACGTACAACCTAATAAATCCTCTGAAAAGGAACATGTGCCCCCAACATTGCACCACATAAAAGATGCTACTTTCCTACTTGAAGGACACGAGCAATGCCCCACCAGTTCACATTCGCACAATATCACTTTTGTTACATTTTGGTGTATGATAAACGTGAATGAAAAACTAGTCTATTATTGTACCATTGCACAATCTCCATTATGAAAAAAACAGTCATGACTTCCAAAATAACATAAGAGAAGAGCAGTAAAAGGAGTCTTCAAAACAATCATGACTTCCAATATTGTACTAATGCTTGATTTTATCGAAAATCCACATGGAGAAAGAGGAAAAGCACAGGCCTTTATGAACAAGATCAAAGCCACCGAGCAAAGTTTGCGTAATTCATACCAGAAGTAGAAAGGACCAAACGAGTAAAAGTCATTGAATTAACTTACAGTTTTCATAGAGTTATTTAATGTCTTGCGACGACCTTGGGGTTTAATTTTAACAATGATCATGAGAGGCATGATGATAATTGCATCCGTGGACTGGAGCCTAAAAACTAGAGTGATTCCCACATACTTAGTAACAGCAAAAACCGCTTTGAAATGTCAGTGTAATAGTAATGTAGGAGTGGAAAGTTATCTTTACCCGAATGAGGTTAGCCCAAAAGAACTCTGGGGCTGTGTACGTCCCACGTTCTGCATCGAAACCGAGTCCAGTGGCACCTCTCCTTGCATCGACTAGGAGCTGCCATGCTTGCCAATCACGGCGTAGCACTTGGTATCGATTCTTGCACTGTAGTTGGGTTACCGGTAGGTTCGTCAAAGCGGATATGCATTTCGCAATCCTCGCCAATGACTGGTTCGACAATTGTGTGGTGCTTCTCCCCTCTTCTTCAATCTCTTTGACCACAAGTTCCAAGAAGACCCTCGTCAATTGGGAATCCCAAACCACCCTCGGGCCTTTGCGCGAAATTTTTGCAACTTCTATGGCAGCAACTACGAGTCGATGTTGGGTAGGTGGTGCTTGATTCTTCCCGAGATTAATGCCCTTTCGAGGGGATACCATGACTTAAAAAAAAACAAGCAAAATATATATTAATTCATTTATGGCTACGGTAGATACAAAAGCATCGCATACTATCAAACGAATAAGGCATTAAAATTACGCAAATGATAGACAAAACCCTTGTAAATGAAATGCATAGGTAGTTCGACAAGAGTAATCAGTTACATATCTTACACCATACATCGTGACAAGTTCTGGTACTTTGGGAGTTTGTCATACGCATCAAAACATAACTACGACATGACATTAACCAGATACTAAATTAATTACACGTGTACAAGTGACACTATTGACGTGGATAATCAGGTATCCTAATCAAACTTCATACAGAGCAACAAGACCACTTGGACAACACAAACGACGACGATGATTATCTTCAGTGTACTAACGGTGTTGATAAGCGGGAGTTGTTGTGCTCATAAAGAGGCAACATCAGCTTCCAAGCTCTTTAGGGTGTTTGTGGTTCCGTTGTGGGAATCAACGGGATGGTTCTGCGGTGCCACGTAAGTGGTCTTGTGGGATGAATTGCCAACCCACCCATTCCACTTGTTGCATGGCTGTTAGGTTTGTTACACAATTAGATATGGATTTCGTTGAATTGTAAACATATAAGCGTTACAATAATGTATTTGAAATTGTACATTGTTTGAATGTAACTTACTGGTACTTTTGGACACTTACAATACTACCGTCCGGGATTCTTAGTTGACCGGGAGGTCTTTACAATGCACAGTCCATAGCCACAACGACAGAACCGACTGCTATCAGTGTTTGCCGATGACAACCGCGAAGCCATGGAAGTTGATGTGGTATGCCCCCAGAGCATATGTTAAATAAAAAATGGTTCAAGTGCTTGTTTCGTGGTACTTGTCATACCATGTTTCATTACAAATGGGTGTTAAAAATGGAAAAGTTCAAAGAATACAGCCTTTTTAAGTAAAAAGAAAAAATATATATATATGGCGACAATATTGTTGATCCTAAACTTTCTATTAAGTCACTACATGCATAAAATCGCAAATTCACTATTCTTCCTGTTGGCTGAAATGATACTGTTCCACAACCAGACCCACGAATAATACTTGAACTTGATAGATGAGTATATATCCTCAAAACTAATCTATGCATAAACAGCTCATTTCAATAGCCAAGTGTATGTAAGAGTGGTAAAAATACTGATACAAAATAAAAAGTTTTTTATGATGGTTGAAGTTGTTTTTTTGGTGGTAAAGTAGACCCTGATTCAAGCTAGGTAACATTGCAGCCAAATCATGAGGGTTGAGATGCAAACTAAGCCGAAGAAAAGAAAAGACCCACTAATATCGATGCATAGATAGATTGAGTACATCTTTCAAATAGAGAGTGCATCAAGAGTCAATCCCCAAAATGTCATTTGGAAAGAGATTCAATGAAAATGAAGGAACTCAATACAACAACAGAGACATTTTGTAAATACGCACATGTGTAGTAAACTAAGTATATTGAAATTTACATAGGTATGATATACACAATGCAAGCATAAAACCAGAACGTATTGAAGAGACCACGGATTTGACAGTTCACATTCACAATTTCACATACACATGCGAATGTTTAAATACACGGTACCATTTTCATTCCAAATTTGAAATTAATCAGAACCTTGTAGAATAAAAAGAATGAAAAAAGAAAAGGAGAAAACATCCAACATGTTGAGAGACCTAATAACAATTCTCAAAAAGAAAATTAAAAAAATGCAAACTCCAGTTAGTACAAACATGTCGGCAATGATGTATAACAAGCTACTTTGATTGCTACTACAAAATTTTCCGATCTAGAATAAGTATGTTACAACTCATTGTGTCCTCAAGGCTTTAATCCAATCAATCTCGACAATATACCAGATCTACAGCTACGGTTTTCGTTTTTTTGGGTACAAAAAAGTGTAACTTGTAAACCTCAAATTTGGAAACATGATACAGAAAATCGAAGAGGAAAACAAGATTGCAGGCCTTAAAAGGAGGAAATAATACACTAAACCACTTATGAAAAACGCATGAGTACGGTTTCAGACTTACTTGACGACTTCTGATTAGTGTGCCGAAGTGCTCCGAAGTAGGTTTGTCCGGCTCAAACGAAGAACGAAAACAGATGGGAAAGTAGCCATCGATTTCTGAAGAAGGTGGATCTGTTTGAGGAGGATGATTGCGATTTGGAGAGTTGGTGATGGAGTTTTCGGGTTGAGGAGGAGGAATGCGAAGGAGAGGCGGTCAAATGGGTAAAGTGTCGGCAGTGGTAAGAGGGGAAAGACGAGTGGTTGGGAAGGAGTAGTAGTGGGTTTACTTTAGGGTTTCCAGTGGAAATTTTCGGTAAAGGCGAAGGGTATTTTCGTAAATTGGCGAGTAGTTAAATTGTAAGGGGTTTAATACGTGGCGTCAATAATATGGATTATTGGATGGACATTTAATCCAAAGCACTCTGGTTTTTTGTACCTCAAAAAACCAATAATCCGGATTAAGATCTTTATCCAAACTATCACCACTATTTAAATTACCCCTTGAACTACGAAATTTGACGCTTGACGACCTTAAAATACCTTTCAAACGGGCCACTTATTAATTGGAACCAGATGTTGTAGTGCCCAATATGAGCCATCCGGTAAACAATCTGTCACAACCCAAACTCAGTGCGACACGTGACCAGCCGGTGACAAAGTCACCAAGGCCTCCAATTACATACCATGCTCAGACCAACTCATTACAATATATTAAAAGAAGATGCAGAAGCGTTATAAACATACATTCTCCAGAGTCTGTTAAGTGTTACATATAACGACCCAGATTTTAGCCCTTTTTTTATTATATGAAATAGTTTTATTAATAAAATCTAGAAATGATTAAATTTATTTTTTGTGATTTAGTAGTCCTAATTCCATTACACTATCCAATTATCCTAACCAAGTGTAACTAAATACCCTAACCAATTCATTTTCCTTTACCCATTAGACTGTCACTCATATCAATCTATCAATCTTTCTTTTTATTTTGCTGAAAATAGTCTCTCTTTTGTATCAACCAATGAAGGCCTTACACACCCCTTAAAGTCTTTCCTTCGACCAATGAACACAAAGCCTTCTCTTGTCACCTCTTTACCCTTGGGTTTTAAGCCCATAGTTATACCTCTATAACACCATCCCTCCTCATCCGAAATTATTACTCTCATGCATTCTAACCTCTACAATTTCACACCACCATCAACTCTATGATCAATACCTTCTTCCCATTTTTCTTTTCCACTTCGGACAATAAGAAAGACAGAGAAAAGAGAAACTCACCTTTAATGAAGTTATAAAGATCGAGAGAGGTCCGGGAAAATAAGACAAAGAAGTTTAGTCCGTTCGACGCGACCGAGGCCCATCCAAATCACTCTGGTTTAGCTTAATCTTCGGAAGAAAGGTAGGTTACATCCTACTAAACCCATTGGTATATAATAAGTCGATTTTTGTTGAGTAGAAACAAAACCCGAGCATTTCGTTAGTTGCAAGGTAGTGTAAATTCATTTTTGACTTTCCGAGCTATTGGGTCCTGTCCAAAACAAACTGAACCCAACTTTGTCCCTGATAAAGATGTAGTTCATTTCATAACGAACGTTTTGATATATAATACGTTGATTTTCGTTAAGTAGAAACAAAACCCAAGCGTTTCGATCGTTGAGAAGTAGTATATATGCGTTTTTGACCTTTCGAGCTATTGGGTCATGTCCAAACCACTTCAAATCCAACTTTTTCTGTGATAGAAGTGTAGTTCATGTCCTAACGAACATTTTGATAAATTATTTGTAAATTTTCATTGCGTATAGACAAAACTCGGACATTTCGATCGGTGGAGCGCATGGCTATCACCTCACTCGGTAGAGCCACCAACTTGTAATCAAGTGAATAGTTTGGACAGTCGACTACCCCAGGCCTAATTTTTTATTAATTACAGTTTGATCCCTAAACTTTAGATTAATTATTGTTGGGTCCCTAAATTTTAGATCTCTGACAAATTAAATCTCAGATTTTGGTTACTTTATATTTTAACCTTGTATTGTGAAATTTTTGTATCACATTAGATTGAACATGATCTAATTTAATGGCCAGACTAGGAAATGTGCCCATGATTGTCTTGTAACCATATTGTAACCGTACTTGTTTATTTATTAGACATGTTGCTTTTCATTAACGCAATTTGTGTTCATTATTTTTATCATTTTGTGATTTGCGTGACTTAACTGTGACATTGTAAATTATTGTACAAGTAATGTAGATGGGGCAGTAGGATACCGGGTGGTTGTGGTTTTCGAGAAACTTTATACGTTTTTTTAAAAATAAGAAAATGGGAAATGGAAATGTGTGGAAATATTATTGAGCGGACGAGCTGTGGTTCTGGGGGTGACTGGAGTGGGCCCCGAATGGATGAATGATTTGAATACGAAACCTTAGATAGGACATGGTGGTGATTGACTCTCAAGAATGGTCGGGGGATAAGGGTGGCACTGTGCATGCGTCGCAGCTTGGGGATGAGTTGTGGGGCCGCACTCCCGGTGAATCTTGTTTCTCGTGCCTTGGGGTCATGGAAGTGGTACTCGGGTATATAACCCAGGTTCTCTGTCCGGATCTTACCAAGGGGGAGTCGAATCACACCAGTTGCCCTATGCTAGAGGTTGGAGGGTAGGATGGATCTAGGGTTGGCCATTTCATCCGCCCCGTCCGAATCCGATCCGATCCCCGATCCGAACGGATCGGCAATATGGAGATCTGTTTGGAGATTGGATAGGATATGGGGATTTTTTTTGAAAATGTTTAGGGATTGGATAGGGGGTGGAGATAGGCATGTCCCCGCCCCGAATCCGTTCCCCGCTCCGTCCCCGTCCCCGTCCCCGATCTGCCCCGTCTCCGAATCTCCGAATCTCCGAAATATAGGGGTCTATTCATGAATTATGAAACTTTGGGGTCTCACTGAATTTTCTCCAAATATATGGAGTTACACCAAAATTTCTCCAAACACATGGGTCTCACTGTAATTATTGTTCTAGGGTTTAAATCTACGTATTGTTTCTTCTTTCACGTTTCATTGTATTTCATTTGCAATTGACACTCTCAACAAACTGCAGAAAACCCATCCACTCTCGATCTCACGCACAACAGTCATGCTCGATCTCTGACTCTCTCAATTCGCGACAAAGCCAAGGCCCACGGTAATCCCTCTTCTATGTTCTTGGTGGTTCATTAAATCAATTCATGGAATGTCTTTAAAGCTTGATTTTCATGTGATGTTCGGTGGTTCATTAAATAAATCTATGGAATGTCTGATTTTCCTTCCTCGTGCATAGAGTTGGTTTGTAATATTTGAAGCATTTTCATCCACTGCAATGGCATGGTTTTAACATATATGTTCCAATCAAAATGACCATTCATGTGATCGATTACACAAAATATCTAGTAGTACAATCTATAACAATGTGGATGGGTCCTAGTGAAAAGAATTTCTATTTGTTCCTGTTCTCGTGATTTGGCCATGGGCAACAACACAACCCTGGTAAAGGATTTCTTTAAAAAAATTTAGTGGGACTGAGATTTGGTTGATAGGGAGGTAATCTCTCTTCCAGTTGTTTGCTGTTTAGTCAGTTTAAACAATACAGTTGTTTCAATCAAGCCGAACGATTTTATTTTTATTTATTAAAACATGCTATCCACTAGACAACCCATGTTGCATTTAATCAATTTTAATTAATGTCATGAATATACATGAGAACTCTTCATAATTTCTATTTTTTGTACTCTTCATGTTCTACAAACACATGAAGTTTTACACGCCCAGGGGTTGCCCAGTGATTGGATTTTAGGGAAAATGATTTGTAATTGGGCTTCTATAACTATTTACTTGTTACTCTAGGGAAAATGATTGGATCCCCGAAATCCCCGTGGGGATCCCCGTTTCCCATTTGGAGCGGGGATGGAGGATAAAAATAAATCCCCATTGGAGATTGGATAGGGGATGGATATGGTAAGGGGTTTGGGGATTGGGGGTGGAGATAGTAGTCTCCGGTCCCGATCCGTCCCCATGCCCATCCCTAGATGGATCTCGTGGGTGAGAATCCTAGATGACACGTAGGTAAATGGCTAGTAATTAATCAATAATGTTATTTTTGCTATCTCATGTTATTCGTTTATTATGCATGTTTATCTGTTAGATACGTGGGGTTAAGTAGAGTAGGATATTCCTATTGGGCTTTTTAAGCTCATGGGTACTTGTACTGCGGTGATTTATCACCAGGAAATGAAGACGGGGCTGTGGAGCCGTACAAGCAGACAAATATCAACACTGCTGAGGAGAAAGCCTACGAGTCTTGGTTTCCATATGCTTAGTTGCTCTGAACAATTTAGTCGACTACATTTTGAAAGTTTCAAGTCTTATGGAAAATTGTAATATTTTGACAGTTATGGACATATTTCATAATATACACTGTACATTAACTCAGAAAAGTGAAAAAAAAGTCTATCCATATAATACAAGTACTGCCAACAACAACACAAAAAGCCACACTGCAGTAATTTTACACGTGCCCTCGAACCCTGCTTATTCACATCAACCTAGGGGAGAAAAATATTTCATAAGCAAAAGCACGTGTGGTACGAAATACCAAGGTTACAGGTTTGACCATGGAAATATCTTTCAAATCGTATGATTCATCAATTTCGAGAGAGACAAGAAAGAATACATCTTAACATCCAATTCTGTAACAGTTGCTTCCCAAGTTCTCATAATAGTCCAAGTAGAAGGACCCATTTTTATTTCTCATAGAGAAGCATCAAAATATTTTTACTATCGTTCAACGGTTTTGCCAGCCATAGTAATGGGGAGCGACCCCTGGTCAGAGAGAGCGACTGATGATATCGATATCATTTATGGTGCCTGGCTGCACCCCCCTTATTTCACCTCCTTTTCTAGCTTCTTTTACCGTCCCCTAGAACCCGGGACACCGTCAAACATAACATAGGAAAGCATATTTCAACAAATCACATAAACCACATTTTCAAATCACATTCCACGGTCCAAGATCAACCACAATAAAATACACATGGATAGGCCACTTTCCGATAATCCACGGTTTTATCAAAAATAGCACTATTCATCAAAAGCATATAATTTACATTTGAAAGCAAGTAGCATTTTGATCCAAATCATTTAAACAAATGCAAGTAACCAGGGTATTGCGTACAGTGGCGGCTCTAGAAATTTCGGCCAGGGTGTTCAACATTTACCTTAACTCAACTAACTCTACTAACTAATATATACATACAAAATTTTCATATATTAGTGTGAATAATGAGGCCAAATGATATGAAAATACATTGATATCAAAAAATTTCTTGACGAATTTTATTTTATTGGGTCAAGTAAAATTAAATTGGGGGATAAATACACTAATATATATTTATTGTAAAAATTTGTGTGCCGAATAGGTTCGCACGATATCCATACAATAGATACTTATTTTTTCTTGATTTTCCTAACTTTTGTCGTAAAGACTTGCCCTTTATTTTGAACTAGTGTATTATGGATTTTATTGTGAATTACCAGGATTGGTGAGTATTCATAGTATAAATGTTCAAACAAAACCCGATATAAATTCATTACATGTAATATAAAATATAAAAGTCTTTAGAGTGTATATTGACAGACTTTAGACTTTAATTGGTTGTTTATATAAAATTGATTTGTGGGCTTATTTATTGAGCTAGGTGTTCAAATATTTTTAAGTAGGGTGTTCAAATATTTGTGAATATGGTGTTCAATAATGGCTATACTAAACTAAAATTAAAATTTTTACATGTAATTTTACACGATTTTTTTTTAGGGTGTTCAAGTGACCACCCTCGTGAAAGGGTGGAGCCGCCTCTGATTGCGTACTCGCCCAAAAGTAGCGTCTAGCTTGGCACGCAGCTATCTACTCTACATTACTCGCACCTAAGCACAAAATTATAGTGATATTAATTAAAGAGTCCTATTAAAAAAAATAGCTAAACTAATACTCAAAGTAAACGGCATCAGAACATTTATCCCGCGGCATCGGCTTATGGAACAGTCCATCCTCTCATCTGGGCATAGTATTAAGAATTGAGGTCTAAATTGCTTCTTCTACACAACTTGGTGATTTGGCAAAAAAAGTAAAAACCGTTTTTTTGGTTTTGTCTTTATTAAAAAAATTGCATTTTTTAGTTTTGCGTCAAATTTTCGTGGTTTATGGATTCGTCTCGACGAGACGAATCCATAAACCACGAAAACTTGACGCAAAATTAAAAATGCAAATTTTTTTTTTTGAATAAAGACAAAACGAAAAAACCAAAAAACCGGTTTTTACTTTTTTGCCAAATCATCCTCTTAGGATCAATTTAGTACAAAGTAACCAACTGGTACGGGGTGGCCGACTGTTGTGGCCGTCGGTCTCCCACGTGCATTGTGAGTGAGTAATTTTGTGGGTCCTCTAGACTATTTAGCATACGTATTACTCACATATAGGCTTCATTTGTTTTAACGTAAAATATTTTTTGATGTAAAATATTTTCCATGTAAAAAACAAATTCTTTCGTTTATATTTTCCGATGTTTGATTGATAGTTGCTCCACAAGGAAAGTTTATAGAATAACCACAATAATTTGCTCCCATGAAACCCAATTAACCAACATATGTACTCCAATATCAGAATTCCCTGGGTCGAGAGAGAGATGGCTCCGAAAACGAAGAGTTGTAAAGAGAAATGATTTTCACACCCCCCATTTTACAATTCACACTCCTTTTTTGTCTTTATCTTACATGAATTCCAACGAAATCAACGGAAACGACAGATGGTGGTACTGGGTACTAGTTTGAAAAGCATGAAGTTCTTCTTCCTTTATTTTTTTTTTTTGTCTTGTAGCTAAACTAACCAATCTTTATTAGTAGCTACTCCTATATATATACTAGGTACAATGCTACGTGCATTGCACGAGTTCTATGCCCGTGTTGTTGTTGATATGTTGTATTATGGTATTAGAGTTTGTTTTGATAATTTGAAGGAATGAAAAATGGGTAGTTTATTTGTGTTTGTTTTTTGGGTTGTGGAGTATTATTTTTTTGTAGCTTAGAATTGAAGCTAAGGAATATGTGGATGTGAAGTTTGTGGTATAATAATCTTGTATTTACAGCTGATAAGGGCAGTAAATAGTCATTATAAATTGCATTTCATAGTTAAAGTTTATGCCAATGTTATCCTTGCAGTTGATTGCTGAAGAATAATGTGTTTAAAATTATGAAGGCAGTGGTTAAAGAATGTTATTTAGAAGGAGTATAGAATTGTATTAGAGAAGTGTTAGAAGTTGAGAAGATTTTAGTGTAAAATGAAGAATCTATAGTAATTATTGAGGCATTGAAAGAATCGTTAAATAGAAAAGGAATTGTACAGGGGAAAATGAGTAAGTAGTGTATTAAATAAGGTACGTGAGTATGTGCAATGTAATGGGTAGTTTATGAGCAAAAGATTTGTATCCTATATGAAATGATTTTGATAGAGTCACACAGCTTGCAAGCATGGATGTCTGAGATCATGTCTAATATTTACATTTTTAAGTAGAGGCTGCGTCCTAGTAAAGTTCTACAGGAAGGAGCATATTTACAAACCAGCTGAAACAAAGAAGCATATTTTTGGAGCCTAGTTATATGTAGCATACACTGAACCTTGGAGGATAAGGCCATTACAAAAGGTGTCGAGATTAGGTAGGAAATGAATCACAATGAGCAAAAGATTCATTTCTTCATTTCTTCCTCGATCAACTGACCTACCAACATTCTCTCTTGCTCCTCCACGAGCAACTAAAATAGTAGAAATTAACCTCCATGTTGAGTTAAATGGCGTGGGTGTTGTTCATATTCCAAGCGAACAAATGGACCTTGCAATGCCATTACGACAATCCCTACAAATTTTAACATTTTTACCAGTATGAAAATTTATACGAATGAAGAAGGTATACATGTAAGTAAAGTGCATTAGTCATACCCAATGCAAATTCAATGTGTTCAATGCTAACTATGATTATAAAGTAAATGATCTTATTGCATGATTTTACCATCTATGTTCTCACACTCTGTTTTACAAATTTCAAATAAATGTTATTTCAATCATCTAAGTCCATCATTTCCTGCTCTAGATTTTTATCTAATTATTTGAGACAAGTATTCTATGTTATTAATTATAACATGTTGCACTTATTTATAATTAACATTTGTTTTCACTTATTTTTCTAAACCAAGCAATCATTAGTGAACAACTTCATTTGAAAAGCCTATTTTTTGTTGGCCCTTCACTCATAGAGTATAATAGCCAGGAACTAAAATTGTAAAAAACGCATCTTATTATGTTTAATAACTAATCCTCATGAAAGTATCCTAAAAACATAATACCTTCAGACAAGCTTATATAATCAATTCATTAAAATTGACTACCTCTGGACTTATTTCATTCATAAAGAATCTAACATATTACATGCTATACACATTTTTATTGTCAAAACTGTGTTTTTCCTATAAAACAACAAAATATACCCAATATATATACACACAAATATATACATAAATGTTGTATACCCTTTTTTTTCCCTCGTATTAAATAAAAAATACAAACCAAAATCTCATACACAATCTAACTATATATACGCGGTTTATAATAACAATTAGTAGTTGATAAGTGCCAAAAACCATAAATTTTATAATTTTCAGAAACAACACTAAACTGACAAGTTCACTACTGAAATAAAACACAAAACTCTTAACTCCGAAACTTATTTCAAAACTTATTCAAAACATAAATCATATAAAGAACTAATTACAAGGTCTTTACGTGCATGCAAATCATAAACATATATACAAACAGATATGCATAAAAAAGTTCAATAGCCGACCAAAAATCAGTACCTTTAAACAGAGAACTTCCCGACAACACCACAAATATCAGGCGAAAACACTTACCTGAACTCTCCGTCGATTTGTTGCAGACAAGAATCCTCAAGCGAAAGCTTCACTCTTCATCCATTTCTTTTCCATTTTTCCAGCAAGGAGTAAAGATAACAGATGAACTCTCTCAAAAGTTCTGACGGACTGCATCATCTCAACCAAACTCTTAAAGGAAATGCAGTAAAAAGTCTCAAATTTTTCTACATCTAGCGCGAAAACCCAACCGAAGAAAAGGTGGCCTACCTCTCTTGCACGACACGTGTGAACAATCCAACAGCCCTCCTGCTCATGGAAAAGTAGGCACAAATGGCACATAAATTACCAAAAAACCAGCAACCATATAAGAGGACAGAACTGCCCATCCACCAACGCGTAAATAACAACAAAACCAACAGGCCCAATCTGCAATTCAAGGGTAAATTCGACCCAAATAGCCAAATGACCAAACAACTTAAAATTGAAACCCTCCCTTATATAAGCCCTTCGGGTTTGGATATATCTCGGTGAACTAGAGGTGAAACAGGTGAAAGGAATACACCTGTCATTCCAATTGCTTTCCCGATGTGACATGCGGCATATCACGCCTAATTGTTGTGACTCCTGTCCGGTCGTGTTCTAGTTTTAGTCTCCGAAAAATCTCAAAAATTTAACATAGACTAATTTAAAGACGGGGGGTCACCATGGCGTGGTCCGTTTTTCGAGAAAAAATCTCAATTCTAAGAAAATCATACCGCGTAGCAAATACTATCAAGTTGTCTCATAACATTTATAAAAATTATCTAGGACTCGTAGTTAAGCGCATATTCAAATCTATTTAGGACTCAATTAATGGTTCTAGCACATTCGACTCACGTGACTACATGTCAAAAGTCAAGATTTTATACAATTATTGGTCCAAAATATTTTACATGTAATATAAGCATTTTACATCTAGGATAATATTTGAAAATTGGATGGCCATTAAAGATCCTATCCTCCACATATGGCGAGAATGTCGGAAATAAAATATATAAAACTAAATATCTATTACGCTATTTTCCCCACCGATCTAGAGGCACGAGAAGAGCTACCATGGGTCAAGTAGTGACCCTACTGACCTCCACAATTACTCATTAAATTGGCTAACTGTTTGTAAAATTTGACCACATAATTTAATGAAACTGCCCCAAGCTTGAAGAAATCCCACTTAAACTATAAATTTACCCCTTTTTAACACTAGAGTTTCACTAACCATCAATCAATAAATGTGAATAATACTCATTCAATGCTTAAGAAGTACTAAAATTTTCAATAAAAGATAAAACTTTGCAAACTTCAATGCATAATTCATGAATATCGAGACATTTTTAGCACAATATCACTTTAACACCAATATTTTTTTAGTAGTAACACAAATTCAATTTTTGACTAGTGAACAAGAAAAAGATTAAGTATTTATTTGAATATGACCCCATGCCATACATTCCTGGCTCCGCCCCTGTTTTGAGGGTTAAAACCTACCAGTATTCAAAAGATAAATAGGAGGCCACATGTGATAATACATTTTTGCCCTCGAAAAGCAACAATTCAATTCCATGCCAAGTAAGAACTCAAAATTTTCAATTCCATGTCTTACTAATGGCTCCGCAAGTAATAACTCAAAGTTTCTAAAACTACTAGGCCTTAATATTTTTAATGCCATTTTGTTTTTGGGCTCCAAATGTTGTATTGGGCTTATTTATACCTAGCCCATATACAAAAAATGGACTATAAGTATACATACATAAAGGCCTAATATACTTGGGGCCCCTAATTTTGGGCTTTCTTGAGGGGCTTTTTAAGCTTTGCCCCAAAGCTGGTACTGCTACCTTTGGCCAGACTGATTGAGGAGGGAGTTCATTGAAATGCGCGTAAACTGGTCTAAACACTATTAACCGTGGAACAAAAAGGGGAAGGAACGAGAAAAAAAAACTCACTCCTTGTGGAACTCGTGCATGTAGATCACAAAAGAATTCCAAGTGGGACCCCTTTTTTATGCTCCAGTATTACAGGGAAGAGGGCTTCCTGTAGTGTGGTGCCGCTGTAACGACCCGGATTTTCGGAAGCATTAATTAAGACAACTAATTAGGATTAATTTAATAAAAAGAGTTTCCATCAGAGTACACGTTGGAAAACATGAAGTGCAACCCATTACAAAATACTTAGTACGGTTTGAGAAATTAATATTACAGACCCAACATTAAAATAAAAAGGTGGGTTCTACAGATTAAGGTTCAACTCTGGATTCCACGGCTCCTCCTGAGCCTGGTCTGCCGGAAAACCCTCGGTTCCGAAATAACCGTCTCCTTTGACACCAACAGTACCTGCTTGATCACAGTCTGGCATAATACGTCCGAGTCGCGAAGCAACATCATAGTATTATACCAGGGTCACACGAAGTGTAACACCATGAGCGATAAATCACTCAATAGCTACTCTAACCCTCCCAACCCTTGCTTAACATACAAGTACAACAAATATGATTGAAAAGCAGTAATTAAAGGAATAAGCAGGAAATAATTCGTAAAGCAGAAATTAAACACATAGCTGATTTCATTACTAGCCATTAACTTACATGTTCATCTAAGTTCTCAACCTAGAGAACTTTCCTCCCGGTTAACCACTAAGGACTATGACCAAACTGTGATTTACTCCCCCCTTGCTTGCCCTTCACTTGGGGTCCCCGACGGAAGGTATAAGTTACGTACTTAATCTAGCCGTCAGCCGCCTTGCAAGGATGAATTTCCCAGGGACGAAACTGTACCACTGGGCTACGTATGGCAACTGCCACGTCCTGTAGGTATATAACCAAAACTGGTCTATAATACTTCCACCCTTATAACGCCTCAGAATTCAAATGAAGCAAATCACAGAGTGTCACATCTTAGGGTTTTGAAATCAAGGCAGACTGCCAAACAATCCTCCGAAACAAATCACTTGGCGGAACTGCCATTCAAAAACAATCTCGGGGTAACTCCCCAGTAATCAATTCCAATTCACTTTTCCATTAACCTCACCGTCTATGTGATATCCGCGTACGATCACCCAACCCGGGAACCTAGTTGTCCATTCTATCATTCAACACGTTTATGAAAAGTGCATTTAACAGTAGAAGCAATGTGATAACGATATCACAAGGGTCACAACCAAATATCTCGATTCACAAGTTCACGAAATTCCAGTAATCGAAAACCAGGGGTCTAAACGCAATAAATTCAAACTATAGGGACCAAAACGTAATTTACTAAACTATTGGGGTCAAAATGTAATTTAAAGAAAATAAGGGTCACCAACGTCATTTTAAGTAAGTACACAGGTGTTTGATGCAATTTCACGACTCTAAGGTCCTTAGTGTAATTTTACAAACTCTGGGGGCCTTTTTGTAAATTAACGTAATACAAGGGCAAAAATATAATTTTGCCACCAACAAGGGTAAATACGTAAAAATACTTTATTTTAGTTAGTAAAGTCCTAACTTGTCACAAAACGCAACTCCTTGATTTTCTCATTATGTAATTTACACACACAAGGGCAAAATGGTAATTTTACACCCGAAGGGCATTCTAGTCATTTCGTTACACTCCAAAATTTCCAGTAGTGACATTTAGTTGATAAAAATAGGTTTCGTAAATAATACACAAGTACGCACGCCAAATTTCACAAAATTACACTTTGAACCCCTAACTTTAACACAACGATCAAGAACAAGGTTAATTACAATAAATTCATGGAGAAACTCATATAAACAGTTAGTAAAGTATTAAACATGCTTGGAATAGTTAAAAACATGAACCACAATGAATCTAAGGTTTATTAAGCACGAAAACACGGTTTGGAGTAAAAATGGTCACATAGCGTTTTGGCTCGGGTTTCGTGAAACCCTTGACTTAGGGCTTTAACTCATCAACTCTAAACTACTCCTAGACTATTCTAACATATTCAAAAGCTTGGAATAGGTTGGGTACGATTTTCTACCTTTGGTCCGGACGAAAAGCTCGACGGTAAAGTCCGGTGGCATTTCGAGTGGCAATGTAGAACTCTATTGCGAACAGAATCTTTGGGCTGCGATATCGGGTTCAAACCTCGTCCGTTTCCAGCGATTCTTGTGTCTAAAACGAAGCTCTCGAAGTGCTCTACAACGTTGATGAAGAAGTCTAAGCCTAAAACGCACTCCAACAATGAGAAAAATGAAGATTTGTAAAGGTTCAGTGAGCTGCTCGGTTTGACTAGACCAGAAACTTCGGGCCGCAATAACGTGGTCATTTCTCAACCGTTTTGAGTGATTCTTGAACCTAAAACGAAGGGCTTGAAGTGATCTACAATCTTCGTGAAGAAATCTAAACCCGAAATCCACTTTAACAAGGAGAAAAATGGAGATTTGTGAAAGGTCAGTGAGCTGTCTGGAAAATGTAGCCGAAAGAATTTTACTCAACTTTTGATGGCTATAAATCACTCAAAACTCAACCGATTTGGGTGATTCTTATACCGAAATCGAAGTACTCGACGCCCTCTACAACTTTTGTTTAGAAACTTAAGCCTAAAAACGACTTTACCTAGGAGGAAATTGGCCATGAAAATGGATGCGTGTTATGGATGAGAATAGGAAAACGTGGTGGTGATCTCTCTCCTCTTTTTCTCTTCTTCTCCTCCTTTCTTCTTCTTTTCCAGAATCTCTCAATCTCTCTCTCTTTCTCTGCCAAAAATAATGAGGGGAATGGGTGATGGGTTTATGTAGGGGAAATGGAGTGTTGGTTTGGTGTGATGGGAGAGGTGGAGTGAAGTGTGGTAGGAGGTGGAGTGTGGAAGGTGAGTTGGTGAGTGGAGGTGATGGGTGGAGTGTGGGAGTAATTTTGGGGGGCGGGGGCAGCATGGGACGCGCGATGCGGCACAATGCAGTACAATTTACTCCGAGCAGTGTTCGAATTGTCCGGGTTTCGGTCTCAGAAAATTACCAAAATATTCGTGCGAACTTGGAAAATCGTGGGCAACGTCACCGTGTGCTCAGAATCGTTTGGAAAAATCTTGAAAGTAGAACACGCATTACGATGCGCTCGCCAGGTGAGCGTATCTGGTTGACTCGGGTCCTACAACTGTAGTAGTCGTGCTAGTGTCATCTGTGTAGCTCAAAATCATCCTCCGCATTATGCACATTATTCTGGCCGTTCGTCCGGGCCCACTGGTGACAAGTCGGTTGAAATCATTCTGTGCACCTCGAGCACTAACTCGTCTAAAGGGAAAAAATAAATAAATAAATAAATAACTAAATAACTAAATAAATAAATAAGAGACCCGCAAATGGTCAACTAAAGTCAAAATTGGGTAAAATTAAATTAGGAAAATTAGTATTTACAAATATCACAAATTTTATTTTTGAAAATTTGGGATATTACAGTCGCACTACAGGGTTGTAGTGCGGCATCCGAGCCGTTGTCAACGGCTTGAATTTCATCTTGGTACTTGCATGATCCGAGCCGTTCATTGCCAAGATGTAATCCGAGCTGTTTATTGCCGAGATCAACGGCTCGTGTGCCGCACTACAGGGTTGTAGTGTGGCACCGCCCTACAGGATCCCCAGATCCCCAGTATTTTCATTAGACTTCATTAGACTGTTTTATTTTTATTTTTAAAGAGTTAGACTGTTTTGTTTGTTTCTTAATAACACCTTTCGTCGCTCCTGTGGTATGTCAGTTATTCGATAATAGAAGGGAAGTAACCATGAAACGTAAGGGAATATCAGTTTTTTTTTTTTTATTTTTAGCATGCTGTTGTTTTTCTTTAGTAGGCAAAAGCCGCAAATTTCAAAGGAGGACTCGAGTCGAGTGTCATATGAAGGGGGTGTTTGTGAGTCTACTTTTTAGGTTTTCATTTTCAACTTTTTGGTTTTTTAGTTTTTTGGATTATGGTCAAAATGTGTTTTGAATTTGAGAATAGTGTTTGGGAGAAATGTGTAGAATGCATTTTGCAACAGTAGTAATGTTTGGGAGAACAATGATGGAAATGAGTTGTGAATTTATTGTTTACTATTTTGCCCTTTTTTATTATAAATTATACTAGTACTAAAAATGTTAATTTTGGTTTTAGCAAGTTTTTTTAAACCCAATTAAAATTCTCTCTCTCTCTCTCTCTCTCTCTCTCTCTCTCTTCTCGGCTTCTTTTAAGTACTAAAATGAATGTACAGTAAAACAAACTTCTGAAGAACAATACCAAACATCAAGATCTGATATCACTTATAATTCATTCAACCAAATAAGTTTAAAAATCAACATTAAGCAACAATTTAGATGACCCAGTTTCGTATTTCTAATTAAGAGACAGATCTAGATGAAGGCTTCACGAGGAAGAATAGAGAACGCAGCAGCGATGAGAACCGACGACGACAACGATAGGAAGAATACCTCAACAATCGATGGTGACGAAAGATCTGAAAGATTAATTAACAGAGCAGCAATGACAACTTTGTGGAAGAAATTGCAGGCATCTCCCTTCTGGCTTCAGCCTTTCTCTCGTTTTGTGTGTTTTCCGGTGGAGCAAAGGGGATCAATAAACACAGGGGTAGAAATGAAATAGTAGGATGAGGGAAAAAGCAAAACGAGAAGTAGAAATGGAAAATGAGGTGAGGAGCTGTTTTTGACCTTTGGCTTCAAAAAATAGAGAATGCGTTTTCAAATAATGGATTCTCTGAGAGGTCAGCCAAACAAAGAGATACTGATAACGAGAATGTGAAAATGCAATAATTGGTCGCCCAAACACCCTCGAAGTCAATTTGGAATAATGAATTTTTTCATTTCTCGAATAAAGATTGTTAAGTTGCATTTGGAACTGTTTTTGTTGTGCTTAGAATTTTGATTACTATGCTGTTGTGGACAGAATGGAGGCATGATGAGAAGGTGGGAATTCCAATATTATGGATATGATTGAGTTGAAAATTTTTTGTTGTCACCAAAATCACTAACTCCCACACCAATGTATGTATGATATATATATATATTTGGGGTGTTTTTGTGTGTTGCAAATTGTTTTGGAAAAATCCGATCCGTCCAATGTGTTCAAAAGGTGTTTCCAAGGTCCATGCGGGAAATCTTAAAAAAAAAATACCGGGAAGGGCTTGATCCAAGCAATTTTTCGTAAAAACTATATATTTACAGTTTTGCAAAAAACTGCTTGGATCAAGCCCTTCCCGATATTTTTTTTGAAGATTTCCCGCGTGGACCCTTGAAAACACCTTCTGAACACATTGGACGGCTCGGATCGTCAAAAAAATGCTCGGATCATGGAGGTCCGGATCCCGGATTAGAACCGCGTCCATATATATACGCCACGGATCCTATCAAGGATCCCGGATTGAAGGTTTTTGGGTGTTTTGGAGGTTTTAAAACGTGAATTTGCATGATCCGAATCGTCCAATGTGTTTAAAACGTGTTTTTAAGGGTCCCCGTGGGAAATCATCAAAAAAAATTACTGGGAAGACCTTGATCTGAGCAGTTTTTCAAAAAAACTGTACATATACAGTTTTGTGAAAAATTGTTTGGATCAAACCCCTTCCGGTATTTTTTTTAGATGATTTCTCACGGGAACCCTTAAAAACACGTTTTAAACACATTGGACGGTTCGGATCATAAAAAAAATATCGGGAAGGTGGAATTCCAGATCCGGGATTCCCGGACTAGATAACTCCTCTATATATATATATACACACACGTACGTATATAAGTTCGTAGAGGGTTCTCATAACATTGTCAAGTCAACGGGAAGCCGGTTAAGAAAATAACCCTAGAATCTAAGTTCAACCCTTATGATTCTTTCAAAAAATTCCAATAAGTTTCTTAAAATATGAATACATAATTCCGAATGTCTTTGCTCTAAACCATAAATAACAATTGCCAGTGCATTGCATGGGGGAGGGTGCCTGACTACAAGCGTATAGTGAGCAACTGAGCCGTCTATTTCAACAATTAATAGTTCAAATATAGTTGCACACTCTTACCTGTAAGAGTGTTTAGGTGAATCAAAACTATCAATTGCGGGGATCAATGATCAAGATTGCTTGCTATACGCTGTAGTGAGCAAGCTGACTACAGGCCCACCGGATCCTCGCGCAGGGTACTGCTAATTACTTGGGCAATTAATTGTCTAGAGACTCATTTGCAATCTAAACCGACTCTTTTTTCCTTTCTTAGTGATCCAACTCGTATTAGTGATGAGCCCATATTTCTACAGCCATCTGAACCAATTGAGGCCACATTCATTGTGGGCCCAAACCCACTTCCTGTTTTGGCCCAATACCTAGTCCCTCGCACCAACTGCACAAACCATTCCATAACGGTGTAGGTGAATTCGTAACGGAAATGTATCACCTCCGGTCCAATCTTTGGACGGGAAAAGAAAATCTCCATTTACATCGTTTAATTTGCTTCAATTAATAGTATCGGGTCGAGTAGATTAGTAAATCTGAACCATGATTAATTTTACCAAAATTAAATGCAAATGAAGATTGTCTGGTCCAGTCAAAATGTTAAATTACAGAGGATTCGATATCCATTTGTAACCTGAATATAAAAACTGATAATAGAAATTCGGGCTGTTTTCATCAAATGAGGGACTGTGTCATTTGCCTTATAGTCATGGAAGTTACTGTAATTAAGCCTCCTTTGTCCTAATTTTTTTGGATGCCGAGTTTTTTTTATTTTATTGTTTTCTCATAACTTTTACTAGATTCGAGTTAAATTTTTTAGACTAATGATTTGTTTCAACAATAAAAATTGAGGGAAAAAAAACAGTAAAATTATAGACTAACGTTGAAAAAAAAAGTTAAAAAAGATGAAAATTCATAAGTTGTTTTATACTCCATGGATTTCAAATTTCATTGATAATTTCATATTTTCCAAATTTCCGTCTTAAGGAGGAATATACGATATAAAGTTGTGACGTAGTAAAACTCAAAAAATTATAGACTAATAATTAAGAAAAAATATATATTTTGGCATGTTTCTAATTTAGTACTGTTGTAGAGGACGTTAATGGTTAATCCCGAGAAAAACTTGGGTGCCGAGAGGGTAGCATCCGACGTGGTGCCCCTTCGACACATTCGGACCGTCCAAAAGTGTATTGGACGGTCCAGATTAAAACACTCTCTCACCTCACTCTCTCTCCTCTTCCTCTCTCTTGTTTCTCTCTCCAAATCCGGACCGTCCAATACACTTTTGGACAGCCCAGATGTGCCGAAGGACACCACGTGGTGCCCTATTTGCACCCAAGTTTTTCTCCTTAATCCCTCACATCCGTTTTCCGTCAAATCTTCCGTTTGCTAAACCCTAATAAAACCTCACTACTAGGGTTTATCTCTCCAGAACCCAACCAAGCTCGAACCAGAACCCCACCACCACCAAGGAGGAGAGAAATGGCCACCGCTCTCATGCTTCTGCGTAAATCACCTTCCAATCGATCAACAATCGCCGCCTTAACGTCCTCCGTAGAATCCCTCCTTAATCGCCACCGCAACCACTCTCATTTCTCAAACCCCACCACCAACCTCGTTACTTCCGCAAATGAACTCTCAGGAAATAGCCAAACCCGAAGCTTTTCAATTGGGTGGCTCAGCGGCGGGTATGACGTGGCGGCGAGTAGAAGGAGTTTTCACGGGGCGGCTGGTTTGAAGTTTAGGGCTTCGGTTCCGACGGCGAATGCCGGGTATGCGGCGGCGGCTGATTTGTTCGAGGAGGACCAGAGCAGAGGGCATGGGGCTAGTACTGGTGGTGACGAGGGTCTGGAGATTTCTAAACTTGGGATATCGGAGCATATTGTTTCTGCTTTGGCTAGCAAGGGAATCACGAAGCTTTTTCCTATTCAGGTAGCCAGATCATTTCATTTTCTTTTGAACGTTTTAAGCAGTAGCGGATGCATGATTCGTACTTAGTGGACCCAGGATTCATACTTAGTGGACCCGAACCATGTGTAATTTTACATTTTGTTAATATTTTCGTAAGTACTACGTCCGTCCCAAAATGGTTGTCAGATCGGCAAAACCAGAACTTAAAAATAATGTATTGCTGTGGAAAAAATTCAACCTTTTTGCTACTTCTTAGGTCTGAGGAAGTTTGGAGGAAGGAATGAGCTTTGTTTGAATATACGTATCACCAACTAGTTGTATTCTTGCTAACCAAAAATGGTTGATAACTTGGAATATTTGAGGGATTTTCTCAACAAATATGTAGGAATTATAAGAATTTTTTTGTCATCCAAGGTACTTGCAGGGGCCAATCACATAGAACTTTTCCTAATTAACTTCGAAAACAAGTATAGTATGTGAATATTTGGAGTTGTGCAGGGTGCTGGGCCCCTGCAGCAGCCCCTTGTGTCCGCCACCGGTTTTAGGAGAACCTGGCTCCGTTCGGTTGGGTTTTTCTAAAACGTGTTTTGGGCTAAAAAGCCCAAAATTTGTGTTTGGTCCAATGTTCAAAAAATAAGTTGTGAGATCAAATTATGGAATCATTTCCCAGCTATCCACTTGTTGTTCTCCCTTCAACCTTTACAGAGATCCATCCAATATCCTCCTTCAACCTCCCCTTCGCCACTTTCGCAAAAAGCTCTCCTCCCTTCACGTACTCTATCACAAAATACACCCTCTGCTTCGTGGCCATCACTTCCTTCAATTCGACGACGTTCGGGTGCCTCACCACCCGCATCACGGAGATCTCCATCTTGATCTTGTCCATCAGCCCTTCTTTCTTGACCTGGTCTTTGTTAATGGCTTTCACGGTGACACTCTCCGATGTGATGAGGTTCTTGGCGTAGTAGACCTTGGCGACCTTTGACCTCTCATACCCACCGGTTCTTTGTGCTGTAAAAATTTTCAGATCTCGTTTGCTTGGAGTTACTCCAGTGAGTCATATCTCGTTTGCTTGGAGTTCGATTTACTCTGGCGAGTTTATCCCCCGATTGAAGTCTTGTTTGCTTCCATTTCGAGTTTCTCCGGTGAGTTTCTTTGAGTTCTTCTCCGATTAGGCTGCGGCGGTGGTCTGATTTTCGGAGATTTGATAGAAGATCAGAGATGGGTTTTGGTTTTTTTAGGTGTAGCAGAGATGGGTTTTGTGAGTACTGTAATGGATTTTTTTCGGATTTGGAGTGGGAATCTCTGCTCCATGACAATTTTTTTCGGATTTCGGATTTGTAGAAGAGATTTTTTCGGATTTGGTGGTGGTGGTAGAGATGGATCTATGTAAACGAAACCCTGGTTCAAATCTGGTCGAAAATCTTGTTCATCCGTCGACAAATTTTGTTCGGAATCTGAAAATCTGGTTCATCTGGTCACTGAATCTCTGGTCGCTTGATCTTTGGTCATGATTTGAAGAAATCTGGTTGAATATGGTGGTGGCAATGGTGGAAAAGTTAGATTTGTTCTCTGCATTTGTCTTTCTTTCTTTCTTTTTTTTTTTTTTTTTTTCATTCATTTTGAAAATTTTGAAATTTTGTAGTCTCAGGCATTTGAAAATTAATCAAAATGAACAGAAATTTTGAAATTCATTTTGAAAATATTTTTCAAAATAGCGAAGCGAACATGAATTTTGAGAAGAGTTGAAAGCTATGTTTTTGAGAAAATTCCAGAATTATTGTCCAAAACAAGCAAACGAACGGAGCCCCTGATTTTGTACCTCGCTGTTACTGAGAATATTTTAAAAAAAAAATATAAACGTTGTATACATTGACTATGAAATGTAGAGAGGTAAAATTTTTGTCTGCAGATCCTGAATTTTTTTCACACACTTAAAAATTAGTTAAGACTGATATCCAGGACAAGTATAAGGGGAGATAATAATCATGATGACGTTATCAGACAATAAATGAGGTCTCTTTCTGTTGTGTCTGTCTTCAAACCAAGGGGGGGTAACTGCATGTTAACATCACACAGGAGGATGCAGAGAAATAGCGATTTATCTGTCGGTGTAAAAGCATAATAGAAAACCATCTATCTTTTTTGTTCAGACAGGCGGATGTGGTTAGTCTTGAAAGCATAAATTCCTTTTAGTTCAGTTTCATCATTTAATGTTGCTTTATACAGAGTATCTCTACTGAAGCACTATTTTTTTTGTTTTATGAACCTTCGTGTATACAGAAAGCTGTGCTGGAACCAGCCATGAAGGGATGTGACATGATAGGTCGTGCCAGGACAGGAACTGGGAAGACCCTTGCTTTTGGCATTCCCATCATGGATAAAATTCTCCGGTTCAATGAAAAACATGGGTTTGTTACTTTTAAATCACTTTTTGGTCAATTTGATTTTTTTTATATTTCTTTGCAAATACATTTCCTGTTATATTTGTTTTAGCTTTTTCAGTAAGTACATTTTGTTCCTTTTTTGTTAGGCAGAGGGGTGTGGAGTATTTTGTGGTATTAGTAGTGCTTTGTTTGTTTCTTAATTTAGTCCCTAATCGAGATTTGGTGTATACCATGCTAATTCTTGACATACTTCAAAAGTTTATATTGTTTTCTGCCATAGGTGTGGAAGAGATCCTTTGGCAATGGTTTTGGCGCCAACTAGAGAGCTTGCTCGCCAGGTTGACAAGGAATTCTGCGAGGCTGCTCCTAAGTTGGAATCACTGTGTGTTTATGGGGGTGTGCCCATCTCGCGGCAAATGAGTCAGCTTGACCATGGTGTTGATGTGGTTGTTGGTACACCTGGACGGGTTATAGATCTGATCAAGAGAGGTGCTTTGAACTTGAAACAAATTCAGTTCCTTGTACTTGATGAAGCTGATCAGATGCTTAACGTGGGTTTTGCGGATGACGTTGAGACTATCTTACAACATGTGCCGCAGAAACGCCAGTGCATGATGTTCTCTGCGACAATGCCAAGTTGGATAAGGAAACTCACGCAAAAGTATCTAAAAGATCCATTAACAATTGATCTTGTAAGTGTGTGAATTTGCTTCATTTTGTTATTCTAGGGGTTCATGAGTTCATCTTTTAGGTGTATAAATTTCTTTCCATAATTACATCCATCTTTAGCATATCATCTTTATACCCATCACGGGTTTAGATCTACTCGCTTAGTGTTCTTTAGATATACTCTTTTGCAGATCTGATTATATTCTTTCATGATGGGTACTTAACAACTTTGGTTATTAATCTTTCTTTCATTTGAAATTTGACATCTGTGGTGGTAACTTTTACTGCCTTGAAGCCATAGCCTTACTGTTGTTGCACAAAAGGAAAACCTGTTTCACTGTAATTTGCATTCTGAAATAACCACTGAGAACTTGCTTATTCTATATTTTTACTGCATTTCACTGTAATTTGTACTCTGAAGTTACCACTGAGAGCTTGCTTGTGCTCAACCTTTACTACAGGTAGGAGATTCTGTTCAGAAGTTGGCTGACGGAATTTCGTTGTACGCAATTCCATCGGAGATGTATGAGAAACCACAAATTATTGGACCCCTCATAACAGTATGAATCCAATGCTTTATACCATCTTGATTCAGTCTGGTTAATATGTCGATATTTTTATTCTTCAGTTTGTTGTCCTTGCAATATGGAGGAATTAGTCCTTGACATTGAGGTTTGAAAAAAAAAATCCTTGACTTTGACCTTTCCCTTGCCATTGTCCTTCGCTTCCTGTCTTGCACTAGGAGCATGCAAAAGGAGGTAAATGCATTGTTTTCACTCAAACAAAGCGTGATGCTGACAAATTGGCGTATGCGATGCAAAGAAATTTCAAATGTGAAGCTTTGCATGGAGATATTTCACAAAATCAGAGGGAGATAACTCTTTCAGGCTTTCGAGATGGACGCATTAATGTTTTAGTGGCCACTGATGTTGCTGCTCGTGGCCTCGATGTGCCAAACGTTGATCTTGTGAGTTCTATTTTCAATGATTTTTTTTTGTGTGGGTCTAATGGGATTTGTAGTTACACTTGCAAATAGATTAGAACCTGAATGTCGTACATGACCTTATGTACATTTCTTAATCAATACATGCTGCCTGCCACTCACATTTCCCCAACAAGAAAAGGTGACAAACTGACAAAAATGTGAAATGTGAAGGGGTTATCGTGGAAATCTGTTGTTTTATCCATTATGTGGGTTTAACAAGAAGTTTCCGCTATCATACTTTGATCTCTCTGATTTTCCCACATTTTTTGGGTTTTTCCTGTTTATGTTGATAAAGATTGGTTTTTTCAGATTTTTCATCCTTGTGCGATCTTCGAGATTGAAGATGTTATGTTTCAAGTGTTCTGCATCCTGTATTCGACTGTCCTCTTACTGATTCTTTATTTACTGCGCAGGTCATCCATTATGAACTTCCAAGCACTTCAGAGATCTTTGTTCACAGATCTGGCCGAACAGGACGTGCTGGGAAGAAGGGAAGTGCGATTCTGGTTTACACATCAAATCAAGCGAGGGATGTCAAGACTATTGAGCGAGATGTAGGATGCAGATTTACAGAGGTATGCTATAATTCTGAGGAGGAATCCTAACCTTGTACCATTGACCATGGTACATGTTAAGCTTTTCCTTTGACTTAACCGCTTTGAACTTTATCAAACCAATTGGAGTGTTGAATGTTTAATGCTCTGACTGGGTTGTACTTTGAAAGCTTGACATTATGCTGTGGAGCTTCTGGTCTTTAAGCTTGTGATGGATACAAGTTCAACAATTACACACACTACAACCATAGTTTTAAATAGCGGGTATCGGTGTATTGAACGATACGCCGCGGGAATTGGGTGTAGTGGTCGTGAATATTTTAACTTTTTGGGCGTATCGGCTGACACGGTACGGTACATATCCGTCTCGGAACCTCCAAATCCCGAGATGAACCTGCCGATACGTACCGTATCGGCCAATATTGAAAACTATGACTACCGCTACCCTATCACCCTATCAATATTCGTTATAATTTGAGAACATAGTCCTGCACTAATGCGAACCTGCTTTGAAGTAGCATCATTGCGTTTCTTTTTACATCACTTCTAGCCACATCTCTGTTGAAGCATTATGCTACTTGGAGTAAATAATCATTTCGGGATATTAATGGAAATGACTTGGCCTTTATAGGTTTCTATGAATTTTTAGGAGGGGATCTGTGTGCATCTGTGTTTTCAACTTCTATTAATCCTAGAGGAACTTGTTGCTTGATTACTTTATCAGAAGTAGAAGACTGATTTTGCATGTTTATATCAGCTCCCCAGGATTGCTGTGGAGGGTGGAACGAGTAGCATGTTCAATGACATGGGTCCGAGCCGTGGTGGCCGATTTGGTGATTCAGGTTTTGGTCGTTCTGGTGGTCGCATGGGTGGTTTTGGTGACAGTCGTTCAGGATACGGTGGATCTGGTTCAGGTCGATCAGGTGGTGGGTTTGGTGGATTTAACTCAAGCCGCTCAGGGAACTCTAGTGGTTATGGGTCTGGCCGTTCGGGTGGTTTTGGTAACTCTGGTTCTAGTCGTTCTGGCGGATTTGGCGATTTTCTCTCAGGTCGACCCGGTGGTGGCTTTGGCGATGATAAAAATACAAGGAGATCATTCTAACTTTTCTTGGAGGTAAGCTCGTTCTACTTTTCCATTCTTTGCACAAAAAATTGGCTTTTGTTAATGCGTTATTTAGAGAAAAAGACTTGCCACAATCAGCTAGGAACCACAAACATTGAGTTCTCTGAAATTGTTGTTTCAACGTACTCATTCATGCTCTTGCAGTTTCAGGGATGAGAAATACAGAAGTCCGCTTTGAAAATTGAAGTGTCATTTCCGGACTGTTGGCGTTACTGGCGGTTGCAGAGGGGGCCGTGATCAGCTGGCTACATAATTATCTGTAGGATCATATTTATAGGTGCTCGTTCTTCGTAGATAAGAGGAAGAAAAAAACGTCCCATATGAATTGATATTTTGAAACATGCATTATTTTTTACGCTTTTAATTGCTAGTTATTTTTGCCAACACAGCTATCCTTGGATGAGAATTGCGGTGTAATATTTAGCATTATGTAATCAATTCACTGGGAAAATGCACCAGTTAATGTTTCAATTTCTCCGACTTTTTCTGTAATTCCCCGTTCAAGGTTCACCTTGTGGTTCAGTGGCGACGCCGCACTATTCTACCAAAGGTCCCGAGATGCGATTTCGAGCCTTGACGCCCTCTTTTTGAAACAAATTTGTTTACCAGAATATAAAGTTTTATAACCTAACAAGAGAAGTAAACATAAAACAAATGTGCTATATTCTAATAAGAATTTCAAGTATGCGTATATGCCAATGGCGATAATCTTTTCAGTACATGTTTCCAATGAAGAGTTAATGGCAATGATCTAAAGATGTGCATGGGGCACAACAGGGATGTAAAGCATGATTCAAATCGTCCATTCGATAATCAATGATAAATAGAATCGAATTGGTTGAGTTTGAATTTGTATTTGCTCATTAAAGTTGAGTCAAATTGATTTGCCAAACAAGACAAACTTCATTTGTTTGAAGAGTGTGGTGGTTGGTGGCTGTTGGTGACGGTGCCCGGTGACTCGTGGTGGAGTTTACTTGTCTTTTAGAGTCTTTTTTTTAGGACGTTGCTGGGTGTACAGAAAAAATGGGACCGAAAATGTACCGATTGCGTTCAGGGACCCACTTTTGGGTCCCACACGAGTGATCCGAACCGATTGAGCTGAAATTTTGTGGGGCCCCTTGAAAACATGTTTTAAGAACAATGAACGGTTCAGATCACTTGTGTGGGACCCAATGTTTGCCCAATGTTCCAAACAATAGATGACGAACAGATCTGCTATGAGAACCGGTATAGATTGAAGAATCATCTTTTGGCTTCTCCTCTGTGTGTGTCTGTGTGTGTGGTGAAGAAAACAGGAAAGGAGAAGAAGATAACACGTTGATCAGGAAAGGGAAAGACAGATAGGGTAAAATGGTCTAAACTTTTGTGAAGAAAAAACGAGAAGTAGAAGCAGAAGTGAAAAGCTCCTCCGGAGCTCCTTTTGGCTTCTGTCCTCAATTGTGAAATTTGGAGAATGAGTTTTGCCAAAATGAGTTTTGGTTGTTGTTGGCCAAACACCCAAAATGAAAAAAAGAGAAGTTGAAAATGAGATAATGTGTCGCCCAAACAGGCTCTATAACACATGGAACTTTTCCGTTCCACTAGCTGACTTAAATACAACAAAATCAGTGGAACTGACTTAAATTAACTTTTTAAATTGATGTGTTGAGAGAGAACAACTTATCTTGTAAAGCGCAACACATCAGTTTTGAATTTAAGTCAATTTTATAGAATAAGGTCTAAATCAATCTTGACCAATAACCAGATCGATCAGACCCCAAGCTCCCTTCATTTGGTGAAAATCTTGTGTGCGGAAATTTATTTTCAGGAAAAAGAGAAGTAAATTGGTTCTCTTCCGTGAGTCCGTGTTACACATATAAATTTCATTTATATGTGTATTTTTTTTGCTACATAGGAGTACTAGGCTTCTTTTGGCAAAAAAGTAAAAATTAGTTTTTTGGTTTATTCAAAAAAAAGAACGTGTTATTAAAAAAAATTTAGTTTCAACCATACTTTAATTTTATACTTTTTGGATTCGTCTCATCGAGACAAATCAATAAACACAAAAACTTAACGTAAAACTAATAAATGTAAAAAAAATACAAAACGACAAAAAACGAAAAAACCATTTTTTTTTTTTTTGGCTTTTTTGCCAAAATAAAATTCCTTCCGTAGCAGCAGGCTAACGGGTACCGTATGACTCAGAGCAAAACGAAAAATATCTCCCAAAGTCCTAAAACTCAACCCCGAGCCTCCTCCCTCCCTTCCTTTCACTAAACCCTAACAGAAACTCCTCTCTCTCTCTAAACACCGCACAAAGTTGGACAGAACAAAGAAGATGGCGAGTGGTCTCGTCCTTCTGAGGAAATCAGCTTCGAACCGATCAACAATTCCCGCCTTAACGGGCTCCGTTGAATCTCTCCTCCATCACCATCACATTCGCCACCACTCTCATTTCTCAGCGACTGAAACTTCACACGATCTCTCCACAACCACACTCTCTATCAGTGGCCAAATTCAGAACTCGACGTCGATTAAGTGGTGGCTCAGTAACGGCTTTGGAGGAGTGGTCAGCAGAAGAAGCTTTCATGCCGGGCCCGCCTTGAATTTTAGGGCTTCTGCACCGGTCTCGCGGCCGGAGTTTGCCGTGGCTGATTTTGCTGACGAGGACAAGTCGAGAGGACATGGGAATACTAGCAGTGGTGATGGTCTGGAGATATCTAAGCTCGGGATAAATAAGCAAATTGTTTCTGCTTTGGCTGAGAAGGGAATCACTAAGCTCTTCCCTATTCAGGTAGTGTCTTTTAATTTTCTTGTAGGGTGTATTATATGTTGAGAAATCTGCCAAACCAACACACATAATGCACAAAGAACAATCATGAAAAGTACGCAAGACACGGGATTTTACGTAGTTACCCAAATGTCATCCAAGGCTCGAATGGTCAGCAAAGCGCAAATTAGATCAAATCAGGCTTCACAGAACCCAACATTGTACTATTTAGATGAATTTGAATTTTGTTGAATTTGTTGTTCATGAGTTTATTGGTACAATTGTTGTTACTACATCAGCATTTGTGGACGATATTGTCTAGTATACCAAGTGCAAATGAATCAAATGCTGAAATAGTTCACGTGGTGCTAAAGTGGTTCAAGTAGATTATAGCTTAGATAAGTGTTTTTAAATCGGGATACATATACATATCATTACGTATGTCAACAATAATTAGCGTATGATATTATAGTTATGTCTGATAATAAACCAACAAACCATGCATATATTAATATATTATTAACAGAAGAAGATTTGAAGATGCAAAATTGGGTTAATAATCTACTTGCCCCTTAAACTATTCAATTTTTAGTTAATTCCACCTCCAACTACCAATTGAATTTACTTGCCCCTTCAACTATGTATGTAAACGTTGGTCAATTGGTCAAATCCATCCAAATTAACGGAAAAAAGTAGAGAAAAACCCTAACCATCTTAATTTGCTATCAACTGAAGAGTAAAATAGACTTTTCCACCCAAACCCACTCAATTCTGTATTTGGGGGTAAATTGGCAGTCCTGATTTCTAACCCAGCAACCTACTCAATCAAAGAGAGACAGAGAGACCAAATGAATCGATCTTGAGAGCTCCAAAGGAATCAATCAAAGAGAGACAGAGCGACTGGATGCATTGTGAAACCCCAAGTCTGACTCTATTTGCCAAACCCAGTAAACATTAACTCTCTTCCCTAAAGACCTGATTATTTTTTTTTATCATGGTAATTTGAGTTACATTTGGGTTATCCCTAATTACATTCTCATCAAGATTGACTGTTTTCTATTTGTTGGACCAAGAATAATCATGCATGTCTGTATTCATCCTTGTCCATGATTCGTGAATGCAACCATGGGGCTACTCCACTTGAGTGGAGAAGTTTGTCCTGAGTCCATTGGAAATCAGTTCCATTTGCTATTAGTCCGTGTTGCATCCATCTCTTATGCTATCAAGAGATCAAGAGGTTTGTTTGTGGGAGAATGGGGACTGATTTTTGGGGAAGAGGATGGAATTACATACATATACACATATATTGTTACGTGAGAGACGTAAATGCCCTTCAAAAGCACCAGTTGAGATTTTTGTTAAGTTTTCTGTCCATGAATTGGATGGAAAGTGAAGGATTGGATGATGTGACTAACGTTTACATAGTTGAAGGGGCAAGTAAATTCAATTGGTAGTTGGAGGGGGATTTAACTAAAAATTAAATAGTTTAAGGGGCAAGTAAATTATTAATCCTGCAAAATTCCAAGTCTCCGAAGTGGGGTCTTTCATATTGGGACTATCCAGCGCCTTAGTCATGAAAAGAAAGAAGAGCCTGTATATGATTCATGCTCAACACGATCCAAGTATGGCTCTTTCTTCTATTCCAGCCCTAATGGATTGAGGTTGGCAGTGGGCTTTCTTTCAAATGGCCCAAATGTCGCCAAGATCAATATCAAACGACCTACAATTTGTTTGGGGTTCCGCTTCTTAAAATAAGGTCCGACATTTTTTTCCGTAATCGTAGGATACCTACTGAATCAGGATGCGCCGATGCGCATATATATAGTGGGATACGTCATTGTATTGTGAAATTTATATACAAAAAGAATACTGGATGGGATGCATATAGCTTTTTGAAGGAGACAATTCGAATCATGAGATGCGTATCCCTTATCGTAGGTTTTTAACCACTATGGCTTATATATTTGATTTGATTTTGCTGTCAATTAGTTAGTTAGTTAGTTAGGCTTAATGTGCAGTTATGCTGAGCTGGTTATCAAAAAAAGAAAAAATTGCTGACCTAGTGATGCTATCTCAGAGCAAGAGAATGAAGGCACATGTTCCTTTGTGTCTCCTTAAGTCAATGTTAGAAGTAGGTTGAAGCTTCCAGTTACTGGGAAGTTCTTAGCTGCACAAATCTTAAAAATATGGTCATCATCTTAAGATGAATATTTTGAAAAATGCTATAAAATCTTTGTTTTGGCTTTTGTCTAAATAAAATTGCAACTTTTCTATAAATCTTGTTTGTTGTTTCCGTGGCGTGGTATGCTTTTGCCTTCTTCTTGTGAAGCATAATTTAGGAAAGTATAATTTTAGGAATTATAATTAAGGGTTTCCAATTGTTAGGTTTCAATTAATTTCCTTTTATGTTATTAGGGTTTTGCTAGGGTTTTTAGGCATGTTTGTTACCAGGTTTCAATGGTAGGATTAGGATTGTGAAGGTGGTGGGCCATTTAATCCTTTGTTTGGTTTGTTTTGGGTATGGGATTGATAGTCCCTTGGATTGTGAAATCCCCCAATTGGCCGGATTCACCAACCCAAGGGGGGTTGGTATTGTTAATCCTATCCCAAGGGATTGAAGGTGAGAAGCTTCCACCACTCATCATCTTCTCCAGATTTCTGGGCAAAACTTATGGCAAAACTTGCTGGGCTCAACGGAAAAAAGAGAGAGAGGGTTGGACTTTTTTTTTTTTTTTTTTACCCGCTTGTATGTTTTGGAGTTATTCTTGCAAAATTGGAGGAAAATGGGAAAGGGGCTCTGCTGCCATGTGGGGGGAAAATTGTAAGGTTCAATTTTTTTTTTTTTAATTTTTATTTAAGTGAGTTGGAGTTATTCAAGCAAAATTTGGGGAAAATTTAAAAAAGGCAAAAATGGAAATTAATGGGGAAAATTTTGTCAACTATTGATTCGTCTCAAAAAGATAATATAATAAGTTAACTAATGCCAATAGATTAGAGTTTGTTTATTTTATTTATTTGGAAATCTGGGAAAAAAAATTATTATTATCCATTTGAAATTTGAAAAAAAAAATTGACAAAAAAAATTGATTCCAAATGAATATGTAATAAACAGTCAAATGGTTCTTGAACTCCAGTGGCATTTCATGATTTCGCTATGATAAAAATGGTGTTTCAATGGAAGGGTAGAATTGGAAACAAATTATTTTTACCCAATCCTATTCTAAGCAAAACAAACATGTTATTAGTAATCCCATGATCTAATCATGTGCAAAACAAACATGTGGGAAGAATTTATCTCCTCATTAATAATCCCATCACATTATCAATCCCAATCCCAATCCCACCTCATTACCAATCCCTCCAAAATGAAACCTCGTATCAAACGGGGCTGTAATCTCTAAGCTTTGCAATGCAATAAGAAAGTACGTTTGTTGGTTTGGTAGTACTACGCTTGTTTTCTTCTCTTTCCTTAGAAAACTCACATGGTATCAGAGCAATAAGATCTAGGCCTGTCAGATGTTCGCTCTCCGGCGGGCGGCCTAAGGCTCGCCGCCGTCCGCCGGGCACTCATCGCAATTTGTTCATCGCATTTGTTCATGGAGCACTATTCATCAAACACACTGTTCATCGAAGGTCACTGTTCATGGGTATTGTTCATCGTCAAAGTTTCTCTCTACTTCCTCCTATTTGCATCAGCAATTTGGCATCTGTTCATCATTGGTTCTTTTTCCCCTTTGCATCTGTTCGGCATCGGTTCTTTTTCCTATTCGCATGTTCTAGTTTTGCACCGCTTTGTGTTGTTTGGCACCTTCGCAGTAGTAGATTCGCACCAGTTGATTCGTAGTATGATTTGCAGCCGTTGATTTGTAGTAGTTTATTGGCAATAGCATTGTATTGGCATCGGGATTGGCAACAGTAGATTGCAGTAGTTTCTTTGCAGTTGTTATCTCCTTGGCAAACTCACGATGCTTCGCATCATGAGTTTGAGGGGGGATGTGAAGCATAATTTAGGAAAGTATAATTTTATTAATTTTAGGAATTATAATTTAGGGTTTCCAATTGTTAGGTTTCAATTAATTTGCTTTTATGTTATTAGGGTTTTGCTAGGGTTTTTAGGCTTAACCTATATAACCCCTTGATTAGTCTTGTAATCTCTAAGCTTTGCAATGCAGTAAGAAAGTACGTTTGTTGGTTTGGTAGTACTATGCTTGTTTTCTTCTCTTTCCTTAGAAAACTCACACTTCTTTCTGATGTTGCTGGTTAGCATGAATTTGTCTAACTTGTAATTTCTCCCCCCGCCTGAATACCAATAAAATACCACCACTTTTGTTGAGTTCAGATTCGTCGTTTTAGCACTCCCTTCCGAGGGTATAAATACTGAATTTTTTTTTCCTGTTAATCTTCGTGTTGAACAGAAAGCTGTGCTAGACCCAGCAATGCAGGGACGTGACATGGTAGGTCGCGCTAGGACAGGAACAGGGAAGACCCTTGCTTTTGGCATTCCCATCATGGATAAAATCATACGGTTCAATGAAAAGCATGGGTTTGTTACATTCTATTGAACTCTTTTGATGAACTTGATTTTTGAAAATCCTGTGCATAGATTCATTTTGCTTTGTTCCAGATTTGGTTGTTTAATATTTCCTTTTTTCTCTTCTTCTTTCCCCTAACTTAAGTTTGCGTATTTTCGTGACATCTGCTTCACTCTTAAAAAAATTCTATCCATATACTGTAGATGCGGAAGAAATCCTTTGGCGTTAATTTTGGCCCCAACTAGAGAGCTGGCTCGCCAAGTTGACAAGGAATTTTATGATTCTGCTCCCAACTTGGTTTCACTATGTGTTTATGGGGGCGTTCCCATCTCGCAGCAAATGAGTAAGCTTGACCAGGGCACTGATGTGGTTGTTGGCACCCCTGGACGGGTTATAGATCTGATCAAGAGAGGTGCTTTGAGTTTATCGGAAATTCAGTTTCTTGTTCTTGATGAAGCTGATCAGATGCTTAATGTCGGCTTTGCGGATGATGTTGAGACTATTCTAGAATATCTGCCAAAGAAACGTCAGAGCATGATGTTCTCAGCAACGATGCCAAGTTGGATTAGGAAACTTGCACAAAAGTACCTAAAAGATCCATTAACAATTGATCTTGTAAGTGTGTGGGTTTGCTTTATAGTATGTTCAACTTTTCCTACTTGTATCAACCATTTCTTGTTGTTTTATACTTTCTTCACTGAGATCATCTTCATAATCATTGCCGGGAAGATGTCTATTTTGCTATTAAAACTTTTGTATTATCTTAGCTTAGTATTCGCTTCACTTTCTCATCTTTTGCGAGTCTGACCAGATTCCAAAGCTAGACTAAAAAAGGTTTCAATTCTTCATGAGGGATTTCATGCTTATCTTGCCAACTTGAGGCCTAGATTTAAATAATATGTGCAACTAGTATTGAATTGAGAGCAGTGTAGATAAGATTATTATTTATTTACTCTTTTCTTATGTAATTTGACATATGTAGTGGTATTTTTTGCGCGCTTAAGTCATGATAGTACTTATGCAAAAGAGGAAAACATGTCCACTTCAATTTATTTACGCGGCTTGTGCTTAATGTGAACTGTAGGTTGGAGATTCTGATCAGAAGTTGGCAGACGGAATTTCTCTATATGCAATTGCGTCAGAGATGTTTGAGAAATCATCAATAATTGGACCTCTGATAACTGTATGAATCCAATTTCTTTTATGTCCATTCCTGTTCCTGTGTTGAGATTGAATCTGTTTACTTTTCTTCTCTACAAAAACCTTTGACTGACTTCTATCTTTATCAACATCCTTCCCTTCCGATGCACGCCTTAGGAACATGCAAAAGGGGGTAAATGTATTGTTTTCACACAGACAAAGCGTGATGCAGACAGATTGGCATATTCTATGCAAAAAAGTTTCAAATGTGAAGCGTTGCATGGGGATATTTCGCAAAATCAGAGGGAGAGAACTCTTTCAGGCTTCCGAGATGGCCGCTTCAATGTTTTAGTAGCCACTGATGTTGCTGCTCGTGGCCTTGATGTACCAAATGTTGATCTGGTGCGTTTATTTTTTAATTTATTTTATTGCTCCCTTTTATTCTAACGGGAATGCTGTTGCATGTAGTGTATAGGAATGCGATTGCACAAAAGCTTGAGAAGCTGATGTCCTATAGAGGACTTAATATTTGTCTTCTCCTCAATCCTCGACCACCTTGTCAGCACCCCCTTCTCTTCCAGGAGAAAATGAATTAAGAAAATTCATTTAAATTACACAATAGAGAAAATTTGAAGTTGGAAAAATATCATCTTGATGTACCAAAAATGTATGGTAGTCTGTGATGTGGGTGAAGCAATATGATGTTCGCTGCGAGCGTATCATGATTTTGGTATTTTAGTATCTTGTCACAGTTTCTCTCTTTAGCCTTTTCTCACATATTTTGTGGTACGATTTTTAGTTTATCTATTAATTTTACATTCGTGATGTGGCCTCCTTAGCCCCACCTTGCGGTTGGATTGGGGTTTTGGCACACTGGTAGTGAGGAATGGGAATTTGATTTCGTTATTTGCAACAATAGAGCAAGGTCTGATGAAGTTTTGGTTTGTCGAGATTAGGGGTGAGCACGGGTCGGTTCGGGGCGGGTTCGGCATCAACCCGCCACCCGACCCGAACTAGTCGGGTTAGAAAAGTTTGGACCCGAGACCGACCGACGGTATTGACTGAACCGTCCGAAAGTGGGGTTTCGGTTTGCACGGGTCGGATCGGTCAGGTTAATCGGGTTGCTACTGAGAGCCAAAAAAAAAAGAACACCAAACCACCATAAAATCAACAGATCCGACTTCCGACACACTGAACGCAGCACCAGCACTAATGTTGTAAAGTGTAAACAAACCCAAAATTTTACAGAAATCGAAATCATTCAAAATGAAAAAAATACAGCCCTTACAAGACTTCTTGTGAGAGAGAGACTTGGTGAGAGAGGATAAGAGAAGTTGATCGGCGGGGGTTGGTAGCCATGGAAGGCGGACGGCGGCAGATCAATGGCATGAGATTTGTGTAGAAGGAGGGCTGACCGCTGACGGGCCAAAATCCCTTTTGAAGGAGTCGACGGCTGGATTCGAGGGAGAGAGAGGGCTGTAGTGGGTGGACAGTGGTGTACCGGCGTGGACAACTGGAGTTGGAGGTCGGAGGAGCCTCATATCTTAGAGAGAGAGAGAGAGAGAGAGAGAGAGAGAGAGAGAGAGAAAGAGAGGGAGTGAGAGTGGGGTGGTGGGATCTGCCAAACATGGGAAATGAAGTGATTTAGGGTTAGATATTGGACGGATAACTAGGATCGTTACACATGTAAGGTGGGTAGATGTGTATTGCATATAAAAGCATCGGGTCGGGTCGGTTCCATCGGGTCTTGTATTATTTAACCCGTAAACCGCCTTAAACCCGGTAAAAAATCAGTCTCTTAACCCGTGAACCGCCCGTTTGGCGATCGGGTCGAGCGGGTCGGGCGGGTTGATCGGGTGCGTGCTCAGCCCTAGTCGAGATGGTGGATGTGGCCAGTGTTTTCAAGAATTTAATTTTGTTCACCCTCTTTAAAAGAGGGTGAACATTACCCTCTCTCTTATTGGTTGAAATGGTGTAGGTATCACCCAAAAGTAATGTGATCCTTACCAAAAAGTGTATTGCAAGGGTGGGACCTACACCATTTCAACCAATAAGAGGGAGGGTAATGTTCACCATCTTTTAAGGAGGGGGAACAAAATCGCACTCGCGGTGAAGCAATGCAAGGCATTTTATTCCTCCTGCAGATAGTTGTAGACTTCGAGGCATTGATTTAGAATTTTAATCCTATGTTTGAAAAGTATGTACGGTATTTAAAAATTATAAAGAGAGATGGGATAATAACATACTAAATACAATAATAAGAGCTCCTTCAAACTTGGAAATATATGTTTATGTGTGTAATTATTGCTGTATTAATCTACGAAGCTCAATCTATGTTTACATGTCATCTCATTCTAGTGCACCAATTTTTCTTAAAAAACAACATACCTTTTCTATACGTCAATGCTCTTCCTAGGAATAGCAATTGCGTAGATGACTTCAGTTGCTCTCTCGTTTTCACTCGGGTAATTTATTTCCAGGCTATTGGGCACTCTCTCTCTCTCTCACTTCGTGTTTTTCATAAAAAGCATATGCCTCACAAGAAATGTGTAAAAATGCACGACAAATGCACCTTGTGCTGATGCCTCAATGGTAGGGCATACATCTTTGGAGGGTAAAGCGCAAATTTGAAATGCTGGAGGCATTTTCTGGACGCCTCGTCTTGATTTGGTGCCACGAGGCGAGCCTCTACTCAGCCTGTAAAAAATTCAACTTGATTTTAGGTTTTTGGTGCATAATTTTTCTGTAATTCGGATTGTGTTCAGATCTTTGGTCCAATATTTTGTTGCATAGAGTCTTTTATAATTAGTGGTTTTGCACTTCAATTTGTGTCATTGCGACTGTATTGTTCTGTATCTACTCTCCCGTGGTTATTTAAGATCCTTTCTTTTTGTTGCACAGATTATACATTATGAACTTCCAAGCACTTCAGAGATCTTTGTTCATCGGTCTGGCAGAACAGGACGTGCTGGCAAGAAGGGAAATGCGATTCTCATATACACGTCAAATCAAGTAAGGGATGTGAGAACAATTGAGCGGGATGTTGGATGTAAATTCATAGAGGTATTTTTCTATTTTATGATTGGGAATCCTGCACTTGTATATGCTGAGTTATTCTTCCAACATGTTGTGAACAAAATGTGTGGAGTTCTGGTTGGAAGCTAGAATATCACGAGGCTGAAGTTTGGTGGGTTGGACAATTCGAAGCTTCTTAATGCTGCAAGGGTGGTGGCTTCAGAAGAAATAAGGGCGATGCTTGATGCATCTTTAGTGTTCTTTGAAGTTTATAGCGAATCTGCTTTTAAGTAGTGACATTCGATTTTGTTTTGGATCGTGACTTAAGTATCAGTTGAAGCATTATGCTTTTCTGGTGTGGCTGGATTGAACTGCGTTTCTGTATGGTTTACTGATAATTGCTCTGAGTCTCTGTGTGTTTGTGTGTGTGTGGCTTAAATTCCACCAATGATATCTTCTAACAGCTTATCTGACTTGTTCATTTTTGAGCAGCTACCTAGGATTTCTGTTGAGGGTGGATCCAGCAACATGTTTGGTGACATGGGTTCGAGCCGTTTCAGCTCTTATGGAGGTTCTGGCGGGAGTCGATTTGGTGATTCGGGTTTTGGTCGTTCTGGTGGTGGCAATGGCGGCCGCTCATCTGGTCGCTCTGGCGGTTTTGGTGAACCTGGCTCCAATCGTTCAGGTTATGGTGCATCTGGTTCAGGTCGATCGGGTGGTGGGTATGGTGGATTTGACTCAAGCCGCTCAAGCAACTCTAGTGGTTATGGGTCTGGCCGTTCTAGTAGATTTGGGGACCTTGGTGACTTTAATGATACTCGTTCTAGTCGTGGTGGTGGCTTTGGCGATGACTATACTAGGAGGAAAAGGTCGTTCTAGCTTTATGGCGAGGTAAGTTTATGCTTCTCTTCCATTAGAGCTTATGGAGCATAAATTTGCTTCATGGTATTTTCATGCCATATATGGTGGTGCTATAAATTCCGATACGGATATTCCAGATCGGTTATATATTCATCATTTAAGTGTACTAATAAAGAATTAGATGCAATCTTTGCACTGTTAATTAGTGTCTTGAGACTGGTTTTTCCATCGTGGCACATATGCCCCAAAATGTGGGGTTGCATTTTGGGGACTCTGATTTTGACCTATATTTACAGTTCAATACATTAATACTTTAATTAAATAGTAAATAGTAATGCATCTTGTGTAGAAGGCACTAAAAAGCTATGGTTCAGTATTTTTACGTCATGGGTTGTGAAAACAACGCTAGTATCTCGAGTTTGAACTTCTTGTCGGTTTACCTTGGTAAAAAGTACAAATGCTTAGATTTGTGAGAAGCAGCTCCACCACAGGAAAGTCTGCCTACTTATTAAACCTATCCCAAACCTCGCCATGAGTGGGAGCCTTGTTCTTGGTGTTTTTTTTTTTTGGGAAAGCCTCTAGCATACTCCATTCTTAAAACAATGTGATATACTTTTGCAGTCATCCATCCTTCTATTCTCCTCCCCAAATTGAATGCAAGGCAATCATTATCAAGTGTTGAAGACTACATTATGCTGGACTACTCAGGGTATATGTACACATGTTGGATGCATCATGCCTTGATGAAGTTTTGGGATATGTGTGTTAACACTAGCTGTATCATTGTACTTAAATGTTCAATATCCGTATATGTTATTTCGTAATTGCTATTAAATAAATATGGTGCCTTCTTTTGATACTATTGGAGAAAGCAACATTTATTCCACTAAATAGACAAAAGTGTTTAGAAATTGTCCTAGTTGACATTCCCTTTCATAACAAGTTTGATGTTTGCACACACGCTTAACGGTTGTAACCAACACTCGAGCACAAGTTCATGTCAATTGAGAGAATAACCTAAGAAGCACGGATACGGACATGGGACCCAACATGCCACGATACGGTCATGAGTATACGTCATTCTTTCATAAATTAGGACACATACACGTCGTGAACATGCCGAATAAAATGTATATTTTTTGCATTATAGAGGTATCTTATCAATTTACTAGTGAATGGCCGTGCTTGAAGGCACATGTTTAAGCATGGACAAACCTAATTTTGCCATAATTGACATCAATTAGCAAATCCCACCTCACAAATCCAATTTAACACCATCAAATTAGCCTTTTAAGTGCACGGAAAAGTTGAACTAAATATAAAAAGTCATATCCGTGTGTTTCGTTCCCTTTGAATAGAGATCGCCTTTAGTTTTTTTCTTACATGTCGTTTATGTTCTAGACTTCTAGTAAATTCGTCTATGCCTAGAAGGCAGTTACCAAGGCCTTGTTCGTTTTCCTGTTTAGTTTTAGTTTTGATGACATCATCATTTCCCTCATTTCTCTCTCTATCTCTCTCCACTCATTACACCTGCTGACATCATCAAAACTAAACTAAACTATCTAACCAAACACAGCCCAAGTAATCTAATCATGTGCATCACCCACTCCCAACCACACCAACTTGGCTCCTTCAAAGAGTATCATGTACAACTAACATATAGCCAAATTGAGAATTTGTGTAATTTGCTATAGTCATTACAATTCGTACTTATAATAGCGATTAAGATAGAATCAAAATAGTGAGTAAATGGCAAAAAAAAAATGGAAAAATACATGCAACACTGCATCGACTGTGACGTTACCAACTCTCCCAGCTGTTAGGAAATGGGCCCAACAATGTATATCAAGCTAACACCTTCCCTCACGCGCAACCCCGTCTTACACGCGGAGATGCAAATTTTCATAGACAGGGCGAAACAGAATATGAAGGGGCGAAACAGAATATGAAGGGGAGAAGCAAAATGCAAATGTGTGTCAAATGCAAACAGAGAGACTTGAACCCATGAGCTCTGATACCATGTTAAGTTCCCAGCTCTCCAAAAAGCTTAAGCTGTTAGGAAATAGGCCCAACAATGTATATCAAGGTATCCATCGACATCCATGTTTCACGCTAAATTCAAAAACTTGAATCTCTATGTCAAAACAAAACTACACATAATGGGAGTTTTAGTATCATAATCTCAGTCGTATATTTGGAAAGTCATTTTAGTATCATAATATAAGCCGTAGGATTCATGTGACAACTTGAATAAGTACCTCTATAAGGATCAATTACTCCTAAGTTGTAATCGTAACTCTTCAAATGGGGAAAAAAAGAGGTAAAGAATGCAGTCATACCATCAATAGGGGTTTATTATCCATACCTTCATACAATCACAAAATCATGCATGCAAATGGAAAAAGCACCAAAAGGAATTTTTTGTCACATAAATTTGCAGCGTTTTCATTTCCTATGGACATAACTCACTTCATTAGCTACATAACTAATGTAGGTTCAGAGACATAAATCAGGCGAACATAGAGAATTATTAGGATAAAAACCTACTTGTGTTGCGGTGCAATGAAGTCCGATTGTTTGGAGTCATTCCGTCCTGACAGTTTGATATACAAACAGCAAACAACTCAACGTTTCAAAAGTGGCCATTGCAGAGGGTGGAGAGAGAGAGAGGGATAAATGATGGGGGTATTCCGATTTCATTTTCAAATTTTGAAAATGAAAATGTTTAGGCGTCCAGACCACATCTCCGTGCTTGATGGAGAGGAGAGGGGGATAAGAAATTTGAAACTCACCCATAAATTTTGTAAAATCATTTTAGTATCTCTCAACCATAGGATTCACGTGACAACTTTAGACCTTGGATTTATGTATAGATAAGATTAAAAAACTGAGCTGATATAGATATACATATAAAAGATGAAAACATAATTTCTCTCAAATGAAGATAAACCCCACAAAAGGAATTACTATTATCAAAATACGAATCAACACCTATTGAGTCAGTATTCATGAACTAACCATCAATTGAAATTTTGAACTCTGGACCTAGTCTTAAACATTACATTTTTATCTTATAATATGTCCTGAAGGTGTCGCAAGAGTGTCCACATGTCCCAGTAAAACAAATGTATAAAAATAGGCAACACCTATTTAGGCATGTTTGAAACGTGTCTGGAGAGTGTCATGTCGTGTCCATATCCGACATGAGTCGGACACAGATACGTGAGGCCGGTAGACGTGTCTGTGCTTTTTAGAGCATTACAAGAAGCTAAACCAGAAAGCCTAATATTTTGGGCGTACTCTGGACCTTGTGGTAATCAAGTTTTGGGTTGATGTTAAGCCTTAAATTATGCTTATTTGACTTTGGTAGGCTGTGGACATACCCCTTTTTTATGGCTAAGTAGTATATTTATGGCTAAAGACCAAGGGGTTGGCCTACTGCATGAGGGTTCCCCTACTGGGTGTGAGACCCGACTTCGAGCATTACATGCTGTGAACTGCATCTTTTCTTGCCTTCCTACCTTAGAAGTTTCTTTATGTCTGTCACACTACGTCGATTTGGTGGAACCTCTTGGGCAAACAGAAAGAGTTGACCTTTTCAAAAGTCATGCATTGTACCTTTTTTCTTTTTTTGGTATCTGTGTGTGAATATATGTAACCAACTCTTATATGCTATCACTTCAAAAAGACAAAATAGAGGATAGCAGATATTCTCTAGAATTTCTCTTAGATTAGAAGCTGTGGCTGATGATAGAACTGCATTAATTTTGTTGGTTACTGGAATCCTACTTACAGTTACAACGGCTCATGCGACTTTCTTATCTATACTAGTGCCGGGAATACTCGTGACCATATAATAGTTCAAAATATTATTTCAATGGAAATATTGTATTTACGATTTTGTTAAAAGTTTCCTTGATGAGCATTGTCCACCTTCATCACTTTTTTTCATACTTTGATTATTCCTAGACGTGATAAATATTTTTAGGGTTCCAATTTTGCCACTAATGCCGGTCGCCCTGAATACTTTTGTATAAATCCTCACTTTGCATCTATATCTTAATATTGGATCCACAAATCCGGACTCATTATTTTGCATATTCCATCTCATTCATTATCAATCTTGATTGTTTCCATTGTTTTTCTTTATTATGACCATCAACTGGTTTCCTTTATTATGACCATCAAATTATATATTGTGGACCTAATATTTTTATACATGATTTAATATTCTACATAACAATACTGCGGGTCCTAGATACCTGCCTCATTCAATGAGGAAAAGAGGTATAACATATCTTGTGGGTCCCACAAAGCTTGCCAACCTGGGAATATGAATCACTTACAGGCATAGTTGCACTTTTACATTCCTAGCTAACTACGTCCCATAATTGCTACAACCTTTTTGCCTGATCGGAAATATACTTTTTCACCAGACGGCTATTGGTAAATATTCAGGATTTCAAGAGTATAATCTTAATTACTCAAATAATGCTAGATACAACCAGGTGAGACTTGTGTGGGAGCCCTATTTTGTGAAGGGGATTGTCACTCAGTAATTAGAGGAAAGTGGGGCCTTTTTATTTATTTATTTTTTTATGAAGAGGAAGGTGGGGCCAGTTTATGAATGAGTATGCGGCATGTGAGGAACTAAGGCGGAGGGAGGCTACGGACAAGAACTATTGAGGCGGTGAAAAGCGCGTTTGTTTTACTGCTAAGCGTGGATAAATTATGAAGACAAGGGCATATTTTTCATTTCAAGTGAGCTGCTTGACAAACACCGACTCTGCCTTTTATTATAGGTATATTCTGGGTAATTGACCAAAAAACTAGAGTACGGGGGAGGTAATTGACCAAAAAACCTGGGGAGGTAATTAACCCAAAAACTGAAGAAATATACTGGGGCTCAATATGCGCTCCCTAAGAGCAAAAGGAAAATAGCCTGAGTAAGCAAGCCTAACCAAGACAAGAAACACCTAAGGCTACAAGAAACCTCTTTTAGTCCGAGAGTCTATGGCTCTAAGCCGACAGACATTTAACACAGATGTGGAAAGGAGAGAACAGAACCAGAACCCATCACCTTGTATTTAATTGGCAATTGTCAACCCAATCTGGTGATCCAACGAGGGGCCATCTGTTCTCTGTGTGTGTGTGTGGCCTTCCAGGTAGACAGCTATCCCTGCAATGGCTTAGGGCAGCTGGAGGTGGATGAAAGATTTCCTTGGGAAAGAATTTATTTAATCTCTTCGGCAGTTCAGTCCGTGTCATTTTTTGTTTTACTGCTAACTTGCTTTTTTTCACGGTGGGTTTTGTATGCTTTGCCTATATTGCTTTCTTTTGAGATTGCTATACGAGCAACAGTGTCCTTAGTAATTTTTGTCATGTTGTGCATTGTTTTTTCCTCCCCTTCTTGAAGAATGAAACATCAAAGTTTAGGAGCTTTTGTTTATTACCCTGTAACTAAATAATGCTAATATCTAACTGCATGTTTTACTATGGGCGAGTATTGGATAACAACTATATTCGAGGCTGGCATGTGCAGGAGCCTTTTAATATCCTACTTTTATCTGAATTGCGCTTCGAATTTGGAAATTTTGAGAAGCCAGTTCTAGGTTATTTTGAATGCAAATTTTCTGATAACTCAGGTGAAAGGGCACAATGACTTTGTTGCTGCAGACTTGGATTTGACGTTTGTTTCATGATTTAGATTAAATAGCTGAATAAAATTGAGAAGATGCTGACTTGATATGGCATTCTATTACTTTGACTGTTTTAAGTTTTTTGAGTTCTGGAATTGTTGTTTTAGTTTTAACATTCTACTACGTTGCTGTTTCAGAAATGAGATCTGCAGAGGTCTGCTTTGAGGATTGAAGCAGGCAATTTAGGAATCTGGTAGTTGGAGACGGGGGTGGGGTTGAGTATTCTGCTTGAGACTCCGCTGCTCATATTTTTTTGTACTCGTCGTTATGAGAGCGTGTATATAGATTGTCTCCTGCTTATTAGATACAATAAGAACGACTCCTATATGTAATTGATGTTATATTAATGGAAAATAGATCGTGGTTTGCCTTCTGCTATTTTCTCGGATTTTGATCATTTGTGTGAGGTTGATTGAAGATCAAGACTCCTTGATATCAGACAGTCTTACGAGGCCTCTCTATGCTTTATCTGGTTCGCAACAAACACTTTGAGATTAGAAAAGGCAGGTTGTTCAGCATTTGAGTTCGATCCCCAAATTTGGCAGAGGGAATTAGACCCAATTTACCTGCGGCTCCCTGGGCGAACATGCCGGGCTTTGGCTTAAGTTGTCGTGTATGCATGAATTTGAATACAACTTTTGCATTTATATGGTTCTAAGGCAAATATTTTTTGCGTCAATGGACAATTGAGTTAATTTTCCGGGAATTTTTTTACACTAGTTATGTTTAAAATGTCTGAAAAGGAATATTTGGATAGCGTTGAACTAGATTTTTATTGAATTTAGCTTCTTTTTTTATTATTTTAAATATGATAATCCAAGATGTTAGTAAGAGATTTTTTTAAATTTTAGTGGGAGATTTTATTCATTGTAGAAACAGATAAGACTCAATTCAAGCAGTCAGCCTTGTATAAAGAAGAAAAAAAGGGTTCTTACTGGCCGGCCCTATTTTGTCAAGAGTTTTCCTTCCAAACCCATCTCATGTCAAACACATTTCACTTAAACCCATTTTCACGCGCGGAAGTTAATAATTACAGCTTTTCGGGGTGTACGCGTGTGGGCGTCAGGCGTTAGACTTTTCGGGGTGTACGCGTGTAGGCGTCAGGCGTTAGACATTAGGGTCATGCGTGTAGTCACATCAGTAGGTGCTCTCTCTCTCTCTCTCTCTTCTCAAACTTTTCGGCTGTAAAATGGCAGGTGAGGTGATGTCACTCTCTCCCTCTCTCTCTCTCCCTCTTTCTCTTTCTTATATTACATTTTAAAGTAAAATAACTTTTATTATAAACAATTATTTTTTATAAAAATTATATATTTGGAATCTACTTGATGAGATCTTTCAAATAAGATCCCATTTGAATATGAGATTTTGTACATGTAAAAAAAAGTTGTTTAATACCCATTAGTTAATACTAATTTACACTCTTTTTAAACAATTCACATCCTCCAAAATGAAAGAATTCACAGATTTTAAATGCAGAATTCACACACATCACAACTCAGTCTTCAAAATACACAATTCACACCCCCCCCCCCCCCCCCCCCCCCCAAAAAAAAAGAATTCACACCCCTTAATGTAGAATTCACACCACTTCTAAATAATTCACAACCCGCAAATGCACCCGATTCACACTCATGTAACAATTCACACGACCAAAATAGCTCACAATTCACACCCCTTGTAATAATTCACACCCCTTGTAATAATTCACACCCCCAATAACACACAATTAACACCTGTGCAACAATTCACACCATTAATAACACACTTTTCTTTTGGGTGTGAATTTTGTCTGTTGGAGAGTTTCTGCAATTTAGGTATGTGAATTCTTTTTTTTATTTGTGAATCGTGTTTTTTTGCAGAGTGAGTTATGATATGTGAATTCTGCATTTGAAAGATGTGGGTTCTTTTATTTTGGAGGATGTGAATTATTTAGAAGGGGTATGAATCCTTAATGAAAGGGTATAAAAAAAACTTTTTTTACACGTATAAAATTTCATATTCACAACGGATCTTGTTAGAAAGATCTCATCGAGTAGATTTCAAATATATAATTTTTATAAAAAATAAATGTAAAAATAAATGTGTATAATAAAAGTTATTTTATTTTAAATCTAAAATAAAAGGGAGAGGGATGGGGAGAGAGAGAGAGAGAGAGAGAGAGAAAAGGACGGAAAAAGAGAGGGAGAAAGGACGGAGAGAGGAGAGAGAGCGAGACATAAAGTCCATGTGTGTCAGGCATCATCAGACATGATGCGTGTAGAACAAGAGAGAGAGAGTAGAGATAAAGATAGTGATGGAAGCATGACACACGTCATGTGCTATGTGCTGAATGGAAAAAAAATCTCCCACGCGCGCACATGACTTATTTAGGAGTGAAAGACAAAATGGGATTTGGACGGAAGCCCCCACAAAAAGTGGGGGCGGCCTGGAATTTCCCGAAGAAAAAAGTCAAACCAGAGGTGGGCTTCCCAAGTACTAGTGCCCAACCTCGGGTGGACACAAAAGGGTTCCGGGCTCGTGTAATTTAATATATTCTCATTAATTGACTCGGTTTCGAGTCTCCCCTTGGCATTGGCATGTCTTTGCGGAGTTGGTGTCACATATCATCTTGTACCTAGGTGGTGTTATGGTAAGACTTAAGAGCCCATCCTTCCGGATAGGAGCTATGGCTCGAGCTGGATATTTCACAGTGGGTCGGGAGCCCCGATGGTCACGCCCAAGGGGGTTGATACCCCGGTTGCCCCCTCACATTTTTTTGCAGTTAATTTTTTTTTGTTGTAAAAATACACGTGGTTCGGGACCATGCTAAGTGCGAATTCTGCATCCGCCGCTGCTAAAGTGGCCAACTCCCTAACAACATGAACCTGCAATTCCTGAACTGTTTCTGGCAGTTCTTTTAACTGATTCTGCAATCTCCAAATACAAGCCACAACATTCTATATTCTACATCAACTTTCATTTAACTTAGCAATCAACTTGATCAGCTTTTGTGCATTCTCTTTTTTAGTTACAGACCATGCCCACGAGAGGCTGCATACTATTCAATTTGATCTTTCAAATGATATAAACTCTCATGTACTTGTAAGCATCTGAAATTTTCGGAATATTGCACCGACATGCTTAAATGGTGCTTCTTGTGAAATGTCAAAGAGATTAGAGAAGCAGCACATCAAGAACTAAAGACAGTCACCAAAATGGCGGCTCAGTTCATGCATGGAAAAGAAGGCAGTTTATTCCACGGGAAAATCAAATGAGCGCGGCGGTCTCCATTTATTTCTATTTACCACCGCCCGATGTTACAAAGCTCTGGAGGATAAGCAATGCGTAATTATTCACGTACAAGTTCTAAAAAGCTATTTTTCCCGCACACCCAACTCCTTATCAAGCAAGGAAAAAAACGGATGTCATGTAGCGCGTAATTTCGACTTGCAAGATTAACTAAAAAGTTGATATTCCATACTAATTCACTAGCCGGGAAGCTCTAGAAGAGCCAATGTTTTTTCTTCGGTTTACTAGTTGGAACTCCTGTAAAATGGAGGAAAAAATCTAAGTCAGCTAAACTGAACTAAAATTGTCATTGGAAATTTCAGAGCTAAATAGATAAAACGTGAGGTTGCATTCATTACCTCCAATTTCATACAACGAATTGTAGTGTACTTCACTCCAAAAGCTCAGCCATATTTCTAGAGAGACAAAAGAAGCATCACAAACAAGTACGTACACTGATATATGCATATAAGACGGCTAAAGAGTAGTATTTATTGAAGGATTCAGAAGGGGAGAATTTGTAGGTAAGTAGGTTAAATATATGTTTTGGGTAACCGGTAAATATTGTGGGTGTCAAAGTCATTGGAAAGTCCAAATTCCCAAACAACTTTACTCCGACCCCGTTGTCGGAAATAGCTACTAATTTACAACACACGACGCAGAATCTACGCAATATGTACAATTACTGCAGCAATCTAAAGAACTTCTCTACAAAGGTTCTATATAAAGGAGCCTTGACTTCATTAAATTAGGGTGCTTCACTAGGTGCACAAATGGATACATTTCAGAGAGACTTGAGAGAGCTCATGTAGTCCATCATCGATTCATAATTATATACTTATATTTGTTAGTAAATATTGCCAACGCCAGTGCGATCTTTGTGAGGTATGGAGTCAGAAGGGTCTGGACTGTCTGGTGCCTTGATCTTGGATACTTGCACTTGATTTGCCAAGGTTTGAGGGATTATCAGGTCCGTGTGGATTTCGCGCTATAAATCTTCTCATCTCTATTGTTGGTTGACTAATGTTTTCTGCATGTTTTATTTCTTGATAGCTTAAAATTAATCCAACCATGTTTCCAGATTAATTTTGATTTATCATTCTACCCAGGAACAGATGTTAATTGGCGCTATTCCGACTTACCCAAACCCAGATTTTCACCTCACAAATGACAATAACAAAGCAACGCTGTTCGTTAAATCTATGCTTTGTTATCAAAATAATACACAAAATATTCAAATTGATTGAAAAGGAGTTCACAAAACACCATGGCTGTGTTTGGTTAGATAGTTTAGTTTAGTTTTGATGATGTCATCAGGTGTAATGAGTGGAGAGAGATAGAGAGAGAAATGAGGGAAATGATGATGTCATCAAAACTAAAACTAAAACTAAAACTAAACTGGGAAATGAACAGGGCCCATATCATGTGGTACCTTTGGAAGGATTCTTGTCCTTGGGAAGGATCTCAATGTAGCAGGTGTCTCGAAAAGAGGTGACTAAACAAATTTTCACTCCGTACTGCAAAATATCTAAAAAAGAGTTAGAGACCACTAAAGTAATAATCAGGCATTATGAAAAAGTAAAATGCACTAATTAACAGTGAAGACAATAAAGCGATGTAGTCCTTGTGAAAGTACAATACACGATACAAAGTTTTAGAGAGCATGTGAACAAGAAAAGAATTGCAAAAATAGAGGATTCATGTATCTCCCACCTGATTAAGAAATATGCTAGGCTCATTTGTCCTTTGTAGTTTAGTTCACTGCTTGTAAAATATAATTTAAGTTCGCTTTCTGATATTTACTTTGTAAGGGTATATTTGCATGGAATTCTTATTTGGAGGCAGCCCTTGTAGTAGGAAAGTAAAATGTAGGTATAAAAGAATGACCATTGAGAGGAAGATGTGTAATATTTTTTGTAGGTTAGGCAACACCCAATTAAAAACCACGAAAGGAAATGTTCATCAACACACAATTTAAAAGCACACAAACCTAGTTCAAGCAAGTTTGAGGTACACTTGTCAAGGTTCAAGAACACGTAGATACAGTACATAGAAAGTGCCGACACAGCGTGTTACAACCAACCAATGCTTAATCAAGTCATCTACTCATCATTTCTGTCATTCGTTCACTCCAGGTAATCCATAACAACAAATTGTCTGGATTACCAAATTGTCCAAACAATGAAGAAAACACTAAAATGGCAATGGTGGAGAGAAGCAGAAACCATAGGTACAAATTCGCTCTCAAAACTAAAAAAAATGTGTCAAAATTGTAAAATTGACTTACACGGTCTGCAGCTGCTTGCAGAGTAATATGATCCCCCCATTCTCTCAATCTAGAGTCAGAGAAGAATTTGAATAAGGCGTGGATAACAAACCAAACAATGATCAAGATAACATGCTATAATTTCCCAGGAAAAAAAATTAGCATCACCCAGATGTCTGACTTTTTCATCTTCTTGAGGTAGCTTTTATACTTCATCGGGACATAACCTTCATAAGATTTTCTGAAATGCTTTAGCTGAAAAAAAGAGTAAAAATTTACGGTAAGTATTTATCTCAATACCAATGAACTTTCCTACCACTGCACATTTGACTAGAGGATTATAGAGAGATGCTAAGCGTGGGTGTTTGTAATCTCAAATTTGTCGATACAAGTAAACTAGCATGTGTCTCGTATACAAATGCATAAATATATACCTATAACTATGTATATAATATAGAACACACCGGAATGGAGGAGTGATTTGATACACATGGAAGGTGGAAAGAGACAGAGGAAGGTTAAGAGGACATAAGCTGAGACGACAAAACATGACATGGTTACTTAAACTCAATAGAGAGTGATGATGATTAGGGATAGAATCATCCAGCAGAAATCCACATAGACGAGCCCCAACTATTTGGGACAAATGGCTCTTTGAGAATGGCAAATTTGAATATATATGTACGTATAGTTATGTCTACACGAATTCAAACCATGAAGTAATTAACGGGAAGATGTTGAGGAACACTTTTCCAAAAGTTTTCCTCAAAAACAGTCACAAATACCAACATCATGATGTTTTCTCCAAAATTGAGCCTTGTGAGACACAAGGCCAACCTTTTTTTAACATAAACACAATACAAATGGTCCACAGTCAATACAAAAAAATCAACCCTCACATGAAAGTCATTGACTAACTATTTTCAAGAAAAATGATTATCCTTAATGAGCATTTGTAAATCATGAAAATTTAAAGAAAAAGTTCAAGTCAAACTCAAAACTGGGATAGGCAGAGCAATAAATCAACCTATCCACTAAATTAAACTCATGTTGTCTAGGATATCCTATTTACTACACAACACATATATGAGTATTTAAAGACGCAAGTACATGAAAGAGTTTCCTGGAAACACCTGCTTGATAACCCCCTTCCGTACATGTTTGTGATAATCTTGATTGCGAAACAACTGATCTGCGAGGGCTCGAAACTGTTCAGCAAGTCAAACAAAAATTTACAAAGTAGATTGTGATAAACAAAGATGAAGTAAGCACAAACTGGTGGTAGAACGTGAAGTTATTTATCCATGTAAAAACGATGGACATAGGCAAATCAATGCACGACTGACGCAGTTTAATGTCCATACTAATAAGATAATGTATGATGCCCAACCTGACAATTGCCATCTCCCTCCATTTGCAGTCCAGCTAAACCATATGTAGCCAATCTGAATAACAACAAAGATGTTACTGTAAAATCAGCAGATATGGATAGCATGTGAAGCACAAATCCCAGACACTGATTGCTACTCTGACGATTATGCCAGTTTGTACTCCGTCCGTTCCAATTTCTTTGTCCATTTCTGAGGAATCAAACTTTCCAAGGGAACACAATTACTGCACTTTACAAACTTTAACTTTACTGAAAATGCCCTTTAGTTTTTTCAGTTACATGCTAAATGTGGTGGTGTACTTGAGCTAAATTTCTGGCACCAAATTGTTGCTCCTTAGTCCATAGTGGAATTCAATTTGAGATAAAGTTGTTCCAAAAACTTTGACACCAATTTGAATTTTAGCTAATTACCTGCTTATGGACTTAAAAATGGAGAATTTTTTTTGGCGGCGACTGTGTTGCTGCCAATTTGGCCAAATGTAAACTGTGTAATAAATTCTTGCTCATGGATTTTAACAGTTTCAATCAAGAGCAACCGAAATGGGAATACCATTGAATTATGTTGTTCGACTTTCCGATGGACAAGCAGTTTGGGACATCAAAATTTGATAAGGTAGACAAACAAAATGGGTCGGAGGGATAATGACCTTTTTTTTTTAACCAAGATTCTTAATCATCACGGAAACTCCAAACATAGATACAAATTTCTCCTTAACATGCAGTATTGGAGGCTAATGAAGAGACCGACAGCATAAGTATGAGCAGTATGAGACTGTTAGCACAATTGGGCACTTGAAACTATGGCAGATAATGGTGGGGCACCGGCCAATGGGTTCAGAAATCACAAGTTCTTCTTGAAGGCTTAGTGGAGTGACATTCAAAGTGTTAAGAGGACTTTCAAAGAGATGCTAGAAACTCAAAAGAATTGAAGAAGCATGTTGATTATACAAACAATCAAGGACAAGCATAGGAGTGAAGAAGCATCCGCAACGTACAATACACCACTAATGATTAATCACCTTTAACTATGAAAAATAGAAACTTTCCGAAAAATCGTAAATAAATGCATACAAGAAATATAGTACATCTTAACCTTTCAGAAAGACGCTCATGATCTAATGTTGCATCACTCACATCAGGTATTTCCCCATTAACGCGCGGAGTGAGCTGCCAAGGCAATGAACTAATCAGTACATGGATGACCAGATAGCCAATGCAATGTCTTAATATCCAAAAGACAAAATGATAAAATAAGGATCATTTCTTCATAAATGCCACATACTCATTGCCATAACGGCAATTGGCGGTGAAAATAATTGTATGGTTAGCAGCCTAGCATGAAAGAATGACAGTCATATCAAACACGACAGCGCTGAAGAAAAATTTGGTTTGCAGTTTTCCTTCTACTGGTCAATGCACACCTAGGGAAATGCTTATAATACATGGCCAATCTATATATAGATTACATATGACAATAGTGTCGCACAACAGGCATTTGTTTTGAATGGCAGGATTGAATCCATTTTTCTTTATCACTATCCAAGTTCTCTAGTGTTCTCACCCTGAAACCACACTTCACTCCTCTCTTTTCTTACAATGGCTGTTAAGGCCCCACCACAACCACCTCTTTGCCCTGTTATAGGGTCTTGGGTAGAACTCAACCCCAAACTAGCAATTGAAGTGAGGGTGCCCTCACGCGCAGCGTGCTCACTAGGCAGCACCTGCCACGTGCAAATCAAAGACATGAACCCTACCTATCTCTGGTACCTAGCTCCACTACCATGTTACAAGGTCTTGGGTAGAACTCAACCCAAAAGCTAGCTATTGAAGTAAGGGTGCCCTCACGCTTATATACTTCTTATTACTTTGGTACCCAAGCGATGTGGGACTTTGTTTCATAGCCCCTACCACCACTGCCCTCCGACTACCAATCACCATCTATGGTAGACTGACCAAACCCACTGTTCTTGAAGCAATGATCAAGGAGTTGCGGTTCAAATTTCACTGTTCCCAAAGTTTAGACTTTCCCAAGGAGAAGGGCCTTCCCCTCTTAAGCAGCTCATTGTTATGAACTTATGGGAGAGAATTTTAATGTCCACTATTTGAGAGGGTTGAAGGTTAATCTTCTACATGCACTATCGATGTTCTCCTAGGGGAGCATATTAAAGCATGAGACTTTGGATTAGCAGGTGATTTATGGGTTTCCTATGAGATCTTTGAGGCTTTCGGGAACAATCCATGTTTTTTTAATGATGTCCATATTTCAGTAATGTTGATATTGTCTTGGGCGTATTGTGACAGATGTATCCTAGTTGGTGTGTTAACAGTGCTGTATCCTTAAAATCATTTGTCCATATGTTTTTTTTCATTGTTGACTACACAAGTCGTCTAAGATTAAGAGTTTCCATTGATACAACATAGTAACATTAAGCATATGCATCAGTTCAGGAAAGACAAAGGTGATATCCGCAATTGCTATATTATGTAGAAACACACGGTAAAGCATGATGTTGGGATTGCTGATAATAAAAAAAAGCATGATGTTGTGAAGTTTAGACTTATGTTCCTGAAATATACGGCTAAACTAGAAATGTCCAAACTCCAAAGTTCAGTTGAGTGATGCCTAGTTGGGACAATGTTCTTCAGTCTCAGAAGTGCATCGATAGAAAATAAAGGTAAAAGAGAGGGATTTCCAGAATCTTAGAACCACAGTACACCGATGATACAAGGCTTGTTTAGATCAGCTAGGCATATGCGTCGTCAGTTTCGTGGAACAGCTCACATGGACAAGTAATTTCCCAAACCAATTACATGAAAATCACGATGAAGGTCTTACACTTTTAATTTTAATGCCACAAATGTCATAAAAACTCAAACTGTACAGAAGTAGCTTACGAAGAAAGTGATATTAAAAAGATTCATCCAATTGATTAACACTGGGAAGGTTTAATTATCATAACGAAGCTTAACGAAATATTTAAGATACCGGGATTGAGTCCAAATGAGAGAGTCGTTTCCCAAGCCTGCCATCATTCCTCGAAGAACATTCTTCTTCTGCTAGTATTCTGGAAATTTCTTGGTCATCCTCAGTATCTCGAAAACTACTATTCAAGCTTGAACTTGAGCTCGCACTTGCACTCGCACTCGCACTCGCACTCACACTCGCGTTGACATAGTGTTCATTCATGTCAAATCAATGCTAAATTGCAGCAGATAACCACCCTAAGATTAAAAAAGCAAGAACGAGGAACCAAATAAATCAATTCTTTCCATAACAAAGTGCAAATTTAATAGATCATATGAAAGAGAAAATATAATGCAACAGAAAAGTCAAACATCAAGAAAGAGTAAAGATGAGTTTCATAGCAAAACTTTGCAATAGTATTAACATATATTAAAACCCAAATTGAGCTACAAGTAGCCTCAATCAATGAATCATCTATGATCTAACGCCCACATAATTTTTCATCCAATAGCATCAGAAATTCAAAACCCAACCACAAACCTTATTCGAACAGATAAGAAATACCCATCATTCAACACCCGTTAAATTGAGATAGAAACCAGAACTTGTGATCTAAAGTTCACAGAAAATGCAAAATAGAGCAGCTGTTTCCAAAAGAAGTCATCAATAATAGACACTACTGATGATTGACAGAAGTAAAAGATTACCTAGAGGTGAAGGAGAGAGAATCCTGAAGAGGAAGACAACGATTGAAAAGATTTGGATTAGAAGTTATTCTCTTTTTCCGACAAGAAACGAACGCTTCGGAGAACAGATTTCACGAACCGTGTTGTTTTCGTCCATGTTGGCGTGTCTGGAATAGAGAGAAAAATAAAAAAAACTAATGGGAATATAATTTCACTTTCACCCCTGTAATTTGGGCTATCTGCGGATTAGCTCTCATGTTCAGTTATCTCCACATAATTCCCTTATAAATTGTACCATGGAATAAAGTGCGCCCCTTACACCATTGACAGTTTTTTATCCGTTCGAGTAAAATGCATCTGACCAGTGTGTGAGATGAATAGATCCGATCTTTGATATGAATCTGACCAGACCCCAAAAACCGGTCGTGCTGTCTCCTTGGGTTCTCAGAGCTAGAAAACGACGTGATTTAGATGAATCTCACATGTAAAATTTGAGCATATATATAATGCAAATTGAAATTTGAGCATTCTTCGATCATTGATTGAACTAATGGGTGCACTTGTAATCGTTCTATATAATATGAGCATTCAATCAATGGATCTCAATCTTGTTTTGTTGGTGGCTTAATCTTAAGGTCCAAAATTGCTTCAATTATTTTTAATTATTGCATAATTTTCAACTTGGTTGGCTAATGATGTTATAATTAACCACACATTACATCATCGATAATGCTAGAACCACAAACACATGCACACACAAGGTACTCACAAGATGTGTGGGGCCCAAACATAATGTGCAAGTGTTTGTGGTTCCAACATTCTTGTCACAAGCATATATCACACATAGTTTTATGTATACATGTACTAAAAGAAGGGATAAAGTGGGTTAAAGCTTGGTTATGAGAACTCCATTTCTCCTTCTGCAATTGGACTTGTACTCATTCGTCTAGATGAACAAGATACTCATTCGTCTAGATGAACAAGATATTCAAGCAATTTGCAAAAGCATTTTGAGAGACGTGGGTGGGCCGGGTCATAAAAATTGAATGGAAACACAACGAGAAGGAAGTGAAGGGAGTAGTTGGGGTTATTGGAGAGGAAGAATGGAGGTGGTGTTGGAGTATTTTTTAATAAAAAAGAAAAATTGGACATTAATCCCTCAATTATCACCTTCATTACTTTTTCTGTCACAAAATTTAGTGAATGATAAACCATCATCGGTTACAAAAGAATAACAATTTATATTTATCATTGTGTTTATACATTAATGCATAATGAGGCATTCTCTTATTACAACTATATATAGTTACAGGTGTTGAAGGAGGAAAAATATAGACGTGTATGGAAGATATAGAGAAATATAAAATGAGATAGTGCAATAGATTTTAAAGTGTTTTCTATATACAATGATTTGTACTTTGGGCAACTCGGTTCATGACTCGTTCAAACCTCCCGGTGGTCGTGAATATCGGATGAGGAATGCTTGTGAGCTCTTGGGTTTAATCTTGGGGCTAGTACACTCCAGTGGTACCTTCATGAGGGGAGGAATATTAGCCTTAAGAGAGTGACTACACGACTCTCATTCTCACAAGCAACATCTTTTCTACTTTTACTATTTCTTCTATTTCTCTCATACTCGTTGTTTTCTATGTTAATACGTTCTAGTAATTTATGTGATAGAATGATATTAATTTGTGAATAAAAGTTACAACAGGTGGCACAGAGGAGGAACGGCGGCATGCAAACATTGTGGGAGACACAATGATGAATTGTAGTTAGGGACCCCATACCACCAAGGTGGTAGCCGGGGTGGCCAGACGAGGATGGGTGAAAGTTCCTCTCTCCCACATGGTCTTGGTTGCCGGTAGTAGGACCTTTCAACCATATGCTATGTTAAAGGGCCTTTGTTTAACTCGCACTTTAGTGTGGTTATGTGACTGACTGTCCTCCTTCGGACAATGGTTAAATCGTAAGAAGGTGTTATTGTGATGCCCTCGTCGAGACAGTTAGACAGAATTGGACATTCCATAATGGGTGGGAACCCCCTTGGTCACACCCATGGAGGTAAGCTACACTTGTTTCTCATTCCCATCATTTTTGTTCCAAGCCCAAAAAAAAAAAAAAGAGTTAAGGCCCATGCACAAAGCACTCTGCCCACATGCCCCAAATCTCGAGGGGGTGAAAGTGAGATTTGCTCAAAGTTGGATTTGTTTTACTATTATTCATTTATACGTACGAAAGTTGGTAGAAAATTAATAATAACAGTAAACAAAACAAATGATATTCTAAGTTTTTTTTTTTTTTTTCAGCAATGATATTCTAAGTTGATTCGTGCATATCCAGATCTTCTAGAGAATCATGTATGCTTAGCTGCTTAGTTTTTCTTTTGAAGAGGTCACGTAACGTAAGTAACTTTGAACAAGCCAAACACACATCCATGACATGGTATACCTAAAAGATCCACTTTCAGAGGCCAGCTGCCAATAAAGAGTCAAAGATTGAATAGTTCGTACAAGCAACCAACGTGCCAAAGCTAAGCAATCGCATATGTTAAGGCTGCTCAAAAAAACCGGTGAACCGTGAATCCGGTCTGGATCGAACCGATCCGTACCTTTTGGATTTTAACAGTGGATTAATGGTCCGGACACAGATTCAAAAAATAAAAAACCGTGACTTTTGGATCGGACATGGATTTTGATTTTGAAACCGTGGATTAACCAATCCAGACCGTGAGATTTTTATTATATATAATTTATATATATAATTTTATCAATTTTATAATTATAGTTATATAGATATTGTTAATTTAGCAGATTTAGAGCATCACTAGTGGTATACTCAAATATTGTCACATCACATTTTGAGTATTCATTTAATGGGTTTATAAGTTTGAGTATCTACCCTTGTACAATGGTTCATTTGTGTCCATAATTGAAAAAAATACTATTCACTCTATTTTTATTCATAAAATAGGCACAACTTTAAATTTGTACATATATATTTTTATAATATTAGTACCATTTAAAAGATATTCACAATACGTTTAAAATGAGATCAATCTTGAACATATTTTGGTAAAGATTAAAAATTGATAATTTCAATTTTTGAGAGAGAGTGCAAAAAAATTGAGTTTTGAATTAAGTATTTGAAAAATGGAGAGAGAATGTTGTTACTTTTGATAGGGTGTGGTCCCCAAAATTTAGTTATTGAGGTTTGGTTATTGAGATAGATTGGTAGTTTTGAGTATCCAAATGCCAAAAGTTGAGTATTTGTAACAAATGTTGTTAACTTAGAGTATTTATCCAAATACCATTGTGAGTCTCTTTTGTGTATCAAAATACTCATCTTTGAGTATTTTTGTGTTTGAGTATACCACTAGTGATGCTCTTACGGTTTGGTTGTACTTTGTGGTAATATAAGTTTGTGCCTTTGTTTGTTCAGTTGTATAACTATCTGCCCTACTGTCTTTGTTGTTTTTTATTGGGATTTCCAACTTTGAACTTTCTATTTAGTGCGTTTGCTACTTGCTAGTGCCTTACTGTCTTTATTTGTTGTTTTTTCCGAATAAGTTGAAAATCCGCAGATTAATCCGGAACCGATCCGTGACTCGCAGTTCGAATTGGAACCGAACCGCGAGACTTTTGGATCGGACACGGATTGTATTTTCAAAAAACCGTGACTCGCGGATTAGGATTGGATTCATGCCGATTCGGACCGTGAGCACCCCTAGTATATGTCAACAAGCATAGTTTTAGCGGCGGAGTTAGAATTTTGACTTGAGGGGGCGACCGAAGAGACAAATTTTCATCCGAAAAATATACTATCCTATTTTTTGTTTTCTTGTTTCCTGTATTATATATACAAGTCAATATTTTTAGTCGAATGCAACAATAATATGCTAGTTTATTTTGTTTGTTCATTGAGTACCTAAAGCACGCATGTACTTATTACATGTACTTATTACTTGTTTGTGAGAGTATTTCAAAAAAATTCATAGGGTAATGTAAATCATTTTTTAAAATTAACCTGGATTAAATCATAAATCATAATAGTAATATATTATCCTAGTTACAATCACGATAATATTTAATATATACTGTAGTTGTTTGGAGGGCTCCGGCCCTATAATAGCTCCATCCTTGCACAGTTTTATTTATTTATAATAATTTTGTATGAATATAGTACTAGCTAGCTTACTCTTAGTATACGGTATGGATCATGATAGGAAATTTGAAGATTGCGAGAGAAGTAACCAACATGCCAAAGCTAACCAAGTACTACATATGTCAATGAGCACAATTTTAGCATCCCCATCTCTTTCTAAGTACATCATATGAAGAGACGTGCAATTTTTGAATAAAAAATAAAATAATTAGATCTTTAATTTGGTGCAAAGAAATTGAAAAGATTAAGCACCAAATTTATTTATGTTTTTAATGTAGAAATTACAACGAAGTGTCCTGGCTGGCCATGAAGATTCTTTGGCTTGAATCACGTGGTCCAAGGGTCACGCGGTATGGAGGTTTGCCGGTCGATAATCTCCAGCGGATTGGAGGTCTGCCGGTTTGGGGATGCTGTATGGTGGTCCAGCGGTCAAGTGGGCCACGCAGTATCTGGGCTCGCGGCCAAATAGGTCATGCAGTCATGAGGCTCCAGCGACTCAATCTCAGGTTCGAAGCTCCAACGGGTCCAAGAGGCCATCGGTTGAGGTCGCGCGGTAAATAAGGGGGTCTTGCGGGTCCAAGGCTCCACAGGTGATGGGTCTGCCGGTCCATGGGTCCATCGGTTGCCACCTTGTTTGGTTGAGAGTTTTGAGAAGAATATTTTGAGAAATACTTTTGAGATAGTGTTTGGATGAGTTTTTGAAAAAAGTAATAATTAGAGAGAAGTGTAATAATTGGAGAGAGACAGAGAGAGAAATGAGAATAATGATTGGAGAGAGGGGTATGAGTATGGAGAGAAATGTGATTAATGATTGGAGAGATGAGAGATGGGGAAAGAATCTTTTTGGAATTTTTTTTGGAAATGTGAAGTGAACACAATGTGCAAGGCTCCAACAGTGATGGGTCTGTAGGGCCAAGGGTCTAGCGGTTGGATGTCACGTGGGCATGGGACTTGTAGTTCAAGGGTTTTTCGTGGTCTAACATTTTCATGGTCAAAGGCCTCGTGGTTTGGAGGTTCATCGGTCATCGCCCAACTAGCCTTGGCTCTTCCGGCCAGCAGCCCTACAGGTCATGTTCTGACCAGCCATGGGTCTCCCGACTCTCCTGGTTCCAATGCCTTCGTTGTTTGAGGGTTTTTTCGTGCCAACATTCTCATGGTCATTAGCCTCAAGGCAGGGGCAGAGCTATATGGGGGCCGGGGGTGATCCCCCCTATTTTGGAATATAATTTGGATGTTTTTGTAGATATTCTTGAAAAAGTTATAAAATTTTGGAAATAATAAAAAGTAATGACGATTTTCATTTCTAGAACACTAAATTACAAATTATTAGATTAATTTTTTAATTTATGAAAACCATCCCATTAAAATTCAAAATTATTAGATTTAGTCTTGAAAAAATCATCATACCAAGATTTCTCTCATAATCCGGCCCTCTCCGACTTCAATTCTTGACTCCGCTACTACCTCGAGATCAAAGGGTTAACGTTCTTGAAGTCAAAGGTCTTTTGTTCTTGTCACATCTTTTTGCATTCCACGTGTCACTTTGATAATCGTGCCACGTGCAATGGCGGATCCAGGAATCGTACACAGGGGGGTCACCTTTCAAGCACAACTTTGGAAAAAAAAGAGAAAAAACTCACAGTCCAATAAAAAAAATATACCAACAAAATACAAAAATGTTTAAACATTATTCATTAAGCAAAAAAGTTTAAACTTAAAACATTATGAAACATTTTGTGCATATTGTGCTCATGACGCTTGAAAAACATAAAGTAAAGTCCCATGAGAAAAAAAAAGAAATTGACAACGACAAAGATAGAGAAGTGATCAATCTATTTCAATTTTTTGATTAGTACTGAATGAATTTTGAAGAAAAGTTCAATAATTGCACGTATTCTTATAGTAGGCATTTAAAAAGGGATGGGAGAGCATGTATATTCCTAAAGTTTTTCATGTAGGAAAAGGCTACAATACACACCCCTCATTTGGGTGTGTATCATACACACCCCTGTAAAAGTTACGATTTTGTTGCGAAAAGTTACAAATTTTTTGGAAAAGTTACGAATTTTTTGTAAAGGTTACAAATTTTTTTGTAAAAGTTACGAGACACACCAAAATGTTACGAATCATATTGCTGAAAAGTTACGAAAAACTAAAAAATGTTACGATTGTCGATGAAGTGGCACAATCTGGACCATACAATAGGTGCATATGGTACACCCAAATAAGGGGTGTGTATTGTAGCCATTTCCTTTCAGGTATAGTTTTGCAGTAGGATCCCAATCAGATTTGTTCAATATTAGTTGGTGAATTCTTTCTTAAATTATTTGTCGGTGAAACTAAAAGCTAATCCACCACGGGATACACAAAGTGGAGTCCCTTTTCTATATATATATACACCACACTTCCTATCAAGGATCCCGGATTTTAAAAAAATTCACACCTCACAGATCCCGATCGAATTTCGACAATCCGAACCGTCCAATGTGTTTAAAAGGTGTTTTTAAGGGTCCCGAGAGAAATTAGCAAAAAAAAAATACCGAGAAGGGCTTGATCCCGAGCAATTTTTCATAAAAACTGTATATGTTCGTTTTTATGGAAAACTGCTCGGATCAAGCCCTTTCCGGTATTTTTTTTTGTTGATTTCTCGCGGCGACCCTTAAAAACACCTTTTAAACACATTGGACGGTTCGGATCGTCGAAATTCGATCTGGAAAGTGGAGGTCTGGATTTTAAAAAAATATGAGAGCCTTGACTGGAAGTGGACTGTAATATATATATATATAAAGTCATTTTCTTATCCGGTCCTCCCGGATTTAAGAAAAAATTGATTTTTTTCGTGTTGCAAATTGTTTTGGTAAAATCCGAGCCGTCCAATGTGTTCAGAAGGTGTTTTCAAGGGTCACAGTTTTTGCGAAAAAATGCTTGGATCAAGCACCTCCCGGTATTTTTTTTTGAAGATTTTCCGCGTGGACCCTTGAAAACACCTTCTGAACACATTGGACGGCTTGGATCGTCAAAAAAAATTTCGGATCATGGAGGTCCGAAAGTCCGGATCCCAGACTAGAAGTGGACTCTATATATATAAATAGGGGGGGCGGAAGGACGAGTCTTAAGAGACATATTAAAGTATAATTAAAAAAGAGTAATAAAAGAGGTGGTTAAACCAGCCATGAAACATGCACAATAATAAGGGCGGTAGAACCGGCCATAATAAAGACAGTAATTAAAAGCAGTATTTGAAAATGTAAATTCAAATCATTGTATTGAATTGAAAGGCTTACTTGAAGCTATTGAAGCTACTGGTACTTATGGGGGGGAGGAAGAGTTGAGAGAGATGGGTCGAGATATGAGAGGGAGAGCAGAGTTGAGAGAGTAGTAGAGGAAGAAGAGTAAAAATAACTCTGGAATGAAAGCTGCTTAACTACTGATCTTGAGAGTCCTTTTATAGAATAAGGAACTCTGTTTACAATCATACGAAATTTGAAAAGTAAAAGGTAATTATGCTACTTTTGACTTGGGTGTCATCTTTCGGTGGAAAAGAGAAATAATTGATTTCTCTTTTGACTTGAGGTCTTCTTTTGTCGGATAATTGCTGTTGCTTATTCTTGCTTTTGCTGGTACCTTTCTTCTTTTGGTGGAAAAGAGAAATAATAATTGTTTTGCTCTACTTGCTGAAATGGTCTTCGCTGGAAAGCTTGATCCCATTATTTCGTTGTGGAAAATTTGAGGGAAAGTTGAAAGGTGGATCCCACCATTGATAATTGTTTTGCTGAATATTGCTTCCACTTGCTGATTGCTTTCTTGGATGACTTACGATCAATTCATTTTGGATGATGAAGTTGGTAGGAAAAATGCATGGGAAAAATGGAGTGGTCCCCATAATTGGCTTTTGATTCATTTTGTCTTCCACTTGCTGATGATGATATTGGTGGTGGTTCTTATAATTGCTAGGAATTTGGTTAAGGCTGGGATAGTAACAATAATTTTTTGTGTAGTCGTCTAACTATTAATTTGAACCAGTAATAATCAGTTTTTTCATTGTCGTTAAAGAAAATGATTGTTTTATTGAGGGCTGGATGAGTGAAGGCTGTTTTGTCATAAAAGGCAAGAAGGTGATTCATGCTTCTTATCCAAAATTTGATATTTATTTTGGTATTGGGTTCTAAAAGGAAACGTGTCCAAATATGGTGTAATTGGTCACGGATACGTCTCCTTCTATTGGCCTTTGCCCAAGTAACTAATGGATTAATTAAAAGGGAAAGTTCAATTTGTTCATGATTCATCTTTCACACTTTTGATTTTGTACTCACGCTTTCACCATCATCCAGTGGGGATGATTGATTCTCAGCTATTATCAGTGAGTGATAATAGAGGTAATGCTCTTTGAAAAATAGTAATACTTGATCCTGCATCAGAAAAAGAATATTAGTACTCATAATTCATTGGGATCCTGGGAATCTTGAAATAGAGAATCAAATGGATTTTGCTCTGGTGTGGAGGAAGTTGATGCTCTAGTGTCCTGACTTTGACTAAGCATGTCAGTAGCAATTTGGAGTAATGCCTTGCTTGCTTCTTGATTTGGATTTTGAGCAGCTTGCATGATGAGTTGTTGGGCGAATTTGATTATTGTTTGATTGGGTGATTGTGGAGGAGGGGAGCTTGTAGTAGGACTATCAAGCTTGATATTGGAAATCATATATGGAGATGGAGGTCTATCATGGATCTGGACTGGTTTTGGGACTTTTATTTTGAAGTCATTCTGGACTTGATCAATTACTTGTTGGATATTGAACTTATTCCACCATTTGATCAAGAATTGGCGGCAAACAAGATTATCGGTGATAACATATTTCCATCTGAAAATCCAAGCCACTTTATATTTTGCAACAAAAAGGAGTAGTCTAGGAAATTGATTTTGATGAGAGTTTAATTTTTGTTTAGAGTAGAAGTAGTCAACTTGATCAAGAAGATTTTTGGGGATAATGTCATTACTGGCTCCCATTTGAGACCACCAGCGAAGAAACCAAGTAGGAAATGGAGAATTGAAATGTTGATCAAACTGGAAAAACCAAGAATGAGAGAATTTTGAATTTTCATATAATAATGCATAAGACCAAGCGTTGATGTAATCATAGTAACTGAAAAATAAGTTAGTATCTGGTAGTGGTTGAAGGTTGGAGGGATGGCCCCATTCAGAAATACTAATTATTTTGTGGATGTAAAATGATTGGTAATTGATATCGTTGCTATCTTTTGGGTCATAAACTTGTTTGAAGACAACGGAATGAGTATGTTCAAGGATATTTTTATAGAAAGATATTGATTTGTCTGGATTATGTGGAACAAAGTGCCAGTTGTCTGGGAAATAATGTAGAGCCAAATTATTTGGATTTTTTATATGTTGAAAAGACGGTTCTATGTAAAATAGGTTTTGTAATTGAGGTTTTGTAATATAAATTGTTTTTGCTGGAATAATGGGTTGGGAAGAGGTTCTTATGACCTGGTTGACTGGGGTATAATTTTGGGTAATTGGTGGGTAGGCTAGTGAAGAACTAGATCCGTATTGGCTTTTTGGTGTTGGATTAAGGACTTGGTATCTATTGACTAGTTCAATTGGGGGAATAGCCATAGTGCTAGTTGTGAGAGCTAACTGTTTTTGTGGTGTTGTTGCTATCTTGCTATCTTTTTTTTGTTCTTTTCTGCCATATCTGCAAAATTAATTTAATAAGAATTCTCGTGTTAGGAAATCAGAAATTGAATTTTGCTCACCTTTAATATATTCTATATCAAAGTGAAAAATACTTAATATTGATTGCCAGCGAGCAAAAATTTGTTTGCTAGCCATATTTTTTACATCTTGTTCTAAAATATGCTTGGCACTTTTGCAGTCGATGCGAATTAAAAATTTTTGGTTTAAAATATCATCTTGAAATTTAGAGATACATAATACGAGTGCTAAAATTTCTTTTTTAATAGTACTGTAATTATTTTGGGTTTTGTTCCATACTCCTGAATAGTATCTAACTATTTGTTCAGGAGAAGTTGAATTGATTTTTTGTAAAAGAATGCCTCCATATCCTATGTCAGAAGCATCAGTTTGTATTATTTTAAATGAGCTTGTTGTTGGAATCCCTAGACATGGTAATATTTTGACATATGTTTTAATTTGTTGTACAATATTAGTATGGGTTGATGTCCATGCTGGTGGATTATTATTTAATCTTTCAAATAGTGGTTGACATATTGGTCTGAGGTTTTTATAAAATTCTGACACATAATTTAGTGATCCTAAAAATCTTTGTAATTGGTTTTTATCAGTAATTTCATCTGGAAATTTATCAGCAAACTGAATGGCCCTATCAATTGGTGTTATAGTTGATTGATATATATTATACCCTAAAAATCGAATTTTTGTTTGAAATAGTTTAATTTTGGGGGCCGAAACTACTAAGCCATTGTGTTTGATGGTTTGTAAAAAGGATTTTAAATGTTTCCAATGTTCGTCTATTGTATTAGAAAAGACGAGTACATCATCAATATATGTGATAATAAAATGACTAAATGGATTGAATATATCATTCATTATATTTTGGAATTCACTAGGAGCATTTTTTAATCCAAACGGCATTACGTTCCATTCATAATGTCCGAAAGGGGTTGTAAAAGCAGTTTTGTATCTGTCTTTTGGGTGAATTTGTATTTGCCAAAATCCACTTTTAAGATCGAATTTTGAAAATATTGTAGCCTTATGCAATCTATTAATTAGGTCTTTTTTATTGGGAATTGGGTATCTAATCCATTCTAGTGCAGTATTTAGTGGTTTGTAATTGATAACTAAACGAGGTACGCCTCGTTCTATTTCAGCATTTTTGTTGACATAAAAAGCTGGGCAAGACCATGGTGATTTACTTTTTTGGATAATATGGTTATCAAGTAATGTTTGTATTTCTTGTTTGCAAGTTTCCATTGTTTCTGGGTTCATTTGAATGGATCTGGATTTTGTTGGTATATTGCTTTCTTTGAAATCTTTGGTATAAGGTAAAGTAACTATATGTTTTTTGCGATGCCAAAAAGCACTGGGTATATTTGAACATATTTCTGTTTCTAAATGATACTTGAATTTATCTATTTGTTGAATTAAGTCATTATTTGTAAGTTGTTCTTCTATTTGTTTATATTTTATTTCGTTTTGGAGATAGTGTAATTGTTGAGTTTTCTGTTGTAACAGTGTCAATTGTTTTAATTCTCGTTTTTCAGATGGTTTTAGGAATTTGAAAGTTATTTCTTTTCCTAAGTGTGTTGTAGTTATACCAATATTATTTGTTGTGAAAGGGTATATCATACCAATAAAAGGTAAACCTAGAATTACATTATCTGTCATGTTTTTAACTAAAATAAAAGATGTTTGAAAACATACATTATTTTGGCAAATATGTACTTTGGGTAATTTGTATTGAATATCCATTTGGCTACCATTGGCAGATACTAATTGTTCAATTGTTTTATGATAATATTTTGTGGGTATTAATCCTTCTTGAATACAATTCATATCTGCTCCAGTATCTACTAGCGCAACTGTTTCTATTTCCATATCATGAATTTTGAGGTTGATATAAGTATTCCATCGTTGAATTGAAATTATATCTGGTTCTGCTGGAAGATTGTGGATATTATTTTTATAGCTTTTTATTTCATTGATTCTAGAGTGACGTCGTGCTTGGTTATACTTGGAGTTTTGGATACTCTCATCATATTGTTTTATTTCCTTAATTTGTTTTTTGACTTCTTTTATCTCATGGTGAAGTTCTTGTGAAGTAGTGTCACGTGTTTTGTTTACCTGTGTAATTACATTTAAAGTTTCTATTACTGGTTCTGGTTGTGTGATAATTTGACTATTTGCCAGACTTGGGTTATTTTGATTTATGTCCTCATAATCCTGATTTAAGATTATAGGTTCTATTTTGTGAAGATTTGGTAATATTTCTTTAAATTTTTGGGTATAGAGTAATTTTAGTTTTGGATCTTCTAGTCTACTGATTAGTTCAATTAGCATATCTGTGTCATTTAATTCTGGAATTGTTGTTGTTGTACATAACTCTTTGGTTGTCGTTTTATTTTTGTTAATATGTATATTTTCAATGTAATCTAGGAATTGAATATCCGTTTTATTTTGATTTAGCAAATTTTGCCATTGGGAGAAAATATGATATTGCTCCTTTTTAGTAAATAATTGTCGATAATTTTTTCGTCGTTCTATATTTCCTAAGGAATTAAATTCTTTGGATAATCTTTCACCATGGATAAAGAAATATGTGGAATCTAAAGGTTCATTATTTTCGTTTATCATTTTGTTATTGAATATTCGAAGTTGTGGTAGGAGTAATAGGAGTAGTTATGCAAGGTAAGTTATACCAAAAGAGTAAGAGTGTAGAGTAATTTATACTGTAAATAATCTGTATATTATCTCAACTACTTGAATTGTTTAGTTTAATAATTTGACTGTTTATCTCCTACAAGGCACATACGCCACCAGGTACATACCCCATCCACACCCAAAAACGGCTACCCTACCTCGGGATTTACACACCTTAAAATGGGAACCTAGGAACCTGGGTGACCTGATGTAGCGTGACAGTTCGCAGATCTACGGCCAAACTATTAATTAAACAACTACAAGCACTTGATAATAATGCACGGATTATTTGGAGTATAACTATACCCTACATCCTACAGCAAACTGGTTTAACCATCCGGCATAACCACCTCCTACTCACTACTCACTACTCACTACTTGGCTCTGATACCATAGGGGGGGCGGAAGGACGAGTCTTAAGAGACATAATAAATTATATTTAAAACAGAGTAATAAAAGAGGCGGTTAAACCAGCCATGAAACATGCACAATAATAAGGGCGGTAGAACCGGCCATAATAAAGACAGTAATTAAAAGCAGTATTTGAAAATGTAAATTCAAATCATTGTATTGAATTGAAAGGCTTACTTGAAGCTACTGGTACATATGGGGGGGAGGAAGAGTTGAGAGAGATGGGTCGAGATATGAGAGGGAGAGCAGAGTTGAGAGAGAAGTAGAAGAAGAAGAGTAAAAATAACTCTGGAATGAAAGCTACCTAAACTACTGATCTTGAGAGTCCTTTTATAGAATAAGGAACTCTGTTTACAATCATACGAAATTTGAAAAGTAAAAGGTAATTATGCTACTTTTGACTTGGGTGTCATCTTTCGGTGGAAAAGAGAAATAATTGATTTCTCTTTTGACTTGAGGTCTTCTTTTGTCGGATAATTGCTGTTGCTTTTCTTGCTTTTGCTAGTACCTTTCTTCTGATGGTGGAAAAAAAAGAGATACTTGATATCACTTTTGACTTTGGGGGCTCTCTTTTGAGAGAGAGATGCTTCACGTGTTTTTCCCACATGCTGTTGGATTTTGGTGGAAATTAATACTTACTTTTGACTTTGGGGATGATAATTAGATGTTTATGGATCCATCTGATTATTGATATTCGCCAGTGAATTTTCAGAAAGATTATCCCAAAAATCAGTGTCATCATCACTGTGAGGATTTGTCGGATAATTGCTATCTGATATTTGCTGAATGTAATTTTCAAAGAATTTGACGGATGAAATGTGCGTCGTATGGAAAAGAAATGGGGCTTCTCCATAATCATTGATGGTGCGGATTTTCTGAATTGGATCTTCACTAAATAATTTAAATTGGTATGGCTGGAGAGTAAAAACATCATCATCTCCAATATGACTAGCAATTTGATAGGCAATGTAATCTTGGATTTGACTGGATATTGGATTTGAACAAATCCATGTTGGGAATTCGCAACCTAGTAAATAAAATGCGGTTGGAGTATAATGGGAATTGTATTTTGGACTAGAGGTTACATGGATAATATGTTGAGCTGGGATAATAGTACCAAATGATGTCCATTCTGGCATTTTGCTTTGGATAATTGCTTGACAAATGGATGTTGAAGGTTTAGAAAAACATTTTTGGATGCAAATGGCTAATTTTCGGGGTATGTTTTTGGTTTGTTGTGGCTGGGTAAAAATTATTTGTTTAAGAAATCCATAATCGAGGAGGGTCATGGGTGTGATTTGGATCTGCTGGTTTTTATATGGGATAGTAATATCTTGGAAAGTGGCCATATTGATACATGCCTTGGGAATACTAAAAATTAAGTTACATTCACAGTTAGCCCTTTCTAATGGAATTTGTTGGCAATGGAGTTTGGTTTTGGGACAATTTTGTAAGTTTGGGTGTTGGTAATAAAGGGTATCCCAAGTAAAAGATAGGCCAGGAAGAATTTCTGGATATTTGAATGGGTTTTGGCCAGCAATTTGGGTCAAGGTTTGAAAGAGAAATTGGTGAAAATGTTGGCTTTTTTGTTGGGCTTGGTACTGGATATTGGTAACAATTTCTGTGGGGAGCTTTGTGGGTAGTAAGGATATTGTTTTGGGTAATGCTAAATTTTTGGAAAAATTTGTACACACGCTATCACCATCATCCAGTGGGGATGACTGCACTTGCTCAGCTATTTCCAGTGGGGTAATAGAGGAACGCTGTTTGAAATATTGGATTTGCTGTTGTAGCACCTTGACTTGATCCATGAGCTCTTTATTCCTGTGAAGTAAATTCTTGTAACAAATAGGAAATGGATCATTAAATGTGGAAGGGTTGGTGAGAACTTCTTTTCGGGATTTAGAAAGTAAGATTTGTTTTGTTGTACAAAAATTTTGATTTTGAAAATAGATGCTCAAGGCATCTAGGGAATTTTTGAGGTGCTGAGTATTTGAAGCACTCCATATGTTATCTAGGAGACATTGCTGGGTGTCATCAATGTCTCGTAAATAACAAAGTAATTGGAATTTTTGTTGTGATTCTTGTGCGAAAATTGGTAATGAAATTTCTCCGAAATGCTTGGTGCTCTTCATCTGCAAAATAAATATGTTAGATATAAATCGAAGAATTTTGTAATTGTTTTGAATAAGTTGAATTTTGTGCAGAAAGAAACGAGAATGTAATTGGTTTACCGAGTGGTGAAGTAGTTATATTATTGGTTGATGTAATAAATGGGTAAAGAAGAGATATAAAGGGGATGCCTAGAATAACAGTATTAGTCAAATTTTGGGTGAGGACAAAAGATGTTTCGAAGTAAGTCTGGTCTTGATGAATTAAAACTTTAGGTAATTTATATATAATTTTTAATTTACTTCCTGTTGCTGAACATAACTGATCATTGGTTTTATGATAATATTTAGTAGGAACAATGTTTTCTTGAATACAATTTAGATCAGCTCCAGTGTCTATTAAGGCTACAAGCTGTATTTTAAAGTCATCGATAATTAATTCGATTTTTGTATGCCATTTTGAAATATGAAGTTGGTTAATTATTGAAACTGTGGTTTGTTCCTGTAATGTTTCAGTAGTATTTTCTTTTGGAGTTTCTTCGTTAAATGATTTTGCTAATTGCAAAAGTTGCAATTTGTTATTTATTTGGATTATTTGTATCTGAAAATTTTGATTTTCCTGTTGGAGTATGGTAATTTTGTCTTGTAATAGGTCAATATTCTCTTTGATATTGTAATTATTACTTGTTTTTGTCTGACGGAATCGCTCTAAAGTTTCATTTAGATTAACAATTGGTTTAGTGATCTTGGGTTCATTATTTTTGGCACTAAGTACGTTTTTTAATTTTTTGATATATTGTTGTTTTAATTGATTGTCGTCAATTTTGCTGATTAAGTCAATTAATAATTCTTCTTCAGGGAGATCTTTTGTAATGACATTGATTTGCTGACAGCATGTGTTGTTACATCCGAATTGTATTGGATTATCTTCATTACTGGAATCAAGGGAATGGTACTCGGAAGAGGAGTATATATTTTCAGAGTTACTATCATTATTTAGATTTGCGATTTTGAATATTTCTAATATAGCTAGTTTATTGGTTTCCGAAATTTCTAATTGATTGATTTTGTCTTTTACTTTGCAAGTAGTTTTATAATGGCCTTTTTTGCCACAGTTAAAGCATGTAATATTTTTCTTATTATTTTGTTTATTAGGTTCCTTTGTTTTTTGTTTTTCTTTGTATTTGTTATGCTTTGGTTTATCATAATATTTGTCTTTTGGGATATATTTGTTTTTTTGCTTTGAGGAGCTTGTTTTGGTGTTTCTTCTAGAAGGGGCTATAGGAGGAATACCATATTGTTCACAGAAATTTCCTAATTCATATTTAGCTTTGATTTTGTCTTTTTGTGTTTGTCTATTAATTTTCATATCGATGCACATACGTAACCCTTCTTTTTGAATTGTACTTATAATATCACCATAAGTTAATTTATCATAATCTATAGCTCCTGTTGGTTGGCTAAGAACATCTCTAATTTTGTGGGCAAATAGACTTGGGAGACCATTGATAAATTTTTCTTTCCAAAATGATTTTGTGCAGTCATCTCTTAACATGACTCTAGATGTAAAGACATCTTTGTACCACCTAAAATCACTTAATGTTGGGCAATGGAGGTTACTAAGTTGGTCATGGATTCTTGAAGTAATATGACTACGAGTACCTATAAAATGTTTTACAATTGTAAATATTAAAGTATTGATGCCATCATGTCTAGTCATATTAATTTCTTCATCAAATATTGGGAATCCATTTTCATCCACTTGAATTGAATTTCTTATTTCAGTTCTTGAGTCATTAGTTAGGTATTTATCCCACCAAGATTTTAACATTCCTGTGAATCCTGTGGTTAATAAATCTACAACTTGTGGTTGGGTATGGTCAAAAGTGCTAAGATAAGTATTGGCTACCATGGACATATGATTTAATTTTTCTAGTATTTGTTGTTCACTAAGACCATCTATGTTCCATTCATATAATTTGTTGGCTGAAACCGAAAACTGGTTTAATAGGCTTCTATCTTCTAGTTGGAGATCGACTGGGGTTGGTTTTGTATACCAATTCTTGGTTGTAACAATTTGCGTATTTGGATGGTATATTTTATTGATTTTGGTATCTGTAAATTGTTGTTCAATAGTTGCAATATCCTCATCTGTTGTAGAATCAGTATCGCTTAATTGAGTTAATGTGCTGACACTCTCATTTTTTAGGGTCAAATTCTTTTGATTTAATTCAATTTTGTTTAATAATTCTTCTATTTTAGCAATATTTTCAGTACGGGTGAGTAATGGTTTGATTTTTTGTTCAGGGAAACTTATGAGTGGTTTTTCATGTTGGCTTGAAGAAGATGGTGAGGGTGTTATGGATTCATCTAGCCGAGTTTCTATTTTGTCTAACTGTTTTCCTATAATTTGTAAACTTTGATTTGTATAATTATTTTGTTCAATTAATTTTTTGGTTTCTGTATCTTTCTCACTAGGGATTTTAAAAGGGGCAGCAACAACTGTGGTACCTCTGTAGTCTAAGTAAACTGTTTCTAATGGAGGGTGATTGGAAGAAACAAAAGTGTTATCTGTTTTTTGCCATTTTATTTTGGTTATAGTATTAATTTTGTTATAATAATTGTCAATATAATCTATGAGGTGTATATTAGTTTTGATATCTTGCATAAATGCATACCATTTTGTATATATATCATTTTTGACATGTTGGGGAAATTCTTTGTGGAATTGGTCGTGCCGTGTTTTGTTATGTTGGGATTGGAATTCGTGTAATAAATATTGTATATTTATTTCGTATATTTTGTTAATTGTAAGGAGATTTTTGTCTATGTGGCTAGGTGTGTCATCTTCAAAGTCTGTTTGTGTGGGAGATTGAGGGGATTCCTGGGATGGTGGTTGTGTATAATAGGGTTTGGTAATTTGAGAAGAGGAATCAACACCTTTAAATTTTGGTTTTTTATCTAAAAGATTTGTGTCAAATCTGGGGATGCTAGTGGAGCTACTACATCTACTAAGTTCTTTTATTTTAAAAGGGGTATTGATTCTTTGCTGATCAAAACTGATACGAACCGTTCCGTCAAGATATTGTTGTATATAATCGATATCTAATGAGTCATTTTGTATGTTTGTAGGATAATTCTCATTTTCTGCTATCCAGGTATTAGGGAGTTGAATGTCATTCCATTGTATGGTTTTTGGTACTTGAATGTTGGCGTTGGTAGTACTACTTTGTATGAGGACTGTTTTGTCTTTTGGACTTTTTACTAGAGCATGGATGTTAAGATTAGTTTTGGTACATTTGTAATAGACTCTGTATATTAAGGCTATTGAATGACTTCCTTCTAGCATTTGGGTGATGGCTCCAGATGTTTGGAGATTGAGAGTTAGTGCTTTTAATATGTGTTTATCATTTAGACTTAAGTGTAAATCAGGGTAACAGTCAAAATGAATTGGACCATTATGTAAACTTGATTCCATTAATCCTAATAGGCTGTCACTAAATGTTGTAAATCTGCTGTCTCGTAATGCTAATAATATTGAAGAATTTAAACCTCTTCGTGTAAGGGGTTTGATGGCTACCTGTACTAATCCTATATGTAAAAATTTATATCCTTTGGAAATGTGTTGGTTAATGGATTCTTTACTTAGGAGAGCACATTTTTCTTGTTGTTTTGTAATTGCATAAATTTGTTCTGAAGTTTTTGCTACCTGACTAGTTTTGAACTTGTCATCAAACCAGCTAGTCTGGTAAATTTGGTTTGTGGAAATTTTTGGGATGTTCCAGTTGTGTAATTCTGTATTTAAATTTTCATAGATTTGTTCTTCTTCGTTTACTATATCTGGTATGGAGGACATTGTTGATATGTTAGAAGTAGAAGAATTATATTTAAATAATCTATTCATTGTTTATACTGTGGGAGGTGTAATAGGAGTAGTTATGCTAGGTAAGTTAGACAAAAAGAGTAAGAGTGTAGAGTAATTTATACCGTATATAATCTGTATATTATCTCAATTACTTGAATTGTTTAGTTTAATAATTTGACTGTTTATCTCCTACAAGACACATACGCCACCAAGTACATACCCCATCCACACCCAAAAACGGCTACCCTACCTCGGGATTTACACACCTCAAAATGGGAACCTAGGAACCTGGGTGACCTGATGTAGCGTGGTAGTTCGCAGATCTACGGCCAAACTATTAATTAAACAACTACAAGCACTTGATAATAATGCACTGATTATTTGGAGTATAACAGTACCCTACATTCTACAGCAAACTGGTCTAACCACCCGGCATAACCACCTCCTACTCACTACTCACTACTTGGCTCTGATACCATAGGGGGGGTGGAAGGACGAGTCTTAAGAGACATATTAAAGTATAATTAAAAAAGAGTAATAAAAGAGGCGGTTAAACCAGCCATGAAACATGCACAATAATAAGGGCGGTAGAACCAGCCATGATAAAGACAGTAATTAAAAGCAGTATTTTAAAATGTAAATTCAAATCATTGTATTGAATTGAAAGGCTTACTTGAAGCTACTGGTACATATGGGGGGGGGAAGAGTTGAGAGAGATGGGTCGAGATATGAGAGGGAGAGCAGAGTTGAGAGAGAAGTAGAAGAAGAAGAGTAAAAATAACTCTGGAATGAAAGCTGCCTAACTACTGATCTTGAGAGTCCTTTTATAGAATAAGGAACTCTGTTTACAATCATACGAAATTTGAAAAGTAAAAGGTAATTATGCTACTTTTGACTTGGGTGTCATCTTTCGATGGAAAAGAGAAATAATTGATTTCTCTTTTGACTTGAGGTCTTCTTTTGTCGGATAATTGCTGTTGCTTATTCTTGCTTTTGCTGGTACCTTTCTTCTTTTGGTGGAAAAGAGAAATAATAATTGTTTTGCTCTACTTGCTGAAATGGTCTTCGCTGGAAAGCTTGATCCCATTATTTCGTTGTGGAAAATTTGAGGGAAAGTTGAAAGGTGGATCCCACCATTGATAATTGTTTTGCTGAATATTGCTTCCACTTGCTGATTGCTTTCTTGGATGACTTACGATCAATTCATTTTGGATGATGAAGTTGGTAGGAAAAATGCATGGGAAAAATGGAGTGGTCCCCATAATTGGCTTTTGATTCATTTTGTCTTCCACTTGCTGATGATGATATTGGTGGTGGTTCTTATAATTGCTAGGAATTTGGTTAAGGCTGGGATAGTAACAATAATTTTTTGTGTAGTCGTCTAACTATTAATTTGAACCAGTAATAATCAGTTTTTTCATTGTCGTTAAAGAAAATGATTGTTTTATTGAGGGCTGGATGAGTGAAGGTTGTTTTGTCATAAAAGGCAAGAAGGTGATTCATGCTTCTTATCCAGAATTTGATATTTATTTTGGTATTGGGTTCTAAAAGGAAACGTGTCCAAATATGGTGTAATTGGTCACGGATACGTCTCCTTCTATTGGCCTCTGCCCAAGTAACTAATGGATTAATTAAAAGGGAAAGTTCAATTTGTTCATGATTCATCTTTCACACTTTTGATTTTGTACTCACGCTTTCACCATCATCCAGTGGGGATGATTGATTCTCAGCTATTATCAGTGAGTGATAATAGAGGTAATGCTCTTTGAAAAATAGTAATACTTGATCCTGCATCAGAAAAAGAATATTAGTACTCATAATTCATTGGGATCCTGGGAATCTTGAAATAGAGAATCAAATGGATTTTGCTCTGGTGTGGAGGAAGTTGATGCTTCAGTGTCCTGACTTTGACTAAGCATGTCAGTAGCAATTTGGAGTAATGCCTTGCTTGCTTCTTGATTTGGATTTTGAGCAGCTTGCATGATGAGTTGTTGGGCGAATTTGATTATTTTTTGATTGGGTGATTGTGGAGGAGGGGAGCTTGTAGTAGGACTATCAAGCTTGATATTGGAAATCATATATGGAGATGGAGGTCTATCATGGATCTGGACTGGTTTTGGGACTTTTATTTTGAAGTCATTCTGGACTTGATCAATTACTTGTTGGATATTGAACTTATTCCACCATTTGATCAAGAATTGGCGGCAAACAAGATTATCGGTGATAACATATTTCCATCTGAAAATCCAAGCCACTTTATATTTTGCAACAAAAAGGAGTAGTCTAGGAAATTGATTTTGATGAGAGTTTAATTTTTGTTTAGAGTAGAAGTAGTCAACTTGATCAAGAAGATTTTTGGGGATAATGTCATTACTGGCTCCCATTTGAGACCACCAGCGAAGAAACCAAGTAGGAAATGGAGAATTGAAATGTTGATCAAACTGGAAAAACCAAGAATGAGAGAATTTTGAATTTTCATATAATAATGCATAAGACCAAGCGTTGATGTAATCATAGTAACTGAAAAATAAGTTAGTATCTGGTAGTGGTTGAAGGTTGGAGGGATGGCCCCATTCAGAAATACTAATTATTTTGTGGATGTAAAATGATTGGTAATTGATATCGTTGCTATCTTTTGGGTCATAAACTTGTTTGAAGACAACGGAATGAGTATGTTCAAGGATATTTTTATAGAAAGATATTGATTTGTCTGGATTATGTGGAACAAAGTGCCAGTTGTCTGGGAAATAATGTAGAGCCAAATCATTTGGATTTTTTATATGTTGAAAAGACGGTTCTATGTAAAATAGGTTTTGTAATTGAGGTTTTGTAATATAAATTGTTTTTGCTGGAATAATGGGTTGGGAAGAGGTTCTTATGACCTGGTTGACTGGGGTATAATTTTGGGTAATTGGTGGGTAGGCTAGTGAAGAACTAGATCCGTATTGGCTTTTTGGTGTTGGATTAAGGACTTGGTATCTATTGACTAATTCAATTGGGGGAATAGCCATAGTGCTAGTTGTGAGAGCTAACTGTTTTTGTGGTGTTGTTGCTATCTTGCTATCTTTTTTTTGTTCTTTTCTGCCATATCTGCAAAATTAATTTAATAAGAATTCTCGTGTTAGGAAATCAGGAATTGAATTTTGCTCACCTTTAATATATTCTATATCAAAGTGAAAAATACTTAATATTGATTGCCAGCGAGCAAAAATTTGTTTGCTAGCCATATTTTTTACATCTTGTTCTAAAATATGCTTGGCACTTTTGCAGTCGATGCGAATTAAAAATTTTTGGTTTAAAATATCATCTTGAAATTTAGAGATACATAATACGAGTGCTAAAATTTCTTTTTTAATAGTACTGTAATTATTTTGGGTTTTGTTCCATACTCCTGAATAGTATCTAACTATTTGTTCAGGAGAAGTTGAATTGATTTTTTGTAAAAGAATGCCTCCATATCCTATGTCAGAAGCATCAGTTTGTATTATTTTAAATGAGCTTGTTGTTGGAATCCCTAGACATGGTAATATTTTGACATATGTTTTAATTTGTTGTACAATATTAGTATGGGTTGATGTCCATGCTGGTGGATTATTATTTAATCTTTCAAATAGTGGTTGACATATTGGTCTGAGGTTTTTATAAAATTCTGACACATAATTTAGTGATCCTAAAAATCTTTGTAATTGGTTTTTATCAGTAATTTCATCTGGAAATTTATCAGCAAACTGAATGGCCCTATCAATTGGTGTTATAGTTGATTGATATATATTATACCCTAAAAATCGAATTTTTGTTTGAAATAGTTTAATTTTGGGGGCCGAAACTACTAAGCCATTGTGTTTGATGGTTTGTAAAAAGGATTTTAAATGTTTCCAATGTTCGTCTATTGTATTAGAAAAGACGAGTACATCATCAATATATGTGATAATAAAATGACTAAATGGATTGAATATATCATTCATTATATTTTGAAATTCACTAGGAGCATTTTTTAATCCGAACGGCATTACGTTCCATTCATAATGTCCGAAAGGGGTTGTAAAAGCAGTTTTGTATCTGTCTTTTGGGTGAATTTGTATTTGCCAAAATCCACTTTTAAGATCGAATTTTGAAAATATTGTAGCCTTATGCAATCTATTAATTAGGTCTTTTTTATTGGGAATTGGGTATCTAATCCATTCTAGTGCAGTATTTAGTGGTTTGTAATTGATAACTAAACGAGGTACGCCTCGTTCTATTTCAGCATTTTTGTTGACATAAAAAGCTGGGCAAGACCATGGTGATTTACTTTTTTGGATAATATGGTTATCAAGTAATGTTTGTATTTCTTGTTTGCAAGTTTCCATTGTTTCTGGGTTCATTTGAATGGATCTGGATTTTGTTGGTATATTGCTTTCTTTGAAATCTTTGGTATAAGGTAAAGTAACTATATGTTTTTTGCGATGCCAAAAAGCACTGGGTATATTTGAACATATTTCTGTTTCTAAATGATACTTGAATTTATCTATTTGTTGAATTAAGTCATTATTTGTAAGTTGTTCTTCTATTTGTTTATATTTTATTTCGTTTTGGAGATAGTGTAATTGTTGAGTTTTCTGTTGTAACAGTGTCAATTGTTTTAATTCTCGTTTTTCAGATGGTTTTAGGAATTTGAAAGTTATTTCTTTTCCTAAGTGTGTTGTAGTTATACCAATATTATTTGTTGTGAAAGGGTATATCATACCAATAAAAGGTAAACCTAGAATTACATTATCTGTCATGTTTTTAACTAAAATAAAAGATGTTTGAAAACATACATTATTTTGGAAAATATGTACTTTGGGTAATTTGTATTGAATATCCATTTGGCTACCATTGGCAGATACTAATTGTTCAATTGTTTTATGATAATATTTTGTGGGTATTAATCCTTCTTGAATACAATTCATATCTGCTCCAGTATCTACTAGCGCAACTGTTTCTATTTTCATATCATGAATTTTGAGGTTGATATAAGTATTCCATCGTTGAATTGAAATTATATCTGGTTCTGCTGGAAGATTGTGGATATTATTTTTATAGCTTTTTATTTCATTGATTCTAGAGTGACGTCGTGCTTGGTTATACTTGGAGTTTTGGATACTCTCATCATATTGTTTTATTTCCTTAATTTGTTTTTTGACTTCTTTTATCTCATGGTGAAGTTCTTGTGAAGTAGTGTCACGTGTTTTGTTTACCTGTGTAATTACATTTAAAGTTTCTATTACTGGTTCTGGTTGTGTGATAATTTGACTATTTGCCAGACTTGGGTTGTAAGAACCCGTATGAAAAATCACTTTTTGGAGAAGTTTCGATTTGGCCGATAAAAAATGCCGGTAATTGTTCCTTGGATTTTTCTAATCACAACGGTATAATCGGAAGTTATTTTTAAGTAAGGCAAAGTCATCTTTTGCCTATTTTATTCGGAGAAAAATCTGCCGTTTTTCAGTTTTGTACTAAAAGTGGGGGGATGAGATTTTGATGTGATTAGAATTTTAAAAATTTAGAAATGCCATTGTTTCCAAATGGGGGGTACTTCCTTATTTTCATAAATAAATTAAAGTAAAGACTAAAATTAAAATTTTAGTCTTTACTTAAGTTTGGTTTATGAAAATAAGTATTGTGGTCACATACTATATACACAAGTGACATTTGGGTGTGAGGGGTAATTAGGGGGTTATAATAAGTAGTGTGGGGCAAATTTGCAAAAAAACAAAATATCTCACTCTCCCTCTCTCCTCCACCGATCGGCCCACCCTCCCTCTCTCTTCTCCTCCATTTTTACTCACTTCAAGCTCAAAACTCTCCCTCCCCACTCAATCTCTTCAAGAACCAAGGCCATATTTACGTTCTACGCACCGTGGGGAGCTTGGGTCACCTTGGATTCACACCGGGAGCACATAATTCGGGATTTGGGGCTAGGGTTTCATTCATCTCCATTTTTCAAGCAAATCCTTGAGGTAGGGGAACAATGTCTACTCTCTCTAGTTATATGCTTATGATTTGTTGCACATACTTGATTTTTGGCCTCAATCTCCTTAAATTTCATGTTTTCCCCAATTGGTGTGGGTTTTTCCACTTTGATGTCTTGATCTATGAATTTGCTTGTTGATTGGTGAAATTGGGAGTGAAATTGACCTCCCTCCATGTTTAATTGTTGCCTAGCATTTTCAATTTGAGCCTAAACTATCTCTATTGTGATTGGGTTGAAATTCCACACCCTAAGGGTGAAAATCTGCTCAGATTACTGTTCATAGCTGCTGCCCCTATAATTTCCAGCCACTGCCCCTGTTTTTGGGGTGATTTTCGGTCACCCTTTGATGTCCATTTGGTCCCCGATCGCTTATTCCTTCATAAAATTGACCTTTGGCATCACTTGCAACCATGTTTTGACTCGAGGACTTTGATTTTATAAACAAATATGTCATTTTGCATCACATGAAAGTTTGATGGTTTTTAGAAAGCGTGTGTGTGTGTGTGCGTCACCCTTTTTATCGAAAGATGTGAAATAATGAAATGAAATTTGGAAAATGGACTTGTTATGAAAGTTTTGATGAAATGTTTGGGATAATGGGATATTCTTAAACCGATGCCATCATTTGGTAAATTTTTTTTGATAAAGGCACGCGGGGCCTATGGAACCCGGCAGAGGCACGCGGGGCCTACGGAACCCGGCAGAGGCACGCGGGGCCTACGGAACCCGGCAGAGGGATTAAATCCCTAGTACTAAATGAACATGATGATTTTTCTTCAATGAAAGAATTGAGAATTGAAGTTTTGGACTATCCTTAAAGTTTTGTCGAAACTCGTTTTGTAAACTTGATTTTGACTTGTGTGATGAACTTGGGTGGTTGGGTGAAACGAAATGGATATTTGGGTTATATTTTGAACACTTAGAAAGGACTTTTGAAAACATGAGTTGTGGGTGGATACTTGGAAATCACTTGGATACGTTGAAACTTTCTAAATTCTTCCTTTCTTCCTCCATGACTTGGATACTTGGACTCGCATATGAATAACCGTTTGACATATCTTACCCTCATGTGCATGCATCATATTCATATACCTAGCGTTAGTAGAATAGTTCTCCTACGAGCAAGTGTGCTCACCCTATCATTTTCAGGTACCCAGCTTTGATCGTGCATGGTTTGGAATGCATGACTTGGATGATGAGCATACATGGCATGGAGTTATTTATTTCATCTTCTACGCATTTAAACTTTCTTTTGGGGAGATGTTAATGTAACTCTAATTTCCTTTACCATCTTTTGACTTTGGATTTGTAAAAACTTATGAGATATTATTTCGACTTCACCTTGGGGGCAAGGGTGCCCAAATATTTGAATCACAGGATGTTATTTAATTTCACCTTTGGGGCAAGGGTGCCCAAACTTTATTATTTGATTACACCTTTGGGTCAAGGGTGCCCAAACATTTGATAGCCGTTGGGCTAAGGATGTACTCTATTTATGGAATTCTTTATCTTTTAACTTGGTTATTGTTTGAGATTCTTTTATTTATGTTTAAAAAAAAAAATGAGGGCGTGACAACTTGGTATCAAAGCTTTAGGCTCGAAAACTTTGAGACCGTGGGGAGACTTAAAAGTCTTGGGGCTTAAACCATTGCATTTTTTTTCACGAAAACTATTTTCTCATTTATTGTGTGCTTGTGTGACATTCATGAGCATGAAGTCATTGTAGTAGCATTGTATTACATATGAAGGCATAGTGTTGATTTGTACCCGTGTTGGGATTGGAGGCTTAGACCTCATTGAGATATTGTGGGACTAAATGAATCTTTCTTTCTTATCTTGTAATAGAACTATGCCGCCTCGACGTGAACCACCGGTTAGGGGTGCGGGAAGGAATAGGAGAGCTAGGGGTGGCGGTCGCCGTAATCAACGGGTTGAGGATGAAGTTAGTCACCGTGGGGAAAATCCGGGGTTTGAGGAAAGGCGCGAAACGGGGGCGCAAGATCCTCAAGGGCCACTTTTGGCCCAATTGGTCACAGCTTTGACAACCGCCATCAACCAACCAAGAGTGAACCAAACACCTAGTGCCATGGAGATTGCCGAGAAATTTGGCAAGTTGCACCCTCCACAATTCGATGGGAAATCCGGGGATCCGCTTGATGCCAACCATTGGCTTGCGGAGATGAGGAAACGTTTCAACGTTATGGACATCACTAGCGACACCACGAAGATCCGCTTGATGGCTTGCCAACTCTTCGGCGGGCCAAATGAATGGTGGGAATCTATTTTGTCGGCACGTAGGGATGCACGGAGAGCCGATAGGGCGGCTAGGCATGTGGTGGAAACGGATGTTGAGAACATCACTTGGGCGGAGTTTGAGACCTTGTTTGAGAACCAATATTTTCCCCAATCTTACCGCGATAACTTGAGAGAGCAATTTGAGAGGCTCGAACAAGGGAGCATGACCGTTAGTGAATATGCACTCAAGTTCCAATCCTTGGGCCGATATGCGCCGGAGTTGATTAGCACCGAGGCATTGAAATGTCGCCGATTTGAAAAGGGGTTGCATTCGTCCGTTAAGAGGCTTGTTATAAGTAGCCGGTTGAACTCATTCACGGAGATTGTTGAGCTAGCGAGGAACTTAGAGTTGCCGAGGGATGCAATGAGGAATTCACGGGGTTCGGATAATAGGCACTCGACCGGGAATGTGAGTATGACTACGGGGAGCTATGGGAGCCAGAGTAGGAAGAGACAGAGGGATACTTTTTCACCACCACCGAGCCGATCGGGCTCCCGTACACCTACTGCTTCGGGTTTTGGGGGACCTTCTTCTCACTCTTCTAGACCACAGGCCACTTGTTTCTATTGTCGACAGGAGGGGCACATTCGGACCAACTGCCCTCAGCTTCGGTCTCAGCCACAGTCTAGGCCTCCTCCACCACCGCGTTCTCAGACTTCGGGGGCTTGCTTTGAGTGTGGCGGGTTTGGCCACGTCGCCAGGCACTGTCCGCAGAGAGGGGTTTCACGTAGTGAGTCGGGCTCGGTCCAGCAGCCTAGAGGTGGACAGAGTTTCAGTCAGCAGCAGAGGGGCACACAGAGCCAGCCGCACTACCGTCAGACCACCACAGTTCAGGGGCCACGGGGTGATAGGGGGGCGAGTTCGTCCACACCGATTCAGACAGTTCAGGGCAGAGCCTACGCCGTTACCGCAGCCACACCACCACCACCACCTCCTTTCACTACTACTCAGACGCCAGAGTCTTCAGTTGTGAGGGGTACTTTTCATCTCTTCAACTCCTTTGCTAAGGTTTTGTTTGATTCTGGAGCATCACACTCTTTCATTGCCGCATCATTTGTACGTGCACTAGAGTTAGAAACCGAGGAGCTTAATCCTCCATTGTTTGTTGACACACCGTTGGGTGGTAGGACTTCGCTAGACCGTATATGCCGAGGTTGTGAGTTGGTAATCCTTGATCGTCGGTTCTTGTTTGATTTCATCGTGTTGGGTATGTCTGGGTTCGATCTCATCTTGGGGATGGATTGGTTATCGACTTTCCACGCGACTATTGATTGTTTCAAGCGCCGAGTTCGTATATGTCCGCCGGAAGGGGGTTGTTTTGAGTTCTCCGGGGAGCGTCGGGAACCGCTAGAACCGTATTTGTGTGGGTCTCGGGAAAGGGAATCGATTGCGTGTCTACTAGCGAGTTTGACGTTAGATGAGGATTTGTCCACTCGTGGGGAGTTACCGATGGTCGTTTGTGACTTTCCGGACGTTTTTCCGGAAGAGTTACCGGGTTTGCCACCCGAGCGGGAGGTTGAATTCACGATAGAGCTATTGCCGGGCACCGCACCTATTTCTATGCCACCTTATCGCTTCGCACCGGCTGAGTTGAGAGAATTGAAAACCCAACTCCAAGAGTTACAAGACTTAGGCTTCATTCGCCCTAGTACTTCGCCGTGGGGCGCACCGGCTCTTTTTGCGCAAAAGAAAGATGGGTCTCTCCGTTTATGTATCGACTACCGTAAGCTAAATCGGGTCACCATTAAGAACAAGTATCCCATGCCTAGAATTGACGACTTGTTTGATCAACTAAGGGGCGCGACTTGTTTTTCTAAAATTGATTTGAGATCCGGTTATCACCAACTTAAAGTTCGTCGAGAGGATATTCCGAAAACCGCCTTTCGTACTCGATATGGCCATTTTGAGTTCGTGGTCATGCCTTTCGGTCTCACTAATGCTCCCGCTACTTTCATGGACTTGATGAATCGCATCTTTCGAGCTTATCTTGATCGGTTTGTCGTAGTTTTTGTTGACGACATTCTCATTTATTCACCTACCGAGGAAGATCACCAATCTCACCTCACCATTGTTCTTGAACTCTTGAGAGAGCACCGGTTGTATGCTAAGTTGAGCAAGTGCGAGTTTTGGTTGTCCGAGGTTAAATTCTTGGGTCACGTGGTATCGAAGGATGGGGTTTCCGTAGATCCGGGCAAGATAGAATCGGTTTTGAATTGGGAGCGTCCGAAGAGTGTGTTTGAGATTCGGAGCTTTTTGGGCTTGGCCGGGTATTACTGACGATTTGTTCTTGACTTTTCGCGACTAGCGGCACCGATGACACGGTTGACACGTAAGGGGACACGATTTGTGTGGGACGACAAGTGTGAGTCGGCTTTCGAAGAGTTGAAGAAACGGTTGACTAGCGCACCTATCTTGATTGTGCCCGAGCGTGGAGTTGGCTACTCCGTTTATTGCGATGCGTCACGGGAAGGGCTTGGTTGCGTGTTAATGCAAAATGGGCGAGTTGTGGCGTATGGGTCTCGACAACTTAAGACACATGAGCGTAACTATCCCACTCACGACTTAGAGTTGGCGGCCGTTGTTTTTGCATTGAAGAGTTGGAGGCATTATCTTTATGGCGAGAAGTTTGAGGTATTTTCGGATCACAAGAGTTTGAAGTATTTGTTCTCCCAAAAAGAATTGAACCTTAGGCAACGCCGTTGGATGGAGCACATAGAAGACTATGACTTTGATCTCCAATATCATCCGGGCAAAGCAAACGTGGTAGCGGACGCATTGAGTAGGAAACCGGCGAGTTTGGCGAGTCTAGTTATCGATGAGTGGAAGATGATGAAAGACTTGGGGTTTTACGCGCTTCATTGTGAGGAAGTCCGCGAAGGGGTAACCTTGTGTAACCTTACCGTACATTCTACCTTATCTAGCCGTGTGATTGAAGCCCAACAAAATGACGAGCAAGCGGGGGTATTTCGTGCTAAATTCCTTAGCGGAGAGGCAAGCGAGGGTTGGATGATTCACGCCGATCTAAGTGTTCGTTTTCGAGGGAAGCTTTTTGTACCTATCTCGTGTCGGGAGGAAATCTTGCGAGAGTTTCACCATTCACCGTTGGCCGTGCATCCGGGCGGGACAAAAATGTATCACGATTTGCGTCGGCAATTTTGGTGGCCGGGGATGAAAAGGGACGTTGCCATCTTTGTTTCTAAGTGTTTGACATGTCAACAAGTGAAAGCGGAACACCAACGACCCGCGGGAGAATTACAACCATTACCGGTAGCCGAATGGAAGTGGGAGAACGTGACTATGGATTTCGTGACGGGTTTGCCGAGATCGCCGAGGGGGCATGATGCCATATGGGTTATTGTGGATCGATTGACCAAGACCGCGCACTTTTTACCGATTCAAGTTACCGATACGGTCGAGTCACTTAGTCGTTTGTACATTCGGGAGATAATCCGACTTCATGGGATTCCGGTTTCCATTGTGTCCGATAGAGATCCGCGCTTTACCGCTCGATTTTGGCAAAGTTTACAATCCGCACTTGGTACGAATTTACTCTTTAGCACCGCTTATCATCCGCAAACCGATGGACAATCCGAGAGGACGATTCAAATTTTAGAAGATATGCTACGGGCATGCGTGATGGATTTTCGGGGTAGTTGGGAGGATCATTTACCGTTGGTCGAATTCGCGTATAACAATAGTTACCAATCGAGCATCGAGATGGCGCCTTTTGAGGCATTATACGGTAGGCCTTGTAGATCGCCGGTATGTTGGTCCGAGTTGGGTGAAACTACCATTGTGGGGCCCGAGTTAGTTACCGAAACCGCGGAAAGTATGAGTTTGATTCGCAAGAGGCTTAAGGCCGCGCAAGAGGCAACCACCGAGAAGATCAAAGTGATTCGCCAACGTTTGTTTACCGCTCAAAGTCGCCAAAAGAGTTATGCCGATCGACGTAGACGACCATTGTCATTCGAGGTGGGAGACCATGTGTTTCTCAAGGTATCCCCGCGCCGGGGATTGAGTCGATTTGGACGAGGGGGTAAATTATCACCACGTTATATTGGGCCATTTGATATCATAGAGCGGATTGGGGAAGTCGCGTATCGATTGGCGCTACCGCCAAAGTTGTCGGGCATTCATGATGTTTTTCACGTTTCCATGTTGAAGAAGTATGAGCCGGATCCGTCGCATGTGCTTGAATGGTCCGAATTAGAGCTAGAAGCCGATGCGTCTTATGGAGAGAAACCGATACGGGTGATGGATACGAAGGAGAAAGTGCTAAGGGGTAAAACGATTAAATTGGTGAGAGTCTTGTGGAATAACTTTGGTAGCGAGGAATCCACGTGGGAACGGGAAGATGAGATGAAAGAGAAATATCCGGACTTGTTTACCGCATAATCTATGTGAGTTTTCAATTTGAAGGTTGTGCATTTCTTTGATACGGTGTTGGATATGATTAGCAATACGGTTGCATGTCATACATATCACATGTTGCATATTCATACATTGACACGAGAAATTTTGAGGACAAATTTTTTCTAAGGAGGGTAGAATGTAAGAACCCGTATGAAAAATCACTTTTTGGAGAAGTTTCGATTTGGCCGATAAAAAATGCCGGTAATTGTTCCTTGGATTTTTCTAATCACAACGGTATAATCGGAAGTTATTTTTAAGTAAGGCAAAGTCATCTTTTGCCTATTTTATTCGGAGAAAAATCTGCCGTTTTTCAATTTTGTACTAAAAGTGGGGGGATGAGATTTTGATGTGATTAGAATTTTAAAAATTTAGAAATGCCATTGTTTCCAAATGGGGGGTACTTCCTTATTTTCATAAATAAATTAAAGTAAAGAAAGTCTTTACTTAAGTTTGGTTTATGAAAATAAGTATTGTGGTCACATACTATATACACAAGTGACATTTGGGTGTGAGGGGTAATTAGGGGGTTATAATAAGTAGTGTGGGGCAAATTTGCAAAAAAACAAAATATCTCACTCTCCCTCTCTCCTCCACCGATCGGCCCACCCTCCCTCTCTCTTCTCCTCCATTTTTACTCACTTCAAGCTCAAAACTCTCCCTCCCCACTCAATCTCTTCAAGAACCAAGGCCATATTTACGTTCTACGCACCGTGGGGAGCTTGGGTCACCTTGGATTCACACCGGGAGCACATAATTCGAGATTTGGGGCTAGGGTTTCATTCATCTCCATTTTTCAAGCAAATCCTTGAGGTAGGGGAACAATGTCTACTCTCTCTAGTTATATGCTTATGATTTGTTGCACATACTTGATTTTTGGCCTCAATCTCCTTAAATTTCATGTTTTCCCCAATTGGTGTGGGTTTTTCCACTTTGATGTCTTGATCTATGAATTTGCTTGTTGATTGGTGAAATTGGGAGTGAAATTGACCTCCCTCCATGTTTAATTGTTGCCTAGCATTTTCAATTTGAGCCTAAACTATCTCTATTGTGATTGGGTTGAAATTCCACACCCTAAGGGTGAAAATCTGCTCAGATTACTGTTCATAGCTGCTGCCCCTATAATTTCCAGCCACTGCCCCTGTTTTTGGGGAGATTTTCGGTCACCCTTTGATGTCCATTTGGTCCCCGATCGCTTATTCCTTCATAAAATTGACCTTTGGCATCACTTGCAACCATGTTTTGACTCGAGGACTTTGATTTTATAAACAAATATGTCATTTTGCATCACATGAAAATTTGATGGTTTTTAGAAAGCGTGTGTGTGTGTGTGTGCGTCACCCTTTTTATCGAAAGATGTGAAATAATGAAATGAAATTTGGAAAATGGACTTGTTATGAAAGTTTTGATGAAATGTTTGGGATAATGGGATATTCTTAAACCGATGCCATCATTTGGTAAATTTTTTTTGATAAAGGCACGCGGGGCCTATGGAACCCGGCAGAGGCACGCGGGGCCTATGGAACCCGGCAGAGGCACGCGGGGCCTATGGAACCCGGCAGAGGCACGCGGGGCCTACGGAACCCGGCAGAGGGATTAAATCCCTAGTACTAAATGAACATGATGATTTTTCTTCAATGAAAGAATTGAGAATTGAAGTTTTGGACTATCCTTAAAGTTTTGTCAAAACTCGTTTTGTAAACTTGATTTTGACTTGTGTGATGAACTTGGGTGGTTGGGTGAAACGAAATGGATATTTGGGTTATATTTTGAACACTTAGAAAGGACTTTTGAAAACATGAGTTGTGGGTGGATACTTGGAAATCACTTGGATACGTTGAAACTTTCTAAATTCTTCCTTTCTTCCTCCATGACTTGGATACTTGGACTCGCATATGAATAACCGTTTGACATATCTTACCCTCATGTGCATGCATCATATTCATATACCTAGCGTTAGTAGAATAGTTCTCCTACGAGCAAGTGTGCTCACCCTATCATTTTCAGGTACCCAGCTTTGATCGTGCATGGTTTGGAATGCATGACTTGGATGATGAGCATACATGGCATGGAGTTATTTATTTCATCTTCTACGCATTTAAACTTTCTTTTGGGGAGATGTTAATGTAACTCTAATTTCCTTTACCATCTTTTGACTTTGGATTTGTAAAAACTTATGAGATATTATTTCGACTTCACCTTGGGGGCAAGGGTGCCCAAATATTTGAATCACAGGATGTTATTTAATTTCACCTTTGGGGCAAGGGTGCCCAAACTTTATTATTTGATTACACCTTTGGGGCAAGGGTGCCCAAACATTTGATAGCCGTTGGGCTAAGGATGTACTCTATTTATGGAATTCTTTATCTTTTAACTTGGTTATTGTTTGAGATTCTTTTATTTATGTTTTAAAAAAAAAATGAGGGCGTGACATGGGTTATTTTGATTTATGTCCTCATAATCCTGATTTAAGATTATAGGTTCTATTTTGTGATGATTTGGTAATATTTCTTTAAATTTTTGGGTATAGAGTAATTTTAGTTTTGGATCTTCTAGTCTACTGATTAGTTCAATTAGCATATCTGTGTCATTTAATTCTGGAATTGTTGTTGTTGTACATAACTCTTTGGTTGTCGTTTTATTTTTGTTAATATGTATATTTTCAATGTAATCTAGGAATTGAATATCCGTTTTATTTTGATTTAGCAAATTTTGCCATTGGGAGAAAATATGATATTGCTCCTTTTTAGTAAATAATTGTCGATAATTTTTTCGTCGTTCTATATTTCCTAAGGAATTAAATTCTTTGGATAATCTTTCACCATGGATAAAGAAATATGTGGAATCTAAAGGTTCATTATTTTCGTTTATCATTTTGTTATTGAATATTCGAAGTTGTGGTAGGAGTAATAGGAGTAGTTATGCAAGGTAAGTTATACCAAAAGAGTAAGAGTGTAGAGTAATTTATACTGTAAATAATCTGTATATTATCTCAACTACTTGAATTGTTTAGTTTAATAATTTGACTGTTTATCTCCTACAAGGCACATACGCCACCAGGTACATACCCCATCCACACCCAAAAACGGCTACCCTACCTCGGGATTTACACACCTTAAAATGGGAACCTAGGAACCTGGGTGACCAGATGTAGCGTGGCAGTTAATCAATTATTTCTCTTTTCCACCGAAAGATGACACCCAAGTCAAAAGTAGCATAATTACCTTTTACTTTTCAAATTTCGTATGATTGTAAACAGAGTTCCTTATTCTATAAAAGGACTCTCAAGATCAGTAGTTTAGGTAGCTTTCATTCCAGAGTTATTTTTACTCTTCTTCTTCTACTTCTCTCTCAACTCTGCTCTCCCTCTCATATCTCGACCCATCTCTCTCAACTCTTCCTCCCCCCCATATGTACCAGTAGCTTCAAGTAAGCCTTTCAATTCAATACAATGATTTGAATTTACATTTTCAAATACTGCTTTTAATTACTGTCTTTATTATGGCCGGTTCTACCGCCCTTATTATTGTGCATGTTTCATGGCTGGTTTAACCGCCTCTTTTATTACTCTGTTTTAAATATAATTTATTATGTCTCTTAAGACTCTCCCTTCCGCCCCCCCTATGGTATCAGAGCCAAGTAGTGAGTAGTGAGTAGGAGGTGGTTATGCCGGGTGGTTAGACCAGTTTGCTGTAGAATGTAGGGTACTGTTATACTCCAAATAATCAGTGCATTATTATCAAGTGCTTGTAGTTGTTTAATTAATAGTTTGGCCGTAGATCTGCGAACTACCACGCTACATCAGGTCACCCAGGTTCCTAGGTTCCCATTTTGAGGTGTGTAAATCCCGAGGTAGGGTAGCCGTTTTTGGGTGTGGATGGGGTATGTACTTGGTGGCGTATGTGTCTTGTAGGAGATAAACAGTCAAATTATTAAACTAAACAATTCAAGTAATTGAGATAATATACAGATTATATACGGTATAAATTACTCTACACTCTTACTCTTTTTGTCTAACTTACCTAGCATAACTACTCCTATTACACCTCCCACAGTATAAACAATGAATAGATTATTTAAATATAATTCTTCTACTTCTAACATATCAACAATGTCCTCCATACCAGATATAGTAAACGAAGAAGAACAAATCTATGAAAATTTAAATACAGAATTACACAACTGGAACATCCCAAAAATTTCCACAAACCAAATTTACCAGACTAGCTGGTTTGATGACAAGTTCAAAACTAGTCAGGTAGCAAAAACTTCAGAACAAATTTATGCAATTACAAAACAACAAGAAAAATGTGCTCTCCTAAGTAAAGAATCCATTAACCAACACATTTCCAAAGGATATAAATTTTTACATATAGGATTAGTACAGGTAGCCATCAAACCCCTTACACGAAGAGGTTTAAATTCTTCAATATTATTAGCATTACGAGACAGCAGATTTACAACATTTAGTGACAGCCTATTAGGATTAATGGAATCAAGTTTACATAATGGTCCAATTCATTTTGACTGTTACCCTGATTTACACTTAAGTCTAAATGATAAACACATATTAAAAGCACTAACTCTCAATCTCCAAACATCTGGAGCCATCACCCAAATGCTAGAAGGAAGTCATTCAATAGCCTTAATATACAGAGTCTATTACAAATGTACCAAAACTAATCTTAACATCCATGCTCTAGTAAAAAGTCCAAAAGACAAAACAGTCCTCATACAAAGTAGTACTACCAACGCCAACATTCAAGTACCAAAAACCATACAATGGAATGACATTCAACTCCCTAATACCTGGATAGCAGAAAATGAGAATTATCCTACAAACATACAAAATGACTCATTAGATATCGATTATATACAACAATATCTTGACGGAACGGTTCGTATCAGTTTTGATCAGCAAAGAATCAATACCCCTTTTAAAATAAAAGAACTTAGTAGATGTAGTAGCTCCACTAGCATCCCCAGATTTGACACAAATCTTTTAGATAAAAAACCAAAATTTAAAGGTGTTGATTCCTCTTCTCAAATTACCAAACCCTATTATACACAACCACCATCCCAGGAATCCCCTCAATCTCCCACACAAACAGACTTTGAAGATTACACACCTAGCCACATAGACAAAAATCTCCTTACAATTAACAAAATATACGAAATAAATATACAATATTTATTACACGAATTCCAATCCCAACATAACAAAACACGGCACGACCAATTCCACAAAGAATTTCCCCAACATGTCAAAAATGATATATATACAAAATGGTATGCATTTATGCAAGATATCAAAACTAATATACACCTCATAGATTATATTGACAATTATTATAACAAAATTAATACTATAACCAAAATAAAATGGCAAAAAACAGATAACACTTTTGTTTCTTCCAATCACCCTCCATTAGAAACAGTTTACTTAGACTACAGAGGTACCACAGTTGTTGCTGCCCCTTTTAAAATCCCTAGTGAGAAAGATACAGAAACCAAAAAATTAATTGAACAAAATAATTATACAAATCAAAGTTTACAAATTATAGGAAAACAGTTAGACAAAATAGAAACTCGGCTAGATGAATCCATAACACCCTCACCATCTTCTTCAAGCCAACATGAAAAACCACTCATAAGTTTCCCTGAACAAAAAATCAAACCATTACTCACCCGTACTGAAAATATTGCTAAAATAGAAGAATTATTAAACAAAATTGAATTAAATCAAAAGAATTTGACCCTAAAAAATGAGAGTGTCAGCACATTAACTCAATTAAGCGATACTGATTCTACAACAGATGAGGATATTGCAACTATTGAACAACAATTTACAGATACCAAAATCAATAAAATATACCATCCAAATACGCAAATTGTTACAACCAAGAATTGGTATACAAAACCAACCCCAGTCGATCTCCAACTAGAAGATAGAAGCCTATTAAACCAGTTTTCGGTTTCAGCCAACAAATTATATGAATGGAACATAGATGGTCTTAGTGAACAACAAATACTAGAAAAATTAAATCATATGTCCATGGTAGCCAATACTTATCTTAGCACTTTTGACCATACCCAACCACAAGTTGTAGATTTATTAACCACAGGATTCACAGGAATGTTAAAATCTTGGTGGGATAAATACCTAACTAATGACTCAAGAACTGAAATAAGAAATTCAATTCAAGTGGATGAAAATGGATTCCCAATATTTGATGAAGAAATTAATATGACTAGACATGATGGCATCAATACTTTAATATTTACAATTGTAAAACATTTTATAGGTACTCGTAGTCATATTACTTCAAGAATCCATGACCAACTTAGTAACCTCCATTGCCCAACATTAAGTGATTTTAGGTGGTACAAAGATGTCTTTACATCTAGAGTCATGTTAAGAGATGACTGCACAAAATCATTTTGGAAAGAAAAATTTATCAATGGTCTCCCAAGTCTATTTGCCCACAAAATTAGAGATGTTCTTAGCCAACCAACAGGAGCTATAGATTATGATAAATTAACTTATGGTGATATTATAAGTACAATTCAAAAAGAAGGGTTACGTATGTGCATCGATATGAAAATTAATAGACAAACACAAAAAGACAAAATCAAAGCTAAATATGAATTAGGAAATTTCTGTGAACAATATGGTATTCCTCCTATAGCCCCTTCTAGAAGAAACACCAAAACAAGCTCCTCAAAGCAAAAAAACAAATATATCCCAAAAGACAAATATTATGATAAACCAAAGCATAACAAATACAAAGAAAAACAAAAAACAAAGGAACCTAATAAACAAAATAATAAGAAAAATATTACATGCTTTAACTGTGGCAAAAAAGGCCATTATAAAACTACTTGCAAAGTAAAAGACAAAATCAATCAATTAGAAATTTCGGAAACCAATAAACTAGCTATATTAGAAATATTCAAAATCGCAAATCTAAATAATGATAGTAACTCTGAAAATATATACTCCTCTTCCGAGTACCATTCCCTTGATTCCAGTAATGAAGATAATCCAATACAATTCGGATGTAACAACACATGCTGTCAGCAAATCAATGTCATTACAAAAGATCTCCCTGAAGAAGAATTATTAATTGACTTAATCAGCAAAATTGACGACAATCAATTAAAACAACAATATATCAAAAAATTAAAAAACGTACTTAGTGCCAAAAATAATGAACCCAAGATCACTAAACCAATTGTTAATCTAAATGAAACTTTAGAGCGATTCCGTCAGACAAAAACAAGTAATAATTACAATATCAAAGAGAATATTGACCTATTACAAGACAAAATTACCATACTCCAACAGGAAAATCAAAATTTTCAGATACAAATAATCCAAATAAATAACAAATTGCAACTTTTGCAATTAGCAAAATCATTTAACGAAGAAACTCCAAAAGAAAATACTACTGAAACATTACAGGAACAAACCACAGTTTCAATAATTAACCAACTTCATATTTCAAAATGGCATACAAAAATCGAATTAATTATCGATGACTTTAAAATACAGCTTGTAGCCTTAATAGACACTGGAGCTGATCTAAATTGTATTCAAGAAAACATTGTTCCTACTAAATATTATCATAAAACCAATGATCAGTTATGTTCAGCAACAGGAAGTAAATTAAAAATTATATATAAATTACCTAAAGTTTTAATTCATCAAGACCAGACTTACTTCGAAACATCTTTTGTCCTCACCCAAAATTTGACTAATACTGTTATTCTAGGCATCCCCTTTATATCTCTTCTTTACCCATTTATTACATCAACCAATAATATAACTACTTCACCACTCGGTAAACCAATTACATTCTCGTTTCTTTCTGCACAAAATTCAACTTATTCAAAACAATTACAAAATTCTTCGATTTATATCTAACATATTTATTTTGCAGATGAAGAGCACCAAGCATTTCGGAGAAATTTCATTACCAATTTTCGCACAAGAATCACAACAAAAATTCCAATTACTTTGTTATTTACGAGACATTGATGACACCCAGCAATGTCTCCTAGATAACATATGGAGTGCTTCAAATACTCAGCACCTCAAAAATTCCCTAGATGCCTTGAGCATCTATTTTCAAAATCAAAATTTTTGTACAACAAAACAAATCTTACTTTCTAAATCCCGAAAAGAAGTTCTCACCAACCCTTCCACATTTAATGATCCATTTCCTATTTGTTACAAGAATTTACTTCACAGGAATAAAGAGCTCATGGATCAAGTCAAGGTGCTACAACAGCAAATCCAATATTTCAAACAGCGTTCCTCTATTACCCCACTGGAAATAGCTGAGCAAGTGCAGTCATCCCCACTGGATGATGGTGATAGCGTGTGTACAAATTTTTCCAAAAATTTAGCATTACCCAAAACAATATCCTTACTACCCACAAAGCTCCCCACAGAAATTGTTACCAATATCCAGTACCAAGCCCAACAAAAAAGCCAACATTTTCACCAATTTCTCTTTCAAACCTTGACCCAAATTGCTGGCCAAAACCCATTCAAATATCCAGAAATTCTTCCTGGCCTATCTTTTACTTGGGATACCCTTTATTACCAACACCCAAACTTACAAAATTGTCCCAAAACCAAACTCCATTGCCAACAAATTCCATTAGAAAGGGCTAACTGTGAATGTAACTTAATTTTTAGTATTCCCAAGGCATGTATCAATATGGCCACTTTCCAAGATATTACTATCCCATATAAAAACCAGCAGATCCAAATCACACCCATGACCCTCCTCGATTATGGATTTCTTAAACAAATAATTTTTACCCAGCCACAACAAACCAAAAACATACCCCGAAAATTAGCCATTTGCATCCAAAAATGTTTTTCTAAACCTTCAACATCCATTTGTCAAGCAATTATCCAAAGCAAAATGCCAGAATGGACATCATTTGGTACTATTATCCCAGCTCAACATATTATCCATGTAACCTCTAGTCCAAAATACAATTCCCATTATACTCCAACCGCATTTTATTTACTAGGTTGCGAATTCCCAACATGGATTTGTTCAAATCCAATATCCAGTCAAATTCAAGATTACATTGCCTATCAAATTGCTAGTCATATTGGAGATGATGATGTTTTTACTCTCCAACCATACCAATTTAAATTATTTAGTGAAGATCCAATTCAGAAAATCCGCACCATCAATGATTATGGAGAAGCCCCATTTCTTTTCCATACGACGCACATTTCATCCGTCAAATTCTTTGAAAATTACATTCAGCAAATATCAGATAGCAATTATCCGACAAATCCTCACAGTGATGATGACACTAATTTTTGGGATAATCTTTCTGAAAATTCACTGGCCAATATCAATAATCAGATGGATCCATAAACATCTAATTATCATCCCCAAAGTCAAAAGTAAGTATTAATTTCCACCAAAATCCAACAGCATGTGGGAAAAACACGTGAAGCATCTCTCTCTCAAAAGAGAGCCCCCAAAGTCAAAAGTGATATCAAGTATCTCTTTTTTTTCCACCATCAGAAGAAAGGTACTAGCAAAAGCAAGAAAAGCAACAACAATTATCCGACAAAAGAAGACCTCAAGTCAAAAGAGAAATCAATTATTTCTCTTTTCCACTGAAAGATGACACCCAAGTCAAAAGTAGCATAATTACCTTTTACTTTTCAAATTTCGTATGATTGTAAACAGAGTTCCTTATTCTATAAAAGGACTCTCAAGATCAGTAGTTTAGGTAGCTTTCATTCCAGAGTTATTTTTACTCTTCTTCTTCTACTTCTCTCTCAACTCTGCTCTCCCTCTCATATCTCGACCCATCTCTCTCAACTCTTCCTCCCCCCCATATGTACCAGTAGCTTCAAGTAAGCCTTTCAATTCAATACAATGATTTGAATTTACATTTTCAAATACTGCTTTTAATTACTGTCTTTATTATGGCCGGTTCTACCGCCCTTATTATTGTGCATGTTTCATGGCTGGTTTAATCGCCTCTTTTATTACTCTTTTTTAATTATACTTTAATATGTCTCTTAAGACTCTCCCTTCCGCCCCCCCTATGGTATATATATATATGGGGGCGGTTCCGTTAACATGACGAATAACACAACATTTGACACAATTTTTTTTTTGTGAACCCCACGCGAATGATCGGAGCTGTTTAATTTATTTAAAATATGTTTTTAAGATTACCTGTAAAAAATTAACTCATTTGAATATCGGTAAGGGCTAGATTAGTTCATTTTGTTGATTCCTGTCAGATTTTACAGGATAAATTTGAATGAACCGATCAAGCCCTTACTGATATCTAAATGAGATGATTTTTTACAGGTGATCTTAAAAACATATTTTAAACAACTTGAGCGAGTCTGATTGTAAGCGTGGGGCTCCGATTATCGTTGTGTCAAATGTTGTGTTATTCGTTGTGTCCATGGAACCGCCCCATATATATATATATATAGTTAATCTTAAAAACATATTTTAAATAAATTGAACAGCTCCGATCATTCACGTGGGATTCACATATATACATATACACCACACTTCCGGTTCAAACTCCCGGATTTAAAAAAAATCCGGACCTCATTGATCCCGATCGAATTTCGATGATCTGAACCGTCCAATGTGTTTAAAAGTACAGTTTTGTGAAAAAAAGCTCGGATCAATCCCTTCCCGGTATTTTTTTTTTATGATTTCTCGCGGAGACCCTTGAAAACACCTTTTAAACACATTGGACGGTTCGGATCATCGAAATTCGATCGGGATCAATGAGGTCCGGATTTTAACAAATTACGGGAGTTTGGAGGGGAAGTGGACTGTATACATATATATGTATATATGGGGCGGTTCAATTTATTTAAAATATGTTTTTAAGATTAATTATAAAAAATCAACTCATTTGAATATCGGTAAGGGTTTTATCAGTTCATTTAGTTGATTCCTGTCAGATTTTACAGGATAAATTTGAATGAATCAATCAAACCTTTACCGATATCCAACTGAGTTGATTTTTTACAGGTTACCTTAAAAATAAATTTTAAACAACTTGAATGGGTTCGATTGTAAGCGTGGGGCTCCGATTATTGTTGTGTCAAATGTTGTGTTATTCGTTGTGTCCATGGAACCGCCCCTATATATATATATATATATATACATATACATATAGGGAGATGTTCTATTGAGGACTCCCTAAAAAATCTCCTCTGTGAGGACCACCCCTTTTTTGATTTTCCGGACCAAATTTCGACAATCCGAACAACTCAATGTGTTTAAAACATGTTTTCCATGGCCAACGCGAGGAATCACAAAAAAAAAAATACCCAAAAGGGCTTCATCCGAGTGGTTTTTCATAATAACCGTACATATATAATTTATCGAAAAATGCTCGAATGAAGCCCTTCCGAGTATTTTTTTTGGACGAATCCTCGCGGTGACCCTTAAAATCACGTTTTAAACACATTGAGCGGTTCGGATCGTCCGGATTCGACCCCGATCCATGAGGTCCGCAAATTACGAGTTTGAGGTAGTCCTTAGTAGAACGGGATCCTATATATATATATATATATATATATATATATATATATATATATACATACATCAGGTTCACCCCTGATGTTGTTAGCCGTATTTCTTTAACCAAAAATGTTTCTTCTAGAAGCAGCTTTCCCCCATATCGGGTTTCTTATCCACCCACATCAAGACATTCTGTGTCTGAAACCCCAGAACAGACTCCAACAGAAGTTCCCACAGAACCTCTTGAGTCTCATATTGAAGGACTCCATATATCAGAACAACAGATTCCTCTTGGAATTTACAGCAGTAACACGAGTAAAAAGCGTGATTCGCCAACAGCCTCAGAAATGGCTTTTCATATATAAGTTTTTATGGATTATACACCAAACTCTCCTATTCGTTTGCTTATCAGTAAAAAGTTTATGTCTCCTGAACATCAAGAGTTTAGGAATTGGTATTTTACCAAGTTCGACAAAACAGAACAAGATTTTATAAAAAATCATTTTTACAAAGATTTGGAAAATTGTCAAACGGTGATACCTTTTATAAAATGGTTTTGGGATTGGTATCACAATCAGTATCATATAGCGGTCATTCAGGATTTTCAGAAGGTCTGGAGTAAATTGGATGGCACTGTTATCTCCTCCACTCATCCTCCTCCAGAACCCATTAAAATGGAAAATAGTAAAAATGTTTTGAAGCTACTCCTTGCGTAGATTTGAGTAAGCCTTCTTCTGCAACATATTTACCTGAAAGTATTCATGTTATAAAGCAGAATAATTTTACCAATATGAGTCTTCAGACCAAAGGTCAGCAGTTGATCCGTATTGAGCATGATGTTCAAGCTGTTATTGAAAACTAGAAGGTTATTGCCTCTACTCCTTCTACTTCTTTAGTAAAAGCCTTAGAAGGGAAAGACACCAAGCCGGATATTAAGCCTCCCATCCCTTTAGAGGATTTTAAATTCTCTAATCAGAAGAAAAATTCTGAGTTTATCGACCAACTTATAGGTCGTATGGATAGTAAGTTGCATATCAGTACCCTTAGTTGTCAGACTGACACAGGTATCTCTGACTCTGAATTGGATCCTCATCAGATCCAAGATCTTCAACACTCTTTTCAGAATATGCAGGATTTTTCTCTCAATAAGGTAGAATATGATGAGAGAGGACTAGGAAATATTCAGAAAACTTACTACAAGAGACCTACCCCCCAAGATTTACTCTGGGAAGAGGATTTCTTCACTGTTCAAAATTGCTATAGTGCGAAAACCATTTATGAATGGAATATAGATGGTTTATTAGAATATCAGATTTATGAAGTAATTCATAAGATGCTTATGTATTCTAGCGTTTGTAAAGCCGCAGGAAATAGTGATAAAGATATTGCCGTTTTTATTATTAACGGATTTACAGGGAGTCTCAAAGGATGGTGGGATAATTATCTCTCCTTAGCTCAGCAAACCGAAGTTCTTAATGCTGTTAAAACCGAAACAGTTACTGACATGATTATTGATCAGCCAACTGGTCAAACGATTCCTCAACAAAGAACTCTAGTACAAGATGTTGTTTACACTCTTGCTTAAGCTATTATTTTACATTTTATTGGAGTCGTAGAGCAACGCCACGAGCGTGGTAGAGAATTGTTATAGAATTTAAGATGTCCTTCATTAACCCATTTTAGATGGTATAAGGATGTTTTTATTACTAAAGTCATGCAGCGTAAAGACGCTAATTCAGAGCATTGGTGTAGATACCCCGATTTTGACCTGGGATACTTGTCAAGCACTCCTGATGATGAGAAAACCACCCGTGAACACCTTAAGGTTGAGAAAAAGGCTTGAACTTGCCCCACAAACCACCCCAAACCATTTCTAAATAACCTAGACCAACCCAAATGACCAAAATACCCCTCAAAAACCAGAACCAACCACTGTGCTCAAAGGGGTTTGAGCGCTCAAACCCCCTGTTTGAGCGCTCAAGCCCTGTCCAGTCTGTCGCAGGCAGAGTATCTAATGATGAGATTCCAACTGAATGGCAGCCACTCAGCCGTTTTTCTGTTGCTCGCATGCACGTGATAGACCCCAAGGTGAGTCTATATTGTCTCATTAGGCCCTCCATTTCAAGAAAACCCATTCCCCCCCCCCCACTTCTCTCTATAAAAGCCACCCCTCTACACCATTTGCAGAGGTTAGACACTCTTTCATGCTCTGATCCATCACCTTCTCTCCTTCAAACTACATTTCCAGCAACCCTCAACCCATTTCACCCATTAATTGAAGCTCAATCACTTTCAACAAAACAAACCCACTTGATCATCACTATTCAACCCTCAATACACCTTTGTCCAGCCAATCAATCACTCAATCTCACCTACATTACCACTTTACTGTCCAAAACAACCCACATTATACTTATAAACACAGCCGAAATCCACCCCTTCATCAAACACCCAAGTTCAAGCCTTAATCAAAACCAAAAGGTAGAAATCCATGTGAAAGTTACGGGTTGGTACTCCTGAGGGAGACCAGTGGGTTCATGGAGGTCCTCTATACCTCTAATGGACTCACAAGGTCTTAAATATTCAAGAAAAACAACTTTTGAAAACCCCAGCTTGAAATGGTCTGAGCGCTCAAGGCCTAGCACTATGAGCGCTCGAACTGTTTGAGCATCCCTCATGTTTTTATGGTTTCTGATCATGTCATATCTTGGTAACATCATTATTATGGCTATTTGTTGGTTCAACAACTCTCAAATCAGTTCATTCTGCCTTTGATCATTGATCAATGAACTCAAAAGTCATAAGAATGATGTTTCATCATCATCAAACCATGGATGATCCTATTTCATGAAGCAAACAGTGCGTCTCACACCTTTTAACAATGATCAGAAAGTTTCAAGTTTATATCAATATCAAAGGATGGTCAGAAATCACAGAAACTCACAGCCCTTGAATGGGGCTTGAGCGCTCAATGCTAGGGCCATGAGTGCTCAAGCCTTGTTCAGTTTTGGCACTTAAATCTTGTTTATTTCAGCTCTGCATTCTGTCTTCAGTTCATGTAGTGTGTGTGTGTTGTTGCTTGGCTAGGCCAACCTGATCTCTTCTCCCTCTCGCTCTAATCATGCTTATGCATGGCCCAATGCTAACTCTCCACTTTTGTGGACACCTCAAGTTTATTTTATTCATGTTGGTGAAGTTTCAATCCTTTATGCATCATCATATATCATGTTGAACTGGTTTATGGTCCAGATGAGGGTAGAATGGAGCAGAAAAACTCAAATCCAGGGGATGGCTTGAGCACTCAATGTACCCCTTTGAGCGCTCGAACTGTCTTCTGGTCCAATCAAAATTTCTTCTCATTTTAGCCTGTTCTTGGCATTTTGAGTATTCTGCAAAGTTTTAAAGCATTGAGTCTTCATTCCTTCTATACTGTTTGCCTCATTTTGGTCCATGAATGAGTTTTAAACCCATGATCATGTGGTTGTGCTATTTTGTTCGATGATTCAAATGCTGTTTCTAAATAAATAATGAGGATCAAGCCGTGTTTTCGCAAAACCAGAATCATCAGAAAAATCACCAGCATGCATGACTGAGCAGGGGGTTGAGCGCTCAAACCCCTGTGTTGAGCGCTCAGACCCTTGGCAGAGGATCAGATCGGTCTAACTTGTTTTGTGCATTGTTCATGCTATTTCCAGTTTCCAGTCTCTATTTAATATTGCATTCCTGCTGTTTATTGTCATTCATAGTTCATGTTCATTTCTCATCATCATCACTCATGTTGTCAACCTCTCACATGTATACACCGTAGTCTATTGTCGTGCTAGCATTAATACATGGTTCCCATTTCCCCATTTCCCGTACGTGTTCAAGGTTGAGTTGCATGCATTTCTTGTATAATCCCACAAAAGTCAAGTAGAGACCGGTTTTCGAACCGGGCAAAAGGGGTGCCGTAAAACCCTTCCCCTCTCGTAACTGAGCTCCCGAACCTAAGATAGTATGGTGATGATGGGCCAGTAATCCTTATCCATTGAATGAGGCACGAGTCAATCAAGTTCGGTTCCTCAGGGACAATCCGCTAAAACCCGGGTGGCGACTCCGAATCGATCGAGACCTTCGGAGGGGCGTCCACAATTGGAAGGCCAAATTCATTGATGGCCTACCCCTTTATTTGCCCAGAAAGTCTGTTAGAAGCTTATGGACTATAAGTGTATGAAATATAATACAATGGGCTAGCTGTACCTACGGACACCTTATTAGTGTTTGTGTCCAAGTTGGTATTACTATCTGTAATGACATGAAGCTGCAATATCAGCTTAAGAAGCAGAATCTCACGGGTAAAAGAGAAATTGGTGAGTTTTGTCAGCAATTTGCCTTCGACCTACCCACTAATTACCCTAGGAAGCATCGCCGCAAGACTGTCTCAAAGTCCTCTAAACCGTACAAAAGAAAATACAACAAGAGGTCCTATGAGAAGAAGGACAACTTCAAAAGGCAGAATAAAGGCAAAGGCCGAGGGAAAGAGAAATCTATCCCTAAAAAGAAATCAAAATACGAAGCCCGATGCTACAAGTGCGGAAAAATTGGTCATTATGCCAACATATGTCTTACCAAGAAAAAGCTGAACGAACTCCAACTGGATGAAGGGCTCAAGCTGTAACTCAGTAAGTTGCTTCTTACCTCTAGTGATTCTTCTGAATCAGAACTTGAGAGTGATGAGCTTAATGAGTTAGAATATTCTTCCTCATCGGAATCAAAATTTTCCCCTCAAGAAGAATAGGTAAATGCTGTTCTTCTTCCTCAAAGCAGGAACATCTGAAAGTTTTTGCTAATCTTAACGGATTAAGCTTAAATGTTCTGACAAAATCTCAACAGGATATTCTTGATCTTGTAGACAAAATTCAAGATCCCAAAATCAGGAGAAAGGTAATTGAGCTATCTCTAGTTGCTTATGTTTCAAATACTGAACTCGAAAGGCCTAGTGATACCACCAGGTATTACAGTATCAATGAAGTTTTTAATCGTTTGGAAGGAATCAGTACCACAAAGCCAGCTACTCTTCAAGATCTTCGAAGAGAAGTCAATGAACTCAAATTTGAGTTAAAACAGTTAAAAATTTCCCAGTTAAAGAATCAGGGTAGTATAGTTTCCGTAAAAAAACAGACTCTCTAGCTTAGAAAAGTTGAGTCTGAAACCTATAGAAAATTCGGAACCTAAAATTGAACCTTCAACTCCAGAAACCTCAACCTATCTGAACAGTATAAGTAAGGTTACCCATAAAAAAATGGTATATTCAAATTAATTTGCTTATTGATCATGAATATACTATTCAGAATGCTATTGCACCTGTTGATAGTGGTGCTGACATGAACTGTATACAGGAAGGATTAGTTCCCACTCAGTACTTCGAGAAAACCGTCCAATCCTTAACCTCTGCTGGAGGAAATAGGATGCATATTCAGTATAAACTTTCTGATGTATTGATCTGTAATGATGGTACTTGTTTACCAACCATGTTTTTACTTGTCAAAAATTTGCAGCAGCAGGTGATTCTAGGAACACCTTTCTTAAATATGATTATGCCAATCAGTAAAATTGATCCGACTGGTATTTATAGTCATATACAGGATCATGATATTATTTACCCCTTTGTTACTGACCCTGAAACTAGAATTATTCAAGAGCTGCAAGGTTTTCTTCAAAGTAAAGAAAAACAGTTAAATTTTCTTCAGAAAGAAATCCAAGTCATGGATATCAATCAGAAAATTCAATCTCCTGTTTTACAAGAAAAAATTAAAGAGATTGAAAATCAATTTTTAAAAGAAGTTTGCAGTGATATGCTCAACACTTTATGGGAAAGGAAACGTCATATTGTTTCTCTTCCTTACAATCAGGATTTTGATGAAAAACATATTCCCACAAAGCTCGCCCTAGCCAGATGAAATCTGACTATTTAGAGCTTTGCAAAAAAGAGATTCAAATTCTTCTTGAAAAAAAGCTTATTAGAAAAAGTTATTCCCCTTGGAGCTGTACTGCTTTTTATGTTTTTCATAATGCAGAAAAAGAACGTGGAGTTCCTCGACTTGTTATTAATTATAAGCCGTTAAATGATGTGCTGAAATGGATATGGTATCCAATTCCGAACAAAAAAGATCTACTCGATAGATTGCAATCCGCAGTTATTTTCTCAAAATTTGATATAAAATCTGGTTATTGGCAGATCCAGATTGAAGAAAAAGATCGATATAAAACTGCATTTGTTGTTCCTTTTGGTCATTATGAACGGAATGCTATGCCATTTGGATTGAAGAATGCACCATCAGAATTTCAGAATATTATGAATGAGATCTTCTCACCATATTCTGACTACTGTATTATTTATATAGATGATATTCGTGTTTTCTCTTCATCTATTGATCAGCATTTTAGGCATCTTAGAGCTTTAAGGGAAGCCATTAAACGAAATGGTTTAGTCATATCTGCACCCAAAATGAAATTATTCCAAACTACTGTACGATTTTTGGGTCATAATATAAATCAGGGAACTATCATTCCCATAGACCGTAGCATTCAGTTTGCCTCTAAATTTCCTGATGAAATTAAGGAGAAAACTCAACTTCAAAGATTTTTGGGTAGTCTGAACTATATAGCAAATTATTATCTGAATTTAGCCCAGGACACTGCCATTCTCTATCAGAGATTGCAAAAGAATCCACCACCCTGGTCTAAGGAGCACACCAAGGCAGTAAAAAGAATTAAATTAAAGGCAAAACAATTGCCTTGCCTGTGCTTAGCAAATCCAACCTGGAGAAAGGTTGTTGAAACGGATGCCTCCAACAATGGTTATGGGGGAATTCTTAAGCAGCAAAATCCTCAAACTCAGAAAGAGGAATTAGTTCGTTTTGCATCAGGAACATTGGAAAAAGCTCAGCTTAATTATTCCACGATTAAGAAAGAAATGCTTTCTGTTTTGAAATGTATTTCTAAATTTCAGGATGATTTATTAAATCAAACTTTTTTACTCCGTATTGACTGTAGCTCTGCTAAATTTATTTTAGCAAAGATGTTAAAAATTTAGTTTCCAAGCAAATATTTGCTAGATGGCAATCAGAATTATCCGCCTTTGATTTTGAAATTGAATATATCAAAGGAGAACAGAATTCTTTACCAGATTTCTCAACTAGAGAATTTTTACAACAAGTTAGTTAATATTTACAGATGGATGCAACAGAACGGGAACGACTCAAGGAAGAAATGGATCGGTTATGGGTCCAATCAGTAATTCAACTGCATACAAAAGCGAATCTCTTATACTGGATTCGTGGTCTTAATAAGAGACTTGATCGTTTTAAGAACGATCTTCCATCGGAGGATCAACCAACTTATTATTTTATGAGATTTGCTGTAAAAAGGTTGCAAAAGGGCCTTACCATTCTTTCTAAAGCTTGATTTGTTCCTTGCAGAATGGAACCACCTGACAGAGGTCGGGGCCGAGGAAAGAAATCAGTAAATCAGCAGTATGGAAGAGGCAAATCAACTCTTTCCTTATTAGAATATCCGACTCTGGGAGAATCTTCCAGTCAATCTAAGCAGAAATCTGCAAAAGAAGCATTTGAGCAAGGGCCTCAATATGTCAAGAAAAACATAACAGAACCGGTGATCACACTTTCTGTAAGTGATCTAAAGTTGCAACAGGATCCATGGTACCTTAAAGAGAGGTATCTTCAGCATCAGCAGTATACTGTTCAGGAAGGAAAACCTCGATATATTTATGAGGCAATCCTCACTGAAACATCATCAGTACAAATAACCCACCATCACTTGGTGGAAATAGATACAAAAATCCCAATCACTTACTCTAAATGTTATATCGTTAGAGTAATTCATCCGCAAGAATGGGGACTCTCTACCTTTGCTACCAGAACCTTAAAAATTAACGAGCAGAAGTATAATTATTGGGATTATGTCCGAGCCTAGACATTTGCTCTATATTATCAGAATCCAATAAGAGCCCACTCATGGTTCTTTATTTTGAATCCGGAGATTTTGAACACATCTGGATTTCCATCATGGTTTCTCCATTGGTGGGAATTTCATGCACCAGAACTTGATATCTTACCAGAAATTATGCAGAAACAATTCCCAATATGGTTTAAATACCATCCGAAGTTAAGGGGAATGACAGCGGTAAACCCACCCGTAAGGCAAGACCTTTTGTGGTATTGCATTGAATTCAGAATTGCATACGTGTGGCAATGGGGATATGAAATCTCCAAGGATCATCTTGGCATACCAGAAATACAACGAAATTTCTTCATCAAATGGTGGTCTCGATTTGAGACAGATAAATGTTTGGCATTTATAAATGAAACCGTAGAAAAATACCAAGCTGACTATATGAGTCAGGCTTCAAGCAGTAACGCATCTCAGGGTCCAGTAAATTTCATCCAGTAAATGAAAATGATGATTCAGAATCAGTATCCAAATCTATCTGAGCATGAGCAAGACATCAAGCTCATGGATCTCATTAAAAATCAGTATTTGGCCCTTCAGGGAACGAGCACATCTCAAACAGACACAAAGAGTGACACTTCTATGTCCTCACAATTTGATGATCAGGATCAAGGACAATTTGCATGCCTAGCAGGAGAATCTTAGGACCAGATGACGATACCACCGAAATTTATCCAAATGAAGCAAATCTCTAGGACTCCATGATTGAACTAAAAATGCTGAAAGAAAAGGAGAAGAAAGAGAAAAAGAAAAATCGGTAGAATTTTCCCGAAGAACCTGGAAGCGGTAAAACGTCATCCATGACGTCAGCAACAGTAAACACCTTTATAAACGTCATCCATGACGTCATCTACAGTATTAGATATTTTGTAAAACATCATCTGTGACGTCATCTACAGTAACTGCTACAGTGGGTCGTAGCGCTTATAAGAAGCTGTAGTCTGCACCTTAGAGGGCAGACTTTCCAGTATCTCTCTCTCTCACTCTAGAAACCTCTCTCCCTTCCACTTGTAAATCACCTCCATCTTTCATCAGCAATAAAATCAATATTTCTAGTAAGTCCCTTTGCGCCTTTTCTCTTTAATTTCTTTTTTTTTTCTTTTTGCACGGCAAAACCATACAATCGATCCTTCTTTCTCTTGGTATCAGGGCCAATTTATGGCTTGCTAGATCAGTAGTTAATTCATATATGAAGAGGATAGATAGGTGTAGATAGTTCTTAAATAAATCACATATCTCTTTGATTTCTATGTTTAATACGATTCTGTAATGGATCTGAGGTATATGTTCCTCACCCAAGTCGCGTAGAGGTTTTGTGTGCTATTAGGTCCCGGGAAGGGAATTGTTGGCCTTGACTCGTAAGCCGTTGACAGATGGGTATATCTGAGATCTATTATATGATTCTGACATAAACATAACAATCAACAATTATATGCGGTTTATTTCGAAACTATCCGTTCTAGCCTCAGTCATATATGAATTAACACCTTCATGATGTCTGCACTATCTTTAGATAGACCTTCAATATCAGTAAAAAATGAAGAGATTGTTGAGTACTCTCAGGCTCAGCAACTAAACTAGTGGACTATACCCGAAGTGGAAACTAAACGGATCTACAAGTTAGGTCTTTTTGATTATATCAGTAAAAACGCTGTTAAGACATCAGAACAGACTATCTGTCTTGACACGAATGATAAAACCATTAAACTATTATGTGTTAAAGATATCCAGCGGTACATGCATAAGTATAAATACTTGCATATTGGGTTAATTCAGATTGCTTTTAAACCCTTAACCCTACCAGGATTAAATTCCAGTATCCAAGCAGATTTACGTGATGCTAGATGCAACGACTGGAAATCCTCTCTTATGGGGATTGTTCAGACAAGCTTATGTCATGGACCAGTATATTTTAATGTTTATCCTAATCTTGCTATATCTTTGACTGATAGAAATCTATTTGAAGCTGTTAGTTTGCATATCCAGACACAGGGATATAATTTTTTGCCAGGATCTGAAACTGTTGCGGTAATTTATCGTATCCATTACAAAGTTATCAATATTATGTGTCCTAACGCTATTTTGCGTAGTGATCCAGGAAAAACGGTAGTTGTTGAGAGTAATCTCTTAACCACCAACATAGCTATACCAAGGTTAATTGATTGGGATGAAGTGAATTTTCCTACTAATTGGACTATTCCCAACGCCGTACCATATATATATAGAATTCGAGGGGGGTCACGTGACCCCCTGTGCCCTTGAAGAATCTGCCCCTGGCCACGTGTCCAATATTTTTACACTTCTACAAGTATTAGTTTTTTTTTATTATCAATTACAAGTATTAGTTTACTCGCCATGATTTCCACGAGTCCACCCCACCCACGCCTAACTTAATGATAGAGAGATAGAGTACCGTTTCTACATATATATTCATGCAAGAGAGGAGTGAGAAATAGATCAGGAAGTCTCGAGTTGCACGCGGTACCAAAGGTAAGCCTCTTCTCTCTCTCTCTCTCTCTCTCTCTCTCTCTCTCTCTCTCTCTCTCTCTCTCTTCTTTCTCTCCTTCACCTTTTCAGTACTCTCTGAAATCCCTGAGCCTGTAATCAACTCATTTGTATGTTGATATGTGAAGGGATAATAAACAAAAATTTAAGACATTAGAACCCAAGATAATACCCCGATCGAGCTATAGTACTGCATACTCCTATTTAGGTGGGTATGGTATGTACCCTTTTAATGTCTTAAATTCGTAACATTACATAAAAATTCATAACATCAGTCTTGAATTTATAACTTTTGTATAGCAATTCATAGCACTTGAACATAATTTCATAACATTTATCTCGGATTCATTCCATCTCGATATTATAAGTTTCCTGATTTGTTGTAGTGTCTATACATCAGTGTTATAAATTTGAAGCGATGTTATCATTGTTAGATATAGATCTATCTAAACTACTGTCTACTTAAATGTATCAACTAACTTTCCATGCATGTAATTAATTCAATGGGCTAATGGGCTAGACAAATTTGTCAAACTTTTTAGGTAGAAGAAAAATGGATAAATTTAGTGTACGTATGACCTTGAATTTAATAAAAAATCTACAAAATATATGTTTGTTTTGGTTAAAGTAATTTTACATAGGACCAAACCAAAATAAGCCAAGGGCATACCTAGGAGAAATTCATAGCATTTTCATTAAAGTTCATACTATTTGCACATAAATTCCTAAGATTAATCTTGACTTCTTAAAAATCACGACATGTTATTGAATTTTTTTCTTGGTATACTAAATTTAAGACAATTCATGGATGTACAAACGGTAGTGATTGTAATGTTGTAGCAATTTAAGACGATTCCATAGTACGATGTAGCATCCTTATTAATTTTGAAAATTAATTAAGGATACTTTTTATTGACAGAAAATGAAGTCTATTCAAGGATTTGATGAATATGTTGGTGAGTCCACCAGCATTTATCCTCCACAAAATGGTGAAGCTATTACCCCTACATCAGATGATCCTGATCAGTCCTACTCTTCCTCTTCCTCGTCTGAGAGTAGTACTTCAGCAACCATAACCAAAAAGCAATCGCGAAAGAGGAGATCAAAAAAGCTTATTCGACAGTTCAGAGAACTTTCCTCGATCGTTCTTGCTTCCTCAAACAAGGTACCGGCCGGTATACCCCTATACCTTCTTCATGCTTCGATCTGTTTGTTTCGAGGAAGATTTTTTTTCCCTATATAATTAATCTTCATGAGAATTATTCTTTTGCTGGAACAAGTAAGTTTGTGTATTTATGCGCGATTATGAAAATGATGTGCTAGTGGCTATATGGTGGGAGGCGAGCAGTGACAAAACTAGGATTTGAAATCGAGGGGCACACTAAGAGATAATTTTTCAATAATTTAACTAATTTAAATTCTATTAGTTTGCACAAAATGTTCTTAAAAATATACAGAATAAACTTTGAGAAATTATTAATATCATGTTATCAGTATATATGAGGTATCACTATTACAATGAATGTTTATTTCATGGAAATAGATCCTCTCCAGTCCTTAATTTGGACTGGACGTAATGTTTCAAATCTAGATCGTCCATTTGTTACAATTAATTAATGGTTTGTTCAGTTAACGGTAAGAATTTCTCCGCAAATCCGGACCACTAATGAATATGGAAAACATTTTTCGTTGATTTTTTGATAATCGTTGCAGTACTAAACATTTAAAAATACAGACCGAGACTTTTTTCTTTTTTTTTTCTTGAAATTTATTTAATGAATGTGCTCTAAAATCTTACTGTAGGAGGTTTCAAGGGACAAGGACCCTAGTTCTATACTTGAAGATGCTATCAAGTACATGAAAGAACTTGAAGAAAGAGTGAATAAGCTCGAGGAGGATTTAACAAGACCTAAATATTGTGGTTCTGATCACAATCAAGAGCTCCTTGAAATTGAAGTGAAAACAGATGATCAAGATCAGCAAAATGTGCTCATCAGAATCATCTGTGACAAACAAAAAGGTCATAGTTCAAGAATAATAAGCGAAATAGAGAAGCTTCATCTAAGTGTTTCCAATATCAGTGCCTTGCCCTTTGGAGACCAATTTTTGGTCATCACAGTTTCTGCTCAGGTAATTTTTATGTTTTTCGTTTTCACTAATCGATACTGTATATTAAGTAAAATGGTCTATTGATCGGTGAGGAGAGACCTAAGAGCTCCGCGTGTCTCACAATTATTTGTTATTCAATCATATGTACAAGAATTGGAAATGAACTTTTGAACGGTGAGGAGAGACCTAAGAGCTCCGCGTGTCTCACAATTATTTGTTATTCAATCATATGTACAAGAATTGGAAATGAACTTTTGATTAGCGAAGGTTGCATAATCACATTAGACCACTCAATCTCTTGTTATTCTTAAATTTCACAAACATAAATACTATAATATTGCTCATTTTGATACACTAATTTTAAATAACTAGTCTATGCATGGCACGGGTATGCTGCTAGTCATTCATTACAAGAATGAGGTTAATTAAGGGCATTAAAAATTTGCTATTTACGTAGTTGTCAACTATTTTATTTAGGAAATAGTTAAGATGAAAATAAATAAAAATATTCTTCTTCTTTGAGGGTAATTCTTATAGAAAAATCAAAGACGCAAATTTACAATATTAATGTTAACAACTAAAAAAATGCACGAAACTTAAATCCACTTCAACAGACACGAAAAGAAGTAAGCTAGCGTAAAATGGAAATTCTTTAAGCTCCTGCTCACTTGTCAAAAATATTCATGCAAGAAAATTGAGGAAAGATTTTTAGCGGGGAAATTAGAGGCGAGAAATTCACAATTAATTTTTTTTGATAACTAAGCACATTAAAAATACAAAGAAGCAAACATTCTCATGTTTTTCAATCTTTCCCAAACAACTAGAATTGACTAAGCATTCCATACATAAAAACAAACATTTGCGTAAACTTGTCCGGACACCCCTAACCATAAAAAAAGAAAAGAAAAAAGAACCATTTCTTTGTGAATGACAAACATTGTCGAGGGTACATCGAACAAGAAAGGATGGGGAGGCAAAATGAAACTAAAGATAACCTCTTGCCAGCTATGTTATGCATGCTTAATCAATGAATATTTATTTTAAATTGGAATTAACTAAGAAATTGGAGGTTTATTTCTAGAAATAAAATTGAAGGGTAAGATATCTCCTATCTTGTTTTAATTTCAACCCACTAAAATATGTCTCCTTTAATTTTGCAGATGGGCAATGAATCTTGTATGACAGCCAAGGATCTCCAGAGGAATTTACAACTAGCGCTTGTGGAGTTCATGTGACATTTTTATGCATATGCTGTTGCCTATTTGTGATCCAAACGAAATTCTTCTTTCTAATTTTGGCATTTGGTGAAATAATTTGGCATTTTGTAGACCCTTGTTCGTAAACCTTTTTAAATTTTTCTTGGGGATATTGTTTTCTGGTCTCTAATTTTGGGAAAATATGTACGATTAAATATTTTCAAGGCGAGTACCATTTGAGTTCCTAAGATCACTTGTCAATTATCAAATAAAATTGAACCTATTCTTGTAGATATGCGTGAATTAGGTCGTGCCTTATGGTGCATACAAGGTGACATTCATGCATATAAGTTTAAGCTAATTAGTGTTTATATATATATACTATACAAAGAATACGAATTTTTTTAACTTGATGAGATATTACTATGAGGCATGACAACAAGTATATTTCAAAATTTAAATTTGGGAGTGATCATAAGCCTAGATAAAAAATATTTACGTACATCAATAATATTTTTTTGACACCTGAAAAATAAGCTCCAAAATACGATGAGGTGGACTCCTAAAGTCTCAGGTTCGGTTCTTTTTTACAACAATTCTTGGGGCCACCTCACCCATCGTATATGCATGCGTATAAAGTTGTGGGAATGGCTGTAGAGATTACAAAGTGCGCACAAGCAAGCCTAGAACGCCCTGTATTACCTGAAAAAAATGTGGCGAGGTGGATTAATTAGGATTTTATTTTTATTTTTTGATCAGCAGGTGGATTAATTAGTTTAATTCACATTATTTGTAGGATTCATGCACACAGTGGTTGGTGGAACGGCTGCATGCCACGTGTCTGTGTAATTAAACATAGAAGAAGTCAAGTCTGTTTCGCATGCCTAATATTTTAGTAGCCTACAAAGATGTATTATAGTAATAGAATGTGCCTCATGACCATTAATATATAATATAAATTGCATAATTCTGCTCCCCCCGAACCAGCATTTTTATTCTAATTGTTCTTTATTTGAATTAGAAAGGTGAGACATCTGTGTAGGGAACAAGGATTGTGATGGGTAGAAAAAATTATTTGGTGGCACCACTATGTGATGCCCCAACACCTTTTATTTACATCATACATTTTTGTAGGATTTAGTATTATGCTGAGTCACATAACTTGCGTGTGTGCGCGTATGCGAGTGTGCGAACACAAGGGTGAAAGTGTCTTTGAAACATGTCCCAACCTACTAAAATCAGTGAGCGTGAGGATTGAGTGCACGAAGGTAGTGCGATGATTGAGAGTGAGAGCGCCATACATTAATTTGAAGGATTATGTGAATAAGGTACCATGCATGTATATGGACCTTATAAAACTGAGTGGTGGAGAAGGGATCTGGGAACCACTAGGAGAACAAGGATTGTGAACGGCTGGGAAAATATGTGGTAGCACCGTGACGTGATGTTGTTTACATATAAAATTAACAAATCCAATAATTAATTGGCACGTAATCATAAATGCTAAATATTGGCGAATATCTGTCAATGAAAATACACTGGATTATTGAATTGAAGTTGAGTAAATACGATGTCGTATTGTTTCTCAATTTAAAGAGTAGTTATTGACAGTTACAAAGTGTTGTCAATACAGAAAATCAAATTCGAAGTCATGATTTTAACTGCTAAAAGTATGAAGTCCACGTGTAAACTTGTGATGCAAAGCAAGTAGCAGTTAGAACACGCGGGTTACATCTTGAAAGGCAGTTATCTCCTTAAAATATGATCATTTGGGTTAATTCGAGCAACGGTGCAGATTTAATGCGAAGCTTTTGGAAGAAGATTAACAAAAATTCAAATTCAGATGTGGAGGAGGAAAGAAACTGCCAATTCAAATTATGAAAGATGGAGTTCAAAGCAAGCCAAGTTCAAATTCATTGAGCGGGAAGTTCAACTAACAAGCAGCGTCTATAAATAGAAGAAATTAAAGAGTGAAAAAGCCCCGGACAAATCTTCAACAAACAGCAATCAAACAAAATGATGCTTGGTTTGTTCATTGGCAAGTAGTTTAGGATTTCGAACTCAGTTCGAAGTAGATTAGTGAGTAGTTTAGGATTAATTTCGATTGTTCTTGTAACAATCATCTGTTCGAAATTCTCATCACGTTGTATTTTGAAGTTGAAGGCAATTCGAAGTAAGTTTACCTTTGATTTATCAATCGAAGTATCTTGTTTCTTTATTGTTCTTTAATTTCCTAAGTATATTGGTTTACATTTCTTCACTTATAAAGAAAAATCCTCTTAATTGAGGTAATTGAACCATTAAAAACACAATCGCCTGATTATATTTGGTTTTTCCAAAGTTAATCTGAGGGAGGAGATTGAAACTCTCTCTGGCACGCTCGCACTCAATTATTTTTCGTTGCAAAGAAGTAAAAGAACCAAACAGATGTCCCAACAATCTTATTTATCACACATTTCTGTAGGATCTAGTACTAAGTGTATGGACCCCATAAAACTGAGTGGTGGAGAAGGAATTTGGGACACCACGTGGCGGTGCCTTAAGACTATTGAATAACTACTCGAACCACAGAAGCAAAGTTAGTACGACAACCAAATCCTACTATATTTAAAGAGACGGTTTGGTTGTGGTACGGCAATAGTACTGAATTACCCTTCACCAAATCATAATTGTTGGCTTTACAATTGTCTTCGGATAAAAAATAGACGTGTTTATTATAGCTTTTCTTAGGGACCTATCATAATTAATGTCCAACTTACTGAAGAGTTTCTTTCCAAAGTTGAAGTGAGTTCTTAGATCGTGTGTACTAACTGTTTTTTTTTTTCCTTTTGGTACACTGGAAATAAAAACAAAAACTAATAATGCTCAAAGGCCACTCCTCTCATGTCCGGCTCGAGGAGTGGGATGATCTCGTCCATCGGGGTAGTATGTGAGGCCATCTTGTCCTCTTGATCTGCCCCCATATTAGCAAGTATGTCAGCAACCTTGTTACTCTCACGGAGCGTGTGCTTCAGGCTGCACCAGGTGATATCCATTAATACCTTGCACTCCTTGATCAAGATCAGATGTGGAAATGCTCTAGGTGGTCTTCGTTGATAAGCACTATGGCAGCAGTGGAGTCCGACTCAATCTCCAGAGATTCCATTCCTTGACCATGAACCATCTCTAGTCCTTATGAATAGTGAGAGAGTAATCCTTTAAGATTGATAATGTATGTTATTGTGTACACAAGTATTAGTGTAAAAGTGTTTAATCAACAAAATTACATTTGTATGTTCTGTTCAAACTTCAAACACTTCACGGCCTTAGTCCCCAATTCCGAATGGGATTAATAGCTAGGATCAGTGGATCACTAATCTCGTGCATCGGAATGGCAACTTCAGCAATTACCGAAAGTATAAGACGAGGAAAGGCCATCGAATTGGGGTTGAAAGATAATCTCAACACAGAGATAAAAATGTCCTCTATGTGGTTAGATTACTATAGTCTAGGGCTGTCCAGTGTCCACGAATCAGTTTTGCATGGATCGGTTCGGTTTTCAACCTGATCTGTTCGTGGTGGATCGTCGTTTTCTCCTTCTCCATTAGAAACCGTCCGTGAGTAACATACAGATGGATGGGTTCGGTTGTGGTTCAGGTAGACGAATGGCGGTTTGAGAAATTCTATTTCAGTGGCTAGCGGGTCAACCGATCCGCTCATATCTTTTTTCATTGGTAAAAGCAGCTAGCTATTCCTTTCCTTTCTTTGAATGTACGCTCTCTCTACTTAGCGAATTTCGCCATTGGATAGTATTCGAAGATTTTTCACATGATCCAATAGCAAAACGTATTGGAACACAGACACATACAAATCCCTGTAGATAGGATCTTGAGCCTTTGACCCTCTTTGACCGAAGAAATTTTATAGTACCGAGCGGGTACCACTTGGTGACATATGGTGCGCATCTCGGCATTTCGTTCTTGAATTGAAATAGAAATTGGTTGGAACTGATTCAAGTACGTACCCTTGTCCCTGTGGAACGATACTCGGACTTTTACCACTATTCTACGGAGTAGTTGTAATTATTTTGTTTTAATTGATAATTTTGGCACGCAAATCACATGGTCATGGACACTCCGGGTGTTAAATGAACTCTTCCCTGGAAGAGTTGTGGACCATTGATTGAGGAGATGAATGGCTGTGATGGGACGCTACGGGTACCACGTCAGACAACACTTGGTACCCGCTCGGTAATGAAAAATTTCTCTTTTTATTGAAGTAGGAACATGCATGCTTGGACCTTGGGGGGGTGTTGTGCAGCCATGGCGTGGCTGCACCAGCCTTGTTCCGGCGATCGGAGACGTTCATCTCGTAGAGCTCGTCGAGTACTACAAGTGTACCAAAAATCAACTTGATCGGATATCTTTATGTACCTCATCGGAACAAAAATAACTTTAAAAGAAATGGAACACAAATGGACATAAACACTGGATCAAAACCACTTTTTCAAGTTATTTGTGTTCCGATGAGGCACTTAAAGATATTCGATCGAGTTAATTTTTGGCACACTTGTAGCACTCGACGAGCTCTACGCGGTGAACGTCTCCGATCGTCGAAAAAATGTAAGCGTGGCCACGCCATGAGGTTGCATAACGCCCCCCAAGATCCCTTATTTGTTCAAACAAGCCACCAGAACATTATTCAGGCCGAGTAATTATTCAGCGCTCTCGGAGTGTCACGTGGCGTTGCTTATGTGTTAATTCCAACCATTTAGTTGGCAACAAATCATCTCGTAATGACAAGGGAATGACTCACAAAGTGTGGTGACAATCTTTTATTTGTAGAGAGTATCACTTGGCAATGCCAAATGGTAATATGGAAATACCCAATAATTATAGCCATTCGAGCCGGACTTTTGACTTTTACCCTTCTATCCCTAGAATTAGCTTAGTTTCTGATTTACCATAAAATTGGACCAATCTAGTCAAGCACAACCGGACGTCCCATCATCATACTATAGAAAACCTGGTACAAAATACCAGAAGTCTCTTGGGAAACAATCACTTATTGGAAAGAATACTTAAAAGTTGGGAGTTTGGACGAACTTAATTTATTTTCGTTCTAGATGGATTATTTTCATTTTCAGTGAGTAAACTTTTGATCAAAATATTTGATTTCCGGATTAGGCTCGATAAGAGCAATTAGAAAAGTGAAAAATTAAACTACATAGAAGTTCAAAGAAATTCAGGAAAAACAGCAACAATCCAAAAAAAAAATTGTCTGTTTCGATTTATTTTTATCTATTTTAGCCTTCGGTTAATTTTCTAGATTGCTCTCGTCAAGCCTAACTCTTAATCCAAATGAAAATAACACAAATTAAAGGAAAAAGGTCAAAGGCCAAACTTATAAACTAGTATCGACTATTGAACACTGGGTAACAAGAACCATTGAGTTAACAAGCAAAATGTTTTGCCGGCAAAACTCATACTCCACAATGTATCCGACTAGTATTCCTGTTCACAACTAGCATTTGGACGAATTGATATTGGGAGTAGTCAAAATTGAAATTTAAGCGCATTTTTACAGGTCGACGTGACCCTTGAACTAGCTTAAGTAGTTTGTCCCCTCGATTTTGAGTAAAGGTTTTGGGTTCAAGCTCATGGAGGAGCGTCGCAACGGCCAATTGTGTAAATTTGTAATCCAACTAGTCTCACCAACGCTATCAATACGGGCTGGGACTCTTGGACGAGCCCCGTTTGAGGTTACAGCATGCGCATCAAACATGGGAGTACATTTTGAGAACGAAAAGGCATAATATGTGCATGACTGCATGCATATTGCAGACCCCAGAATCCATATTAACATCAACACTGGAAGAAAAACCAGATTGCTTCGATTATCTTTACGTCTGTCACAACTGGATGACTTAAAAATAAAGTACGTTTTTTACATCACAGCAAACAGGATTTTCGCCACCATCATAATCATCATCCACTGCTATCAACAGCTACTTCTGCTGAGACTTGAGTTCTTGCACTCTTTCTTCAGTTGCCTTCAGTGCTTTTCCATAGATGCTTATTAACTGAAAACGAACACGCTAATTAGTAAGCAGGCTAATTAGTAAAAAGGGTTTCATACAAAAACTGAGACCGTAAAGACCTCGGCATTGTTACATAGACTCAAAGCAGGATATTGGGGTCAGGCATGCGTCGAAGGGCCAGATTTATCAAATTTTCATCTCAAAGAACAGTAAAGACAGCCAAACTTGTTTTAGGATACTTCTTTTTTCCTCTAAGATAAGTTCTGTCTTTTTCTTTTTTTTGGTGAATAGGATAAGTTGTCTTTACAAGGTATCTAATGTGACATTCTACATACGATAAAATATCAAAAACATAATTCATAGTGAACCTGTATTACAAATATGCTTGGCAGGTGTCCAACTAAAAATGTAGGACAAATCTCTCATACTCCTATCGAAGTGTCGGGCATCGGACATAATTCACATATTTAGAAAAGTCTTGAAACAAAGATACTCACGATCAATCTTTGTCAAGACCCCGAGCCAAAAAAAAAAAAAGTTACTCCCAAGTCTGATCCTAGGGACATTTCAAAGGGCAGGTGACACAGGTTTGTGAAGTGAAGGTGATAAGAAAGATTAACGAACTGACAAAAGAGACGTTCAGGCAGAAGAACATCCTCCACATAAAGCACCGGAATGTTACAAGATAATCTAGATTCTGACAGCCATGGTAGGCAATTCTTCTGAACCCACTAACAACTGCAAACATCTCTCAATTGGGAGGGAAATGCGATCTCGAGTTCTAGCAGTTGGTTCTTTGCGTTTCTGCAGGATTTTTCGCTAATATATCCATCTGATCTTTCACTCCTGCTTCTAGTCAGTTTAATTCCTGTTTTTCTGCTTTCGTTCATGGATCTGAATTGTGATTGTCCTGCTCTTAGTCAATTCGTGGTCGTGCGTACTTCTCGTTCTAATTCGTCCGCCATGGCAAATATGAATTCTGGTGCTCCTAGTCCTAAAGGAGTTATCTCTGGTGGTGTGATTGGGAAATCTGGTGTTGTGGATGGTGTTGAGTCAAGTGCAGGAAAAGCAGTGCTAAAAACAATAAACGAAATTATAATTTCTGGAAATCAACAAGAACACGAATTACAGAAACTAAAATGGAAATACATAAACTGTAACAAATTAGAATATTCAAACCGTGGCTCGTGTTTCACATGATTTTCTTAAAGAAAAATCGCCACTTCACCATGGGTATTTAAGGATTTGATCACCATTTACCTCCCAAGATACAACGGTTTCAAACGACCATAGTAGCACCCGGTGGGCAGCTCTAGTGAACGAACAACTGTCGGGGGGGACCGTTGAGCTGCTGGTTATTGAATCAGGGAAAAACTGAAGCAATATACCCAGCCGTAAAGCCAAAAAACCCCGGGTAATCAATCTAGGTATTACCCAGCCTTTAAAACTGATTTGTTTGGGACTGAAGAGTTTCTCTTCTGCTGCTAGATCTTCAAATCCAAACGGGTAGCTCAAAGCCCAAACTGCTCAGAGTTCTGGGGCGTAAAAAGATAAGGGAAGGCCCAACCCCACAGACCAAGCACCAGTCATTTTTCGGTCCGGACGGGCAGCTGTGGCGCGTGCGCGGTAATTGGGTCGAAGCCCACATAGTGTGTGCACTCCCTCCTTTGGAAAATTGGATTACCCCAAAGGGTCCAACCCTTGGGCCAATCTTGGAGACTATATACCCAGCAAAGGTTTCCTCCTCAAACCAATGTGGGACTATGTGTCTTTGCACCTTCTCAAAATACCCAGTTTGAGTGATGAATTCCCATTCATCTCTCAATGCAACTTTTTCATTCTTTCAACGGATTAAACCCCTAACATAGGAGAGTGTCTAAACTTAGATTGGGTCCCACCTCACGCGCTGTGGGTCCCACTCTAATTTTTGGGGCAAAATCCCAAAAATTCTTATGGAACAATTCCATCTTCCAACAATTCCCCCCATGAATGAAATTGGTAGAAAATGACACGGAAAACTCAGAAACTAAGTACAATGGATAATCCCGCCTAGGATAGGTAGCTTTTGGCATTAAACCTTCTCCTTGTGAAAACCTATCGGATTTACTGGCTGACTAGTGAATAGTCCCATCTTGAACTGTTCTGTGGTCTGTGTGAACCGAGACAACAAGTCTCACACGGAACTTCTCCTAACACAGTTCATTTCTCACTCTAGTGTTCGTTTTGGCCGTGAACACTGTCTTGGTTCTGCAAGTATTTTCTCGATAATTTTGCATTCCTGAATTCTCAAAGAAGCAGCCCAACTTAATACTCACGTGGGTGACCTTCTTATTTAGGTATCTTGCTATACCCCGCTTGGCATTCTAACGCATAAGAGTCATTAAAAGCAACGCTTACCTGAACCACTATACAGGATCACTATTCCACACCAGAGATTGTTCTCTGTTACTCGCATGTAGCTCGTCTCATTAAACCTAGATCTTGGGATTATATAGTTGTTGAAATCGTACGATGTGGTTCGATTCAGGGAAAAAACGATTAGGACCGATACTGTGAATTGCAAAAAGGGTTGAATTGTGGAAGAATCGCAGGATCAAGGCGCAAATCGTATGGTTCAGTGCATATATGAAAAAATGGGTTTCCAGGTGGGTCAGTCCAGTTTTTTCGGACGAAAAACCCAAAAATAGTAGAAATTTGGGGCTTCTTTCACAAAATCTTTGGAAGACGAAGCCTCAAACCGCTTTTAGAAAGTCTAGATAGTGGTTTTAACACGAAACAGGACTTCGTTCAAGGTTTTTTCATACCTGGTTTGAAACCCAAAGAACGAAAAAATGGAGTCACACCAACTCGCCATTAGTCCACGAGCCTTCGATTTGTTGACTAAGAGCACCAAAGCATATCCATCATTCTGGAATCGATCGGAGATTCACTCACGCTATAGTTTAATACTCTGGTCGTTGATTGCAAAGAAACAGAGCATAGCTTAGAGCATCTCCACTCATTACTTAAATTTGAGTAAAAACTTGATTTGGTATGGCTCCTTCCAACCCTTACTCAAATTGAGAGATTTAATCACAACATTGAATGGCAAAAGGGTAAATAATAGTGCAACAAAAGAGCCTTGAAAATTTGGTTAAAAATTCGGTTCACATCAGATTTGGTGAAATATTTGGTATAGGTTTGGGTAAGGAGTGGAGGAGGGTTTTGGATGATTTTTACTCAAATTTGATTTTGAGTCTAAATCTGAGAAAGAAGTGGAGATGCTCTTCCCTTGCTCAATTTTTTCCTCAAATTTGAGTAAAAGCTCTATTTGATATCACCCCCCTCCAATGGCAAAAGCAATTTTGACCCAAATTTTACTTCAAAAAAATTAAAAAATCAGTTGTCTGACCTAACCCTAACCCAATCGTCTCCCCGTCGCCTGTCGCCGCCATCGAAGCACACCCAGATCCTGATGACACTCAGAAATCTTATATCGACAAATCTTGTGACTTAAATTGCAGATCTGGAAACCCTAATCGCAAAACCACCAAAAAGGCGGCTCTTTACACCACAACGACCTTCAACGCTGCTCGCCAACCCTCCGACAGCCCTCGACGACCCTCTGATAGCCCTCGCCAACACTCCTCAACAGACCTCTCTGCTCTTACAACCACCAATGCTTATTGCCACCACCACCCACCACCTCCACCATCGCTCACCACCTGCTGCCACCACTGACCACCCAAAACTAGCCATTAGGTATTTGGGTAAGGATTTGAGTAAAACTCAAGTTGGTATGGGTTTGATTCAAGGACTGGAGGTGGGTTTTGGAACAGCCTACCTACTAGGGACGGGGAAGCATCCTCCCTTATAGAGCTACAAATGAAGTCAGTACAGCTAACAGACTACCGGTTGCAGCTAGGTGAACAGGGGCGTAGGAGTTCATCTCTTGGGGGCAGACTTTCTTAATATCTTGTTTTATTTATCCTGATAAGCAGGCTAGCTACACGGGATTCCATTAGATTGATGGATTTATGCCTATTTACAAACTAGTGCTACGAGGATTAAGCATTTAATTGTACTGACCTTAGGAAGTTTCCCAATGGAACGCATGCACTACAATATGGTTTGGTACAAGAAGCAAGTTCCCAGATGGTCTTTTATATTATGGGTTTCTATGTTTGTAGGCTCTACCAAGGATTGTTTAGCTAATTGCGGGGTCACTAATGATAGAACCTGTGCTCATTACTTTGGGGGGGTTGAAATCTCACGATCCCCTCTTCTTTGGTTGTTCATTTGCAACTCAGGTATGCAGGAGGTTAAATTTAGTTGTGGACTCAGGCAAACTATTGGGGATCTTGCTTCTGAGATTCAGTGGGGCAGTCAGCTGTGTTCCAGGAAATCCTTTAAGGTCTCTGCTTACAAGCTTTGTTGCTGCCACTGTTCCTTTCATTTGGCAGGAGAGAAATGGCCGTATTTTACAGCAGCAAGGTGTGGCCACATCTGTCTTGGTGAAGAGAATTTATTTAGGATAAGGTTAAGGCATGTGTTGTTTCTTGGAGAATCTCCTTGTTTCTGCAGAGAATCAGAATTGTTGTCTGGCTTGGGGGATTCCTTCTATTGTTTTTTTCCAAGCCCAGCTGAAGTTTTTCTTGTATAAGGGAGTCTGTCTTTTGAGTTTTTGAGCTGTGTTTGCAAACATCTGTTGTTGTTTTTTTCTAGCTAGGCTCTGTTTGGCCCTGCTTGTACATGTTGAGGGTTTGTTCCCTCTTATTTTGTTTTATGTTCAAGGCTATCCCCTTGATTTCTTTGGGCTGCTCTTAATAAAAGAATCTGTTCCAAAAAAAAAAAAAACTGCAAACCTCTGACTCAAGCATCCAATCAAGCATCTATGTGTATTGAAAATGAATTAATTGCGCATCTATTGAAACATGGGATATTTACTTTGGTCAGTATGCAGAGTAACCTACCTCATCAACTTCATCCGGTGAGATTATAAACGGAGGAGACATCATGATATTATCACCAGCAACACGTACTAACATCCCATTCTCCTCACACTGTGCCCCGAAATATGCCCCTACCCCTGATTTACGCATTATCAAGTTTTATCAAAAGAAGCAGAATATCACAAATTTCAAATGACAGAAGCATGATTCTCTACCTCGGTCCTCAAGTATTTAAATTAAACATAGAACAATAAAGCTGAAAAGAAAAAATAAAAAAGCAAAAATAAAGCTGTTATTACACTCACCCCAGTCAGAAGGAAATGGATCATTTGGTGACTTGTTATCTGTGAACTCCGTGCCCAGAATCAAGCCAGTTCCACGTATCTACAATAAAGAGGAAGGGAAAAACAATTAATGTAACATCTGGTTACCAAATTCACTCTCTCCTTATCAAGGCATGAAAAAATTCTAACGTTACAAATATACCTCCCCAATAATGGGACTGCCTGAAAAGGCCTTTACACCATCTTGAAATCTTGGGGAAATGCTCTTTACTTGCTCAACAATATTTCTTTCCCTGAATAAAATTGCAACGTAAATTACTTCTGTTACTTTTTGGTTACATCTACTGATATGTGCCAAGTATTTTATAGCAAGCGGTTTTGTTAAAGCACGACCTAGGCTAGGCAACCCATTTGTTCAGGGATTTTGCCAAGCATTTGAGAGAGAGAGAGAGAGAGAGCAAACGTCCAGAACCATGCTCATGTGAAAACCATTGTGGTGGGATAAAAATGAATCATCACCCTCTGATTTCTAATTCACATAATCAGATGATAAAACTGAAATGCAAGGAACATACTTGTAGATCTTGAGTGCTTCCAGTGCCACAGCACACGACACCGGATGCCCAGAATAAGTAAATCCATGAGAAAAATTTCCTGTAAAGAAAATCAAATATATAAGTTACACGTTACGAAAAAGCCAAAAGAATGAAAGGAGAATCCAGATGTATCCACAAAAAAAGTTAACGAAATTACCAAGTTTGTTACTTTGGGAATGTATGACATCTGAAACTTCAGGGCTCACAAGGACGGCCCCAATAGGCAAATAGGCAGAAGAAAGCGCCTGAGAAAAATTAAGACGATGAAGGACAAACTAATTTTTCTGCCGCAAACAAGGGATGCCTGTATCAGACTATAGTCTACTCTACCTTTGCTACTGATACAAGATCTGGTTTGATGTTGTATTTATCGCAGCCAAACATTGTTCCAAGCCTTCCAAATGCACAGATCACCTACAGTAAGAAATATGAAGAATGCTAGATGAAGCTCTCAGCTATGGGTCAAAAACAAAAAAGTTGAAAAATATAACTATTCCAGATCTAGAGTACCTCATCAGCAATAAAGAGAATGTCATATTTCCTTACTACAGTTTGAATCTGCATCATATATGGAGAAAATGGCATGCATGTAAAACACTGGGTGAGAGGAAATCACAAGTTTCAACATTGATAAATTGAAAAATGGTAACAGAAATGAAAAGGATGATACAATGACTGACAAATTCAAACCAGTGAGTTCGATAAATTAACAAAAACTCTGCAACGCAAATTCCATTCTTCTACTTGAAGATGTCCTCGTCAAAGCCAGATGAAACTATGTTATACTTTTTCAAACAGACAGGAATATGAGCAGTGACTTCTAATTCATGGAGGCTCAAAGTTTCAATTGGGAAAGGCGCAAATCAAAACCAAGTTGAGACTCGATTGTAAGATTAAGTTGGCAAAAACTCGCATATCAAGTATGAGCATATCAATTTAAGTAGGTACGTATAGAGGTCAGCAAAACAAGGTCAAAGCCTGCTTGAGACCATTCGGTTGAGAGCATGTTTTAATCCATCCAATAGGTACTCTCGTCGAGCAAGTCAAATCAAACAGGCATCTCCCCTTTCACTGTTTATGTAACAACCATGCGCACACACAAAAACTTGTACATCTTATAATTGAGCACAGCCACTTATTAGGCCATAAACCTGGGAATTTAATGTTTTTCGACAACTTCATGCCACCACACCATATTTGTTCTTATCCAACACTGAGGAGCAGGTATCACATTTTCCACGCTTCCAAAGAAGAGAACGTTAAAGTGGGCATTTCAAAATGAGTAAAAGTGGAAATAAGCAAATAATTGACCTTTTCGAAATAAGTTGCAGGGGGAGGTATCACACCTCCTGCCCCCATTACTGGCTCTGCAATGAATGCAGCAATCTGAAATAAGCCACCACACAAGGTCAGTAACACGAAGTACATTTGCTCTTTCTCATCATTAAATGATTTCCCATGATAAAAGGTAAAAACAATTTTGATCACCGTCTCTGGTCCTTCTTTGAGAATGAGATTTTCCAAATTATTAGCCAATCTGGTTGAGAATTCCTCCTCCGTCTCACCTAATACATGCATTCTTTAGCCAATTATTATTTTCTATCTTCAAATACGATTAGTACCCTTAGAAGTTAGAAGGTTATGGCAACCTGGAAGGTGATAACGCCAGTAGTGAGGGCAGTCGGTATGCAGCACAAATGGAGCTGGCAGATCAAATTGTTGATGGAGTGGTGTAAGGCTGTAAAAAATTAAAAAAAAAAAACCTATAATCAAGGAGTTTCATAGATTTGGAAGGGGAAAAAAGGTAGCTCCACAGAAAAGAACTTTGAGTGATTGATAGTGCTGCTTATCGACAAGTATCCTACCCAGAAAGACTAGCTGCTATAAGAGTTGACCCATGGTATCTGTCGAACCAAAAAAACAACAATTACTTTCGTTGGAGTTATACCATGATAGAATGAAGCAAATACAATATCATTATTGAACAAGAGAATTACGATTTTGCTCGAGCAATAAACTTCTTCTTATTTGGCCTTCCGAGTGCATTGTTATAATACCAAACAAGCTTCACCTACAATCAAAATGAAAAGATGAAATTCCTAACATGGATGCTACTTAATTCAAGCCATCTCAAGTGATCCTCAGACTGGCTGGTCTCTAATGAAAAAGAAATCAAACAAAAGGAAATCAAAAGAAGCACATCCTGATAACCTGTGTGTCATTGGATTCTGATCCACTATTTGTGAAAAAGACCTTTGCCATTTCGGTTGCAGTAAATGTTTCTAGAAGTTCCTTCGCAAGATCCTGGTAATTTGGAAAGAAACTAATGAGGTGAAAATGGAACCGATATCCGAAAAGCACAATATCAACCAAATTCCTCAAGTATACCAAAGAGGGTTTTGTAGTACGATTCCAGAATGAGTGATAAAATGGCAACTTATTTAGCTGTGCAGTTGCAGCAGCAACAAGACGAGGTTCATTTCCCCCTGCAAGATTTTACAAGTATAAGGAATGGAAACCAGAGAGATAAATATAACAATTCAGATGAGATAGGTTCATGAAGTTGATAGCATAGTGGAGGTGGTGTGCACACAACTAAATTTTGCGGTGTAGAAAATACCGATGATAGAGAAAGAGTAACGTTGGTTTGTGTGACTCATTTCTTTCCTTTTTCCTGATGATAGTATTCTTCACCCAACAAAAAACAGTACACACTTGCCGTGATGGTGTGAGAGTGATGTAAAAAGAAAATGACAATAAGATGGAGGAGGATTTATAGCTGTACCTTGTCACAATATAGCATTAGATAACTATCCATGAGCCAAACAATACATATTATGCCCTTTCAGATCCCACCAATTTCTCTCTCTAAAAAGACTTTCTTCCTCTGCCATCTCTTTTTCCCTATCCCTCCCAAAAATGTATACTGTCTGGATATTTAAAGCATGCAGTATCAATTACTGATTTAGCTAACTACCACCATGTTCTTTTTGTAATTACAACTAACCCAAATCTTCTCCCTCTCAATGCCACGAGTGGTAACTAAAAAAATTTATTCTTTAAAGTTCAAATGTTCATCTTATCAAGTAATTGTTGATTACCCTGAGACTTAATGAAGAACAATTGTTATTTATACAACAAAACTGTCTTTTTTTCTTGGACAACCAAGGTTGTTAGCCTTTGCCAAGTGGGAAGCACAGTTTGCAGAGGCGCAAATATTCTTTTCATATAAAATGGTAATCAGTTTGTTGGAGTTGAAGAAGTTTTAGAACATATAAAGGCACAGAAATTAACTCTTTTTCAGAATCTGCCCTGGTGTATTCTATATCGCCTTATATCTAAGGAAAACAGCCTCGTGGTCTCTGTAGCCTCTGACTGTAGTAAACGTCATCACCTGTTGACTACCTGGCTAGAGGCAACAACATTTAGTCTTTTTTTTTTTTTTAATTCATATGGGATAGACAGCTGAGTATCCTACTATTAGTTAATGGCTAGTCTTTTAAAAAAAATTCCCAGGACCACAGGTCACAAAACTAAGATGGCCGACAAAGCTGCAACCTAGTCTTCATTCGTACTCTCTGGACTTCAGCTAGGTCAACTACAACTCAAGATTGGTTCAACCATACTATGAGGCTGGAAGTGTCCAGTCTCTGGACTTGGATATTGTCTACCATAGCTAAAGGTTGGGTGATCACTAAATGTTTCTTACAAACACAACTTGACCTACACCGTAGACAATCAAGCTGAAACAAAACTTCTTAAGTCCTGTTCATTTGTTCTTGGTCCTTCCTTCGTCCTTGAAGCTCTCTCATAGGATTTTCCCTGCTGATGAAGATCAACTCATAGCATCTCTAAGCTTTTTCAATCCTTCCTCGTGCCATTGAAGCTCTCTCATAGGATTTTCCCTGCTGATGAAGATCAACTCATAGCATCTCTAAGCTTTTTCAATCCTTCCTCGTGCCATTGAAGCTCTCTCATAGCATTTTCCCTGCTGATGCAGATCAACTCATAGCATCTGTAAGCTTTTTCCATCCTTCCTCATGCCAGAGGAGGTCTTCCTGTACCACTTTCACATCTCGATGAAGGCCTCCCATAGTCTCAAAGGACTTTTAGGTCTTTTCGTGGGTATGTCCAATGTATCATTTTGGAAGTGGCTTAGGTCCTACTCCTACCTAAGGTTGCACCTACTTGTATGAAATTGCCAACCCGTACAAGCCTAGCACCACCAAAATGTGATTACTGACTCAATATCCTATTTCCACTTTTGAATCAAATCAAACAAAGAAAGTTAAAAAAACAAGAGATCCAGATAAATTTCCAAAAGAAATAAGAAGCACATGTAGACATGTAGATGTGAAATCAAGAAGCAAGTAAAAAGGAGTAGGCAAGTCATAATAATAAAGACAAAATTGATGTGATCACGAAGTCTAATAGTTCAGGCGCTTAACCAAACAAAAAGCCTACACATGTCTTCCGAGTGCCTGCTCCCACTTTTTGTATTTGTAAATTTGATTTTGGATTGTCCAACCTCTTAGATATTTAAGGTTGCATGTGTAAACTGTGTACTACATTCGCTACATTAAGAGCTAAAGCATCATTTAGTCCCTAAGTGACCATGTTTTGTTTGTTTTCCTTGTTTAAAGCATTACCCTCATAAGTCAAAATGTTGCTCTTCTATATCAGTGCAGCCACTTTAGAGACATAATGAGGCCGGGATGGAGAATGGTTACCTAAAGCTGTGCACCATAGACCGGCAAGAGAATCAAGATACTTCTTTCCATTGATGTCATAGACATAGGAACCCTACAAACAAAAAAGATAAGTAGCTAAGTGTGCAACACCTGGCCAAAGAAAAAAGTTTACCAAAACAGCAATACGAGAAAGGATGACGCTCAAATCGAGATGGGGCATGGCCAAGTGGTAAGGCAAATGGTTTTGGTCCTGTTGTTAGGATGAGGGTTCAAACTGTAATTCATATGACCTGGATCCAAGTTCATTTGCCCTTAAAAAGGCAAGACGAAGAATAGAGCTAAAATACACTTGACGTGGCCAAAGATTTTGTTCACTCGACATCAAATGGACAGGGGGAAAATAAAAGACCGCCAAGGGGAAACCCCCGACCATTGAGCTGCACTGCCTAGTAATGGATTTAGCTTCAATTCCCTCTCATATGAAGCTACAATACCAAAAGTAAGAGAAAGAAAGGGGGAAAGGGAATAGACTAAAGGAAAAATGTATACCTCGGACTTGTCTATTACTAAAGGATGCAAGTCAGTAGTCTGCCACCCAGCAGTAAAAGGTGCCAACATACTATGCCCCTTAAACCTGAGGAAGAAACATACCTATAGTTATTTACATAAAAATAATAATACCACGCCGGTAAACGCACACTTAAAAGCTACAAAGGATTATAAAGACATATTGACTTCTAACTACACACAAACATCCAAAAGAAGGAGAAAGAGAGAGGGTAATATGCATACCCTTTATCATCCTTTAAATCAGTAGCTGAAACATCCTTTTGCAAAGATGCCTGTGTACTATACCATCTGGCCTGTAAGGGAGCTTCAAGCAGCAAACTTGTAGACTCTGCAGCTTGATTAATGCACAAACTAACCTGAAAAATTACACATTAAATATGTCAACAAAGTTACCGAGTGCCCGAGATGGGCATGCGTAGTATTCACGGTAATAAGGGTACAATCCTGTGTCCATCACAATTGACTCTTCAACGTGATGTGCCCTATATTATTAAGTACAAAAGAACAATGAGAACGTGACGATTGTAGTCTCAAGCTGCTGAATCAGATTAAATGACAATCTAATTGTGGCTCCAGTTTACGTAACATAATAGATTATATACTGTCACTTGCCGTATGGTTGCTGTTACATTCTCTAATGTCCACGCCCAAGTTCTACAGTTTCATACTTTGATCCATTCCACGGTGAACTCCATTCCGCCCCCCTTTCATACCATCCCATATCACATATGTTACCGATACTGGGTGTATGTCCTTTACCCCTGCGTTACCATAGTCCATAATTTTGACTTGAATAAACACCAGTTCTCACACTGCCCTTATTCTTACATAATCTTCTCTTTTGAAATTTGCAACATCTTACACCAAGACACACCTTTTGGAATTTGCTTCAGTTTATTATGCATTAAGGTTCAGGTTTTTTTTTTTTGAAAGGCTAAGGTTCAGGTGATTAAACTGCTTATGTCCTATTTCCTGCCTAAACTCCCTTAAACACTAGTTGATTAAATCTTTTCAGTTAAGATAAATTTTACTTCTTTTTTTTTTTTCCTGGAAATGGGATAATAAGGAACAGTTGTTTTTTTTTTTTTTTTTGCTGAATTGCAAAAAAGAGGGTCAAAATAATATAAAAATAGTTTGTAGTACATAATATTCGGCCGCCCAATTATTTGGCTCCGCTGGGGTCCACATACCATTCTTCCTCACCATAAAAAGTCAGCCACGGATGAAAGAAAAGATAGAAAAGATTACGAGCCTAATGAAATGAAACAGAAATAAGCATCGTCAAGAATTAATCAACAGATACGCCACCCGAAAAACAAAAGAAAATAAAAAAAAAAGTAGTATTTCGAAATTCCTCCATGTTTTGACAAATCCAGCGGAATATGATCGTCTCCAAGTTGGACAATCAAATTCGGATCCCATTAGTAAAGCGAGAATGATTAACAAATCTGCGGATTTTGAAAAATAAAACGTAAACCTAAACAGTCGAAGTTTTTCTTTTCCATTCTTTCGTTGTGTTGCATGTGTGTTCGTAAATACCAATCGATTAGGCACAAGGGAAAATTGAAACCTGAGAGGCGGCGATGGGGGAGGAGGTGGTGGTTCTTCTGAGAGAGGATCGGAGGAGACGATTGATCACCATCTTCCTCGTTCTTCGTCTTCTTCTTCTTGGTTTTGGAAACTGGCAGTAACTGTAGAAAATGGGAAGCAAAACGTTCGAAGACGTAATTGTACTTGGAAGCTCTCAGTGTGAGAGAGAGAGAGAGAGAGGATAAGTTTATATATAGGGAGCGTGCTTTATTTTTTTCCTCCCTTAATTTTGGACAACAGTGAGGGAGTACAGCGAGTGGACATGAGCGTGGGTTCACGCGCCTCTCTCATTTGCTGATTTGGACGCGTGTGAGTTTTACGAAATTTCCTCCCTCCACTGATAAATTTATTGGGTGCTGATTCACAATCAATACCACATGATTCACAACTCGGACTGTTTTACGCGTGAGTAATTGCGTAAGAATCATAGGACCGTTACGTAATCAGATTCCAGATCACCGAATAAATTTAGAGATGACAATTTCTCCGTATTCAATAGGAAAACCCGTCCAATTCCGCTCATATTGAAAGGAATTTCCAATAATAACGGTTATAGTGGGATTTAAAGAAAATCCGTTCAAATATTGAACGTAGTCCCCGAATTCTTGTACCTGCTCAAAACACACACAAACTCTCTGACTATATATAGAAATTTACATGTTTACGAATGTAACGAATCTTGAGTATGAGTTGGGGATAAGGTCATTCGATTCATCGTTGTCATCCCTATGAATAATTTATGTTGATGCAAGTTATTTGAAAAAAAGTCCTATTTCCCTTTTTATTTTTGTCTTTATTCAAAAAAAATTGGCATCTGTTAGTTTTGCGTCAAATTTTGTGGATTATGTGTTAATGAAGCACCGAAAAAAGTTAGAAATTATGACCTAAACTCAAGAATTTTTGGGGAAAAAAAAACTGGTTTTAGGCTTTTTTGTCTTTGGTATTTTTTGAAAAATATTGAGTTTCCGTCATAATTTCATACTACGTTTTAGATTCTTATCGTGGAGACGAATTAGTTGTCCATAAAAGTTTGACGCAAAATTAACAAGCTCAAAAAAATTTTTGAATAAAGAACCCCCAAAAGAGAACTCACTAATACTATATAACTTTTCTATTGAAAAATCAACACCTTCAATGTCGCATTTATTCTTGAGCAATGCTACGCACTTTAAAACTCAACGCCACATAATTGTTTCCGGAACTATTCGCATGTGGAACTATGCAATGTCGCATTTATTCTTGAGCATTAATGCTACGCATTTTAAAACACAACGCAAGACATAATTGTTTCCAGAACTATGTCCATGTGCATTAACCGGTTACGAAAACAATTGTTTTTAAAAGATATGTGCGTAGACTTTCTGCTTGTTTTGAGTCACGAAATCTCTTTGGAATGATGCCCAAGATCATCTAAATTTCTTATACTCACTCAATTGGGAGGAAATGTGACAATAATCCTATTATGGTGTGTGAGGTTTACTAGGAATCTCGTTTCATGATCTTGTCACGATCGGCCTTGAAATTTCTTAATGCTGATATTACAATTTAGAATCCATTATGCATTTTACAACAACAATGATAAATGATAGTAAATCAATTTCTAAAAGTAATATTGTTGGTATTCGACTACACAAAATTTTGTAGCTATGCATATCATTGCAAGAGGAACGAATCAATTTATTCACAAAAATATTAAGGGGTTTTCTACTGAGATGACGTTTTGATTTTTTTTTAGTTGATGTATTGTGAGAAAATAATTTGTCTCGAAAAGCATAAAAATCCAAAAAGATCCTTAAGAACACTTCCTAAGTTGAATTTACGGTGCAAAACCGGTTCAGTTCGTGTGACTCCCCATTCAATATGTAATTGCTTACACGCGTTCAGAAAATCACATGGGAAGCTCCCGGCCTCAAATAGGCATGGAGCTAGTAATAACATCGGAGGCTTATCTGAAAAGAGTGCCATGCTTTCGGGCCAAAAAATAATATGGAAACACCATCATCCACCCGTCTTTTATTCACCCTTACGAGGATGTTAATTTCGATTGACCATCTGCCTGATTCGGACCCTGTTTTACATTTTTATTTTGACACTTTTATTTATTCTGTTTCATTTTTATTCTTATTCATTTAAACGAGCAACACTGTTCTTTAACGTCTTTAATAAACATAAAATAATGTTACTATTAGTATAGACAGATTTGTGTAAAAATAGATAACAAAACAGTAGTACATAAAAAATAGGACGGCTAGAAGGAAAATGATGTGCGTACACCACACTTGGATACCCCAAATGTACACACGACTGGTGTACATTTGGGGTACCCTGGTTGCGGCTAGAATTAGTTATCTTATCTTTATTATTTATTAATACTCTTGAAACTCGTCTGATTCTTATCTTGTTTTTTTTTCCTTACATGCCACGTGTGCGTGACTATACCAAATTAGTGTCCGTGCCAATCCTTCCTACCATGGCGGCCTGTAGACAAGATAACAAACTTTATAGATTGGCAGTAACGGAAATACCATTAATTTCACCAAATATTTTTATTTACCTTTTTCCCGTACAATCAGAGATGATATGAAAGCTTTACAACATACTATCGGTTGGAAATTTCACGAAATTTCGGATGAATGAAATCAGGGCATTTCGGAGGGTCTAACAAGGCAACTAAACGGTCTACTCCGAGTTCAATGAATCTGTACAAAGTGTTTAATTTCGAGAGTTCCAACGGTTTTGAGAGGTTAATACCCTTCACGAATTGTGGTTAATGCAACACATTCAAATCGGGAGTTACAGCAGAATTCATTCCAATTCATTGTGGTAGTTTTTATTCAAATTTTATGTTGGGGGATTATGGAATTCAATTGTAGAATTGACTCTCGTATTGATTTTAGAGGCTTCTCATTCACCTATATAAAAGCAGCATTACCTTTGCTTCTGTACATCAAAAATTTGTGCTCCTATATCCACTACCAGATTACTATTCTTTAAGAGGAGAAAGAGGAGCAGACACTAGTAAGTTTGGCAAGGCAACCAATGGAGGTGTTGCAAGGGTTTGTGGTTGTCGCCGTTTTATCCTGGGACGAAGACGCCGGTGTATCCTACAACACCCACGGTAGGTGGCGAATCTTTGTTCAGAGACTATAGTATCATAGGACTTAGCTCGTTTCTACTAACTGTTTGTATCTCTATTTCGTTATTTATTCTGTTCATCAAGTTGTAATTGTATTTTTGTTTCTATCAATGCAATTGTTCTCTTGAATTCTGTGATTGCCTAATATTCTTCCCAACAAGCTTAACAAAGATTTTCATAGTCAATTGGCAATCGAATTCCAGAAAAATAGTTTTTGTTTAGTACTAACAATTTAGTTGCAAGAACAGAATCATAAGATGGTATGGGGTTATCTCACTGATGTGAGGCAGGCGATGTGGTAATCTGACTAGATTACGTGGTATACAGAAACGAAAAATAAACAAACAAATTGGCTACATCCTAAGTCAATCGTGCGCAATTGGACTTCTGTGATTAATTGGTCAGGCTACGACTTTGGACAGTCGTGCGCGATTGGCCTCGGTTAGGTGTTCTGCTTGGTGGATGTTGTTCATGTGCTCAGTGTTAGGATCAGCTAGTGGTAGGCTTGATCTGGCCTTGTATGAGCTTGGCCTGAAGTGCATAGCTAGTGGTTTGCATGATGCGCTCAGCCTTAGTACACATCTTGTGGGTTGTAATGAGTGCTTGGATTGCATCTGCTAGGCGAAACCCCGTTGAGGGCACTGCCCTCGAACCCTCGTTTAGGGGCACTGCCCCTAAGAACCCCGCTAGGGGGCACGACCTCCAAGAACCCCTACCAGGGGTCTGGGATCCCCGGGATACACTTATGCGTTGTGGGTGTAAAACCATGTTTGATTGTTAAGTTTAGATTGTTTATCTATTCTTGTTGTTGTGATTGTGAAAATAATTTCACTAATTTGTGGTTGGTCATGTCTCAGGTTAACATGACAACTGAAAAGAACTCTAAGACTCCAAGCTCAAAGTCATGTTGCTCCTATCCATGGAGTTCCCTCGATTCCAATGTCCCATACGGATAAGCCTGGGAGGTTTGGTCCAAGGGTTGATTTCAAGAGGTGGCAACAAAAGATGATGTTCTATCTAACCACTATCCATCTCGCTGGGTGTTTATCTGAGGATGCCCCACTTGTTGAAAATGAGAAAGATAACCAGAAGCGACAAGCTCTGGATCAATGGAAGAATGTTGATTATCTAGCGAAGAATTATGTTTTGAATGTCTAGATGACTCATTATAATCTATGTTTAATGAGGTGAAATCTGCCAAGGAACTATGGGAGTCTTTAGACAGAAAGTACAAGGTCGAGGGGGTCGGGCCCAAGAAGTTTGTTGTGGGCCGCTTCCTTGATTATGTGATGAGTGATTAAAAACCTGTGACAATACAGGTCCAAGAGCTGCAGATATTGATCAATGAAATCAAGGCAGAAGGGATGGGGTTGCCTGAGTCATTTTTGGTGGCTGCAATCATCTACAAGCTTTAAGAATCTTGGAAGGAGTTCAAAAGTTATCTTATGTTAAAAAACAAAGATATGACCTTGGAGCTATTTTCTTCAAGCTCAATGTTACAAAACAGAATCAGGTTAGGGACAAGGCTTCCAAGACCTCCGACATGGTGAAAGCCAACATGGTGGAGCATGGTCGGTCTTCGAATGCGAAGAAGAACAAGCATGATAAGCGATCTGACAAGCAGAAGGGCAAGAGTGTCAATCTGGGATCAAAAGGCAGTGTCGCCAAGAAGCAGAAAGATAAGTTTCACGGGAAATGCTTCAATTGTGAAAAGTTTGGGCATCGTATCAGAGTGCAAGAAGCCACCTTGTCCACAAGCGCATATAGCAAAACGCTTGGAAGGTGACACTGACATGAACCTCTCAGCTATGGCATTTGAGATGAACATGGTGGACTCAAATCCATAGGAATGGTGGATTGACACTGGGGCGACACGCCATGTTTGTTGTTATAAGAAGATGTTGACATCACCAGAGCCGGTTAACGGTGAGAAGTTGTTCATGGGGAATTCAGCAATCTCAGATATTGCTGGGGAAGGAAAGGTGATCCTGAAGATGACTCCGAGAAAAGAGTTGACTCTGAACAAGGTGTTGTTTGTGCCAGACATTCACAAAAATCTGGTGTTTGGTTCTCTACTGAGTCGGCTCGTGTGGGGGGAGAGGGGAAGTGATTTTCTCTTCCTTAGGCACAAACCTCTAATTACACCTCGCACCCCTTTAGGCACTTATGTTTTGTTATTTTGCCTAAAGTCACATAATAATACGCATTAACCCACTCCCCAAGTCTAAAGTGTAATTTCCCAACTTTTATTCAAAAAAAATTTACAAAAATTTTCGGGTCTTTACAATGGGCCACTTTGGGTGTTTTTTAGCCAAGAACCATTGTCCCAATAAATATTGACCATAACAATGGATCCAAATTCTATTAATCTTTGTCATCACGTAATTTTTCCTTCTTTCTTCCTACTTTTCCTTTTGGCTCGTTTTAGTTGTTCCTCTTCTATAAGTAGATGTTCTTAAAAAAATCAATGTCTCATTGAAAATAAACAAAAGAAAACATAGGGGTGTTTGAGAGCCTACTTTTTAGCTTTTCATTTTCAATTTTTTGGCTTTTTGGATTATGGTCAAAATGTGTTTTGAATATGGGAAGAGTGTTTGGGAGAAATGTGCAGAATGCATTTTGCAATAGGAGTAGTGTTTGGGAGAATAATGAGGAGAATGAGTTATGCATTGATTATTTACCATTTTGCCCTTATTTATTATTTATGGTATTTAAAATGTGTACAGATTTTTTTTTAGCAAGTTTTTTTAAAGTCATAGTGGGAAATATTTTTACAACCGTGTCCTGTTCAATTTTTTTTTGTTGGATGGACAATAATTTTTTCTCTTCATATTTTTTTTTGGTAATTGAAAGTCTCATGTACTTGATAAAAATAATCTAAGATGGAAGTAATTGCCCTAAAATAAAATAAAAAGTTGGTCCTAAAAAAATTATGATTTGCATGGAAATTCATGACAACATTCATGAAATCAATTTCTTAAATAACAAATCCTTTGTCTAGTAATTTTGTCCACTTTGTTCACCAATCCATCTTCACCGTTGGATCACAAAATGAAGCCCCCACCGTGGGATAGTGGTAGAATGGTCTAGAACATGGAGAAAACACCACAGCCCAGTAGATCATTAAAATTTGTTCTCTCTCTCTCTCTCTCTCTCTCTCTCTGAGACCAAGTTCTCTTTCTCCGTTTTATGGATGGTGGATGACCAGCTTTGCAACTCTTTTTGGTTTTTCCAGGTTATTTTCTCCATTTTATCCAGAATTTTTTTTTGGGAAAGATTTTCGCAAGATCTGGGCTTTGAAAGGGTTCTCTGCAAATTTGAATTTGGGTTCTATTTTGTGAGATCTACAGATTTCGTTTTCTCTATTTTTCGTCTCTTCTCTCTGTCTTTTCCTCTCCTCTCGTTTGTGTTTGTGCGGTGTAAAAAATGGGATCCTAGATGTGTAGAGGATAATGGGAGGGGCAAGAATGGTAGAGAGTAATTGAGGGGAAAGTAAACGAGAAGTAGAAATCGAAAAAGAAATCTCGACCTCTTTTTGGCTTTTGGCTTGGAATGTAAAAAATGGAGAATGCATTTTTAGGAATGAGTTTTAGAGTATGTCGCCCATACAGGCAAAAGGGAAAAAGGAGAATGTGAAAAGGAAAAAAACAGGCGCTCAAACGCCCTCATAATAAACACCATTGATACCAATAACAGTAGACTATAGTAATATATGGGCTAATTTTGGTTTATTCTATTTATATTCAATTTTTTGTCATTATATCTTAGTTTTTCAAATTATTGGTAATATCAAAATAAAAAATAAAAATTTAAGAAACTAAAAAAATTGTTCATATAGAATTATGTTTGTCTTCAATTAAAAAAATTATTTACAGTTGAATAAATAAAAAAACTCAATCCTTCATAATAATTTTTTTTTTGGTCGAGTTGCACTATTCTAGACATTCAATTTTTTTTTAATACTCTCAGAAGTATAATATTCTTCAAATAAGAATAGATCTTATGTGAGAGATCTTAATTAAAAAAAGTTTTCAAAATGGTATACAAATTTATACTTTTTTTTTTGGAGAAATAGAGAGAAATTTCATTAAATCAAGCCAGAATACATGAATCAAAACAAAAACAACCTAAAACTACTAAAAGAACAAATCAGAAAACAGAATCAAACTGCCGGTGCCATCGCCGCCGCTGTCATGCCACCGCCATCGCTTGCCGTCGGTGTTGGAGGCCCAGATCGGCCTCCCCTTGGCATAAAAATCAAGATTCCGGCCACCCACACCGAGAGGAGAGCAGATTTAGTCATGCATGGGGAAGTTATTCGCAGATCCGTGAGGGGAAGTAATAAATGATAGGATAGGGGAGGGTAGTAAGAGTTGGAAGGTGGAAGGGTGGGGGAGAGGACATGTGGCGGAGGGGGAGAAAACTTCTTCGGCGCTCAATTGCCCTCTCACTCTCACTCTCTCTCTTGGGGATGGGCATGGGGAGGGTAGGGGGTGGATACCACTACCTCCATCCCCGAACCTATATCAATCCCTATCCCCTCCCCGATCCCCACCGGGGATTTTATTTTAATCTCCATCCCCGTCCCGATGCGGGGAGCGGGGATCCCCACGAGGAATCGGGGATCCAAAAATTCATGCACTTGTCATATACTCATATGTATGAAAGAGGTACATATTTTTTTAACTGAAACATATTCGTAACATTGACTTAAAAAAATAAAAACCACATTTCTAAGAACATTGCGAACACTTACCTTCAACATTTCTTAAATAAATTTTGTTATCAATTTGGAGCCCAAATCAGAGAGAGGATGGAGTGAGGAAAGTAGTTAGCTTGGCAAGGGTTGAGTGGAGTGATCAATAAACTCATTTGGAAAGTACAGAAAACAATTTCGAAGATGAAATAATGAAAGCTTGGCAAGGGTTGAGTGACTTTACCCGTGAAATCCTTGTTAATGGGTTTCACTTTGGTAACCCCTGCACCCAACCCAGGAATAATAGTAGTTAGCTTCAACATTTCTAGGACAATACCGAGAGATAAAACGAAGCCTGACCATAGATATAATATCTATACATATATATATATATATATGCATGAATGAGGATGCGGGGAGGGTCGGGGAGGGGAACGGGTAGGGGCGGGGATCGGGTAGGGGACTGACAATACCATCCCCTACCCGATCCCCGATTTTTAAAAAAAATAATCCCCATCTCCTATTCGATTCTCGAAAAAATCCCCGAATCCCTTACCCATTCGGGGAGGGGCCGGATTGAATTGGGGCAGATCGGCCGAGATGGCCATCCCTACTCTCTCTACACTATACTCGAACCCCCTTTTTTACTTTTTAAAAAAAAAAAATACTTGAAGACCATAAATAATTAAAACTTAATTAACGCACATGTTGAGAAAATGGACAAAAAAATTTAGTAGTGTGTAGGGGTGAAAGGGCAGACCGGATAAACTGGACCGAACCGGCCTTATTCGGTTCCTACTTTTCACAACTGGTTCGGTCCCGGTTGGGGAATTGGTGAAACCGAGAAACCGGTCCGGTTTGCGGTTTAGGGCTCCTAACAACCGGCCCGGACCGGACCGGACCGTTTTCTTTAATACTTAGAAAAAAAGTTAGGAGTGGGAATCGAACCCAGACCTAAAGTAGGGATGCCGAGCTCTTTACCACTTGGCTGGCCATCAACTTTGTTTGATAAGTGAGGAAATATAATATTTAACATCTTAATGAGTTACTAGTTATATATATGAACATTTCGACCAGATTTGATTCTACTCAATCTGATTTCTCTCTCTCACCTCGCGAGATCGATGGCGACGTGAGCACTTTCCTCTCTATCTCCCAACTCCCCGCCGCCGCACGCCGCGACCACTTTCCTCTCTACCCCCCGAGATCGATGGCGGCGAAACCCCTCTCTCTCTGCCCAAAGATCGACACCCATGGGGATTTAACAGCCGTGGGGGTATGTTCTTTCCACTCCATCTGGTTTGTTCTTTTACAAAATCTTTGTAGAATACAGAGATCGACAGCCATGGGGTTTGTTCTTCGACCAGATCTGCATATCTCTCTCTCTCTCTCGTCTGACCAAATCGGGAAACCGGCGAAACCGAACTGAAACCGGATGAAACTGACAGGAACCGAACCGGCCTTATTTGGTCCGGTCCCGGTTTCAAAAATTCCTAAACCGAATGTCCGGTTCGGTCCCAAAAATACCCCAAAACCGGACCGGACCGGACCGTTTTCACCCCTAGTAGTGTGTGTAAGAAGACGGATGCCAGCGAAAGTCGGAGTCTTTCATAGGCTTAATTTTTTGCAGACCCCCTAAAATATCATTGAGCATCACTTGAACCTCCTAATTTTTAAAATAAATCACTTTGACCCCTTGAGCCGTCAAATAGATGATCAAATAGCGGAAAGTGGTTTTGGAGAACAAAAGCAAATGTTATACCCGAAATGCCCATATTTTTTTGGATATTCCATAAAAAACCGTGGTTTTGGATGAAAAAGAAAATGTTATGCCCGAAAATGCCCTTATGTTTTGGATAGTTGACAAAAACCTTTTCCCTATTTGACAGTTCAGGGGGTCAAAGTGATTCATTTTAAAGATCAGGAGGTTCAAGAGATATTAAGTGATAGTTAAGAGTGTGTGCAGATAATTAAGCCGTCATTTATCAGGTAACGCGCTACTCGGCGGTAGGGCGAGTGAGAGAGAAAGAAGATCGGGAGCGTGAGAAGGAACGAGCCCAGAGACACCCACAGAGAGGGAATTGGCAAACGGAAACCCTAAATCACGCCCAATTTGGGCAGCTACTCGCCGAAACCCCTCGCGTGGATTTGCAGCGGCGGAGGATCGAGAAAATTGATTCGCAAGAATACTACCAACAGAAAATTACACACACAGGTAACCCCCAACCCTTATTAACCTCCCCACCTCACCCCCTTCTCTCCCTCTCTCTCCTCAAATTCCCTCTCTCTCTCTTAAAATTCTCTCTTCCCAACACTTTCTTCAATTTGTTTCAGCTACAGTTGTTTCGTACAAAACCCTAGTGAACGATCTGACTTACCTGAAATTATCCTGTCATTTAGGAGCATTAAATAATTACTGTTGTACTTGTCATTTCAGGGTGATTTTCATTTCTTTTATGTTTCTTGTAGTGTTTCCCGAACCACAATTTAGTGGTTTTATGGACACTTTTTTCAATTTGTTTCAGCTACTGTTGTTTCTGTGTCTTCACTCGCATAAAACCCTGGTGATCGATCTGACTAACTTGAATTATCCTGTCGTGTGGTACTAGTAATTTACAATATGTTAGTTCTGCTTCAGAGTTTTTTTTGTCATTTCTTTATGTTTCTTTCCTTAATTGTTCACAATTCAGAGGTTGAAGAACATGGTGATATGTATAATCACCATTTCGAAAGTTTAAAAGATATTCATGTTAACATTAATAAAGAGAGGGGCGGAGAGCAGAGGGAGGGAGGGAGGGAGGGATAATCATGTTTGAAGATTTTACTTCACTAAAATGGGTCTTAGATATATTCTGAGGAAAATGTGATGTTTGAAATTAGTGTGCAGAGGTGATACTGGAAAATATGACTTGGTTTCATTTAACATAACAGGTTCTTCTTGCATTTGTTTGGAGACTAGAAGCAAAATAGACTACCATTTCACCAAAAATTAAATTAAATGTAATAGAGATTGTGCGTTGGAAATTGATTTAAATGGGGCAATCTTCACACCTTGGGTATATTTTTGATGCGAAACACCTTGAGTATTTTCATTGCAAAATGACGTATTAATGGATATGTAAAGTTGCAACAAGTACGGATGCATTAAATTTGATGAGTCATGCAATATCTAGGCAGACACATCGCTTCGGAATGGTACACGTTGCCGATCTGTTTGGATTTGTGTCATTTGGATCGAATATGCGAGGAAAGTAGAGACCCTTATCTTTTTAGGCTCGTATTGTGATTCCCTGGGGCACAAATACACTGGTATGGTTGCCGGTATGTGGTCGAAATGATAGAAGCATGATTCAACTTGATATGGACGCTCCAACACGAAATCGGGATAAAAATTTTGAGTTAGCAATGACCATCTGTTCATCCTCTAAAGTTCTGTTTCTTGCCCTCCATATACAACATGTCAAAAGTAGCGGCCAATTCTCCGAGTTATCTTGGTGCTTCTGTCACGGCATGCAAAGACTCAGCAATCATGCAACTGGATACTCACAGCCGGCATCACCCAATTCCACTGCAAACAGAGAATTGTATACTCCATAAATCCTGTGCCGCCTTCCAATGAAGCAAGAGGTGGTAGTGTGGTACACCATTTCCTCCGCCTTCTTACGCATGCAATACCTGAGAATCATAAGATGACCATTTCAGGTTAAGTTATCTGGTTAGAATGGTATCAAGAACTGCTATCTTATGGACGGTGGACTGTGGACAGTAGGAGGATTGGTCCCGCAGATTATTCAGGTGACCTGAGTTGTCAAAAAAGAACTGCTATCTCATGAAAAAGATATGTTTGTGAGGGCTCTAGCTTCCACACCTGTTTCCAATGAAACCTGGTACCTTTAGCACCACAAAGAAGGGAGTACATGGATTTCAAAGTAAAGCTTCCCTTAAACTGATAGAGAGGATCCATGAATTGCCTACCACCTCCAATCCCAATCCTGACAAGCCTTGACAATGCACTAACTGGAGTTCGGAGTTAGGACCTCTTGTCTTTTCATTTATATGGTTGGTAGTGCTGGTCTCTAAGGAGGTGCGGGTCTGTTAATTGGTTTTTGGTTATGCTGAGCATTCGTAGACTTTATTGAAACCCATAATTCCATGTATAATTTTTATTTCTTAAATAGCTGAAATTGGAACTTTTCTTATGGGTTTTGGAGTAGAAGATATGGAAAATCTTAATATTGCCGCTTTATCATTATCATCTCACATAGTTATTTCTTTTAAAATTGTTCATATTTTCTCAACTCCCTGCTATTTTTCAGGTGTAACATAAAAATGATGTATGATGATGATAGTAAATAGCTTCTCACCATGGATATAGATCTTAGATTACCTTCTGGGGAACATGATAAAGAAGAGGAAGAACCAAATGGAATTGTCAATATGTTGGACGCTGATGACAAATTGCACAATGGAGACGAAGGGAATGGAAGTATGGTGGATTTTGGAGACGAGTTAACCATTGGAGATGGAAGGGACATGAATTCTCCTGCAGCAGATATGGTGTTCAAAGAGGATACAAATCTTGAGCCTCTTTCTGGTATGGAGTTTGAATCCCATGGAGAAGCATATTCCTTTTATCAAGAATATGCTAGGTCCATGGGTTTCAATACAGCAATACAAAATAGCCGTCGTTCAAAGACATCGCGAGAGTTCATAGACGCGAAATTTGCATGTTCAAGATATGGCACCAAACGCGAGTATGAAAAGTCATTGAATCGACAACGCATCAGACAAGGGAATAAGCAAGAAGGGGAGAATTCAACCAGCCGGCGATCATGTGCGAAAACAGATTGCAAAGCATGCATGCATGTGAAGAGAAGACCAGACGGTAAGTGGATTATTCATAGATTTGAAAAGGAGCATAATCATGAGCTTTTACCAGCTCAAGCTGTCAGTGAACAAACCAGAAAGATGTATGCTGCTATGGCGAGACAATTTGCTGAGTACAAGAGTGTTGTAGGTCTCAAGCATGACTCCAAACATCCGTATGATAAAGGTCGGAATCTAGCTTTAGAAGCAGGAGAAGGAAAGTTTTTGCTTGAATTTTTCACGCAGATGCAGATTGCAAATTCTAACTTCTTTTATGCTATAGATGTAAGTGAGGATCAACGGGTGAAGAATTTGTTCTGGCTTGATGCCAAAAGTAGGCACGATTACATCAACTTCAGTGATGTCGTTTCTTTTGATACTACCTATGTTAGAAACAAGTACAAGATCCCTCTTATTCTTTTTATTGGGGTGAATCAACATTATCAGTTCATGCTGCTAGGATGTGCTCTGGTGGCTGATGAAAGTGTAGCTACATTTTCTTGGGTACTCCAGACATGGCTAAAAGCAATGGGCGGACAAGCTCCAAAAGTTATAATCACGGACCAAGACAGAGCCATGAAAACAGTGATTTCAGAGGTCTTTCCATCTGCATATCATTGCTTTTGTTTGTGGCATATAATGGGAAAGGTTTCTGAAACTTTTAGTCGTCTACTGAAACAGCATGAAAGTTTCATGGCAAAGTTAGAAAAGTGCATCTATAGGTCTTGGACTCATGAGGAGTTTGACAAGAGATGGAACAAATTGGTTGATAGGTTTGAACTCAAAGAGAATGAATGGATCCAATCGTTGTTTGAAGATCGCTCACATTGGGCTCCAACCTATATGAGAGAGATCTTTTTAGCTGGAATGTGTTTGCCTCAGCGATCTGACAGTGTGAACTGTTTCTTTGATAAATACATGCACAAGAAGACTACTGTGCAAGAGTTCATGAAACAGTATGAAGCAATTTTGCAGGACAGGTATGAAGAGGAAGCAAAAGCTGATTTAGATACATGGACCAGACAACCTACATTGAAGTCTCCATCTCCTTTTGAAAAGCACGTTTCAGGATTGTATACACATGTAGTATTTAAGAAGTTCCAGACTGAGGTTCTAGGTGCAGTTGCTTGCCATCCTAAAAAAGAGAGACAAGATGAGACAACCACTACTTTTAGAGTTCAAGATTTTGAAAAGAATCAGGAGTTCACTGTCACGTGGAATGGTTTGAAGTCTGAAGTATCGTGTGTCTGCCGTTTGTTTGAATTTAAAGGCTTCCTCTGTAGACATGCATTAATTGTTCTCCAAATCTGTGGCCTTTCCACTATCCCATGTCAGTACATTTTGAAACGGTGGACAAAAGATGCCAAGAGTAGGTGTTTAACTGGAGAATCATCTGAACAGGTGCAATCTAGGGTGCAAAGATACAATGATTTATGTCAACGAGCAATGAAATTGGGTGAAGAGGGTTCCTTATCCCAAGAGAGCTACAATTTCGCACTTCGGGCGCTGGAAGATACTTACGGAAATTGTGTGAGTATTAATAACTCCAATAAGAATCTTGGAGAGACTGGCACATCAGTCACTGCAGGTCTTCTCTGCATTGAAGAAGACCAGAGTAGGACTTTGGGCAAGACAAATAGAAAGAAGAACCCAACCAAGAAAAGAAAGGTCAATACAAGTACCTGTTGAAGTTCTCCAAATCATGTTCTGTTTTAGTCATATCATTAAAGCCAGCTTCCTTGTGTATTGCAGGTGAACTCAGAACAAGATGTTATGACTGTTACTGAAGACAGCTTGCAACAAATGGTTTGTCCTATCCTAAGTTTAGTTAGGGTACTAATTGTTTATGTATGTTATCTAGATCATATCCATTGGCACATGAAAAAGAGACTGAAATATACATTTGTGGGTCAAACCGCAGTATTTGATTTTCTTTTTCTTATGATCAAGCCTTACACCCATAGTTGATCAAATTATGGTTGGAATTTCTTTAGGAAAAATTAACAGCACGGCCTGTCACGCTTGATGGCTATTTTAGTCCACAACAGAGTATGCAAGGAATGGTATGTGTTGTTTTATTATATCATTATTCTCATACTTATTGGGAAATGTGCGTATTTCATTTTGCCGCTTAATGCTTTTTACAGGTCCAGTTGAATCTGATGGCACCTGGGCGTGATAACTACTATGGGACTCCACAGACTATTCAGGGGCTGGTATATCATACTGTGATTTTGATTTTAACAATTAGGAAGATTGTTATGCTCGTGCAGTGAAGAAGAGAGGATGATTGATTCTTGAATTGATTATTTTGTAGGGACAGCTAAATTCGATAGCACCTAATCATGATGGCTATTATAACACGCAACCTACCTTGCATGGGCTGGTATGTTTTTATGTGATATACTGACTGTTTTTTTGGGGTGATATATATGCGCGCATGTGTGTGGGTATATATATTTGATGAACTTTTGTTTACTCTGCCATTCTGCTTGTAGGGTCAAATGGATTTTTTTCGAACACAAGCAGGTTTCACCTATGGCATTCGAGTGAGTTTTCCATATGGTTTATACTGCCATAGAAACAGTGTAACTGTTTCTAGGCTCATTAAATTGATAGTTGGCTGTTATTCTTTATGGCAGGAAGATCCCAATCTGAGATCTGCACATTTGCATGATGATGCATCAAGACGTGCATGAGGAGCATCTTTGACACTAAGGTAGTTCGCGATTCAGTTAAGCACCTGTGGTGTGCTGGAATTAAATAGGTCAAATTGTCTATACTGGAATGGAAATGTCACCAACCATCCAGGGTGATAACCTATTGGGGGGTCTTACTCCCTCTAGCTTTGGTGGGCAAGTTTCTTTGTTTTCCCGTGCTCCCAGCTTCCACTCTCTAGGACCGTGGCTGAGCTGGGATCAGGTTATCGCCTACCTCATGTGGTAGGGCCCTCTTCCACTTGTGGTCTCCTATATGCCTGAGAGGATTACTTGGTTGCCCCCTTCTACCCTTTTTGGCCTAGCAACAAGGAATGAGAATGGAAAGGAATCGTTCTTCCATCCGCTTATATGATTTCCCAACATGAAATTGTGTGGGAATAGAATGGTATTCTAATCAATTGGTTTGTTTAATGGCTAATGGGAATACAAAATGACAAATAGCTAATGAGATAATATTAGTGTATTACAGTGTCGTCCGTAATCGATTATCACAGCAATTTGGAGTTATTTTTACATTGATATCTGAACACTAACCCAGAGCCACTACAACATTGAAAGCAAGAATCACGTCAAACTAGAGTCAATAAAAGTAAAATTGGTAGAGAAGATGGGAAACACTAACTTACGAGGTGTGACTGCGGATGGTAGAGGGAGGAAGCAGTGCCGAGTAGAGGTGGTCGGAAATGCGAATGGAGGTGGCATTGGTTATTAGAGGTGAGGTGCTTGTGGTGTTTGATAACTGTAGATGGAGAAGGATGCTATAGTTGGTGGTCGCGGAGGGGGATTGGAGGAGGCAATGGTGGTTGGAGGTGAGGTGCTTCTTGCGCTTGGTGAACTTGTGTGAAAGGATCCTGTTGTAGTTGGCCGCGGTGATTGTGGTTGTACTTCCTAATCATGTTTGAAACTGGTAAGCATCAGAAAACGAATACGTTGTTTCCGGTTTCATCTTTATTGAAAAGTTAAGAGATTAAATTGCACATAGATGCTCTAGTCTTAATGTGCATCAAAGGTGAGGGCTGTGAACCAAGGAGTCTTGGTCCAATGGACACTAAAGCCTAACAAGCTCTCCATGCTATCAACTATGTCAGGTATGGCTAATCAGATAAATATCTTAAAAATATTAAAACTCGAAGGTAATAGTCAAGGGGAACCCATGTATCTAGTCGGCAATATAATAAGAGAGATTCTGAGTAAGTAAACAGAAAGCATCTTACAAGAAGTTTTCAAAAGTAAAAGGAAATGTAGCAAGTTTTAGTCTTAACTATGGAGTTCATAACACAAGATGTTCCAAAAACCTCCAGAACCACATCTGGCATCCTAACTGTTTACCTGGAAAGGATAATTAGTAGGGTGTGCCCACCGACCATGGATAATGTTGCATTGTAGGGTAATATGCATAACTCTGAAGACTAAAGTAAGCGATAATGTGAAATAAAGCATGGCATTATAGAACATGATATCCTTTATGTGATCGCAAATAACTAGGTTCTGTTGTGGTCAAAAGATTTTGTTATTCATTTCTAGCAAGAGCAAGAAGCCAAGAACATTAATCTTCATTCCTATTAATGTCAGCAACATCACATAGCCTTGTGAAAATTGAAATTATAGCTTCCTGTGTATCCATATGCTAATATGGTCTGGCTCATCAGGGCATTCAAATAGTTGCATCCAAGTTGCACTTAAGAGTTGCCTTGAGTTGCTGCCCATATCTATCCATGATTGTACCTTGTAACTGCACTAGAATCACTACCTGTCAAAACGGCCTTAACCATCCGCCGCTCTCCTGTCATATCTGTATCTTGTGTTCTTGAAATTACCATATCTGCACGTGCCGTGTCTGCCTGTGTCCCAGACCCATATCATTGTTGTATTTCTTAGTCTCGTTCACAACACTTCTAGGTTCTTAAAACCCTGGAAAATTTATGCTAATTAACTTATTTTTATCACAATTAAGTCAAAACTGATGTATCAAACGCCTGAAGTCTACTTCATTTGCAGATAAAGATGGCCAGTGTTGAAAGGTCTCGAAGGAATACGAAACTGCACCGTGGATGGAAGAATGACAGCTAATATATGTATGTTTTATCTTTAAAATTATTAAATAGACGAATTTGAATTGTGATTTTCTTGTAAAGTGTTTTTTTTTGTAATCAATGAATGTGTAATATATAGGTTCGGCCTAATTAGGATCAGTTGAAATCAGGTCTTTTAGAGTTATCTGCGATTAGTCATGCAGCTGCTGTTGTGAACATGTAACGATATTACCAAAGAAAAAGTGTACGAGTTTGTTGATTGCTAGGATTTGGCCCTTATCATTTGTTCAAGTGGATAGATTCTGAAACCCAGTTATCCCAGTTATAAGACAAATAGCACGTTGGAAGTCTGTATTTGAAATAATGTTGTGTGGAGCCCTCTTTCTCTGGTAGTTCCTCCTGGTGACGATGAGCGACGGTGATGGTGTATACTCTCTGGTAGAACTCTAGGCCTGCACACTGAGCAAACCGTTAGCACCAGACCGGCCCGTTGAGTCCGGAATGGCACTCCGACGGTCTTGTAAGTAAGAGAAGAAGATGAAGTGCAGTAGATTTAGGGTTTTTAGAGTGAATCGCGCGTGCCTCTGGTAGGAGATGAAGTTTACCTTTTATAGGCGAGCCTTGACTTGGCCTCCAAGTACAGCCGTGCCCGTCACGTGATATAACCGCTCGGCTGACGTCACGATGACGAACCCGGAGGAATATACTGCATGCACATGCTCCCAGTAAGGTCCTGACGCGTGTCATAACCGTCATCTGTCACGATCACAGTTCGTTACGAGCACATGCCGCATTAACCGCTATGCTGACTCAGAACCAAGCTTCTCGGTATGATATCTGCATCGCGAAGTCGGTTAAGGTCACCCCTCGGGTATGCCCCGAGGCCTTTTCATATTAGCCATGAAAGGCCACAAATGAATTAAATGTAGGATAGGTCTCGGCACTTTTGCCGAGGCAGTGGGCCGAAGCCCCACTATGCTCTTTTTGAGTGTGTTGATTCGTAATTCCGAAGAGTCCCTCAATGCTAGTACCTCGGCGACTATAAAGGGGTGTCTCTTGTTGATTCAGCGTACAATCAAGGTGCTCGGTATAACCGGACCCCTACATGTTGTTTTCATGCCATTTTCCGCCAAAGGGTATTTATTAGTATCCTCTCGATTGAGATTATAGGTTCGTTACATTGCAGGTCGTGGTGGTGGTGGTGGCACGTTATTTTTGCTTTATGTGAGCCCACATGCAAATTACGGCGACACATTTTGAGAATTTTGGCTGTTAAAAATTCCTCCGAATGTTGAGCCATTCATTGTTTTCGTCTTGTTAACTACTTACCTTAGGAAAAAACTTTCAAACATAGGCAGCTATACGGAACACAGTTTCCGTAATTTGAATTAAGAAGAAAACCAGCTAGATGAGTTACATTGCTGTTCGATTAGCCTAAATTTTTTCATGCGTCACCTAGTTGATGACATGAAGAAAATGAACGGGGGTGGAGTGGTGCGAAGAAGAGTGTAAAAATGGGTTTTTATGAAGTATGTTGGCAAAGAAACAAGGGTTTGAGTGCTGTGTTGGGTAAAAGTTTATTGTCATGAATTTGTTACTTGTGACCTTCGATCATGTAGCTAGTTGGGACGAAAAAAACGAGAATAAAAAAAAAAGGGGGGAAATTCAAACGAGATCAAAAGCAAGTCCCTAATCGATTCCCACAAATTATGGTATGTCCTATGAATCCCAGTACAAACGTTTCACCATATAACTATGGGGAGCGTATGTTATCATGACATCTTCGATAAAGCATCCAACAGAATTATACGACGATCCTCTCATAACAACAATCTTGCTCTTTTGGCTCATTTCCTTTACCTTCTGTTTGATTCCTTCACTATTCTCATTCTCCATCAATTTTCTTATCCCATTCTCTATCTCATCCACTGTTGCTAACGTAACTTAACTGCTATTATTTCTGAAATCCTTCTTGTAATCCAACTTTATCTCTACGGCCAACCCCAATTCTCTCACCAACTGAAACGCATTCATTTGTTGTTCGGCATACATCGGCCATGTGGCCATTGGCACTCCGCACCACAAGCTCTCCAATGTCGAGTTCCACCCGCAGTGTGACACAAACCCTCCCACCGCCTTGTGGGATAGCACCGCTACCTGTGGGGCCCACCGGATCACTTTCCCAATCTTCGCAGTATGTTCTAGGAACCCTTCCGGTAGCACTTGGTTCAGGTCTTGGTACTCACTCGGCATCTCAATTTTCTCCTTTGGCGGAGGCCGCCGGATGGACCACAAAAACCGATGGCTGCTTTGCTTGAAGGCTTGCGCTCTCTCCCTAACCTGTAATGGAGGAACCAAAGTTTTTCTTGGGGTTAATAACATAAATTCTTGGTACCCAAAATTTGTAGTTAGAAAAGTAAAGTGGGGAGGGGGAGTAACTGTGTAAAGATAGTGGAATGTAGGTCTAAAATGAAATTGATCCGGGCCATTTTTTTCCCTGGATAATAAGATTTAGTATGTTAGTAGATAGAGATACCTACGACAGGTCAAAGTTATTTTATTGACTTGAACCTGAGACCCCACACATTAGCACCTAAAAGTGCCCACTCATGACTACTTGAGCTACTACTCTGATCTATTCATGGACTTTAATGGGTACTTGTTTTAAAAAATAGGAAGAATTTGAGTTGTAATTGTTTAAATTTACCTTTCCATAGAATTTTGAGGGTTTCAAATCGTCTAACTTGAAGAAAATATCACATATTGCCATTTAGGTTTACGATTTATCAGCAAAATATCAAAGTTTATAATTGAACGAGTCTTTGATACTTGATATAGAAACACTTAAATGAGATGTCTAGTTTAGAAAACCAATATAAAACTTGATTGGAATTATTTTATTTTGTATTTGAGAGAGAGAGAGAGAGAGAGAGAGAGAGAGAGAGAGAGAGAGAGAGAAGGGGAGTTTGAAAGAATACAAGAATATACCTTGAACTTGCTTGGAGTTTCTCTAGAGCGTCTATTTTGAACCCATGCTTTGTATTTCTATTTTGAAAAAAATCGTGCTCCAACTTATTTTTTATACCCCTCTCTCTTTAGATCCTCTAAATTAAAATTGGAAAATACCTTGAACTTGCCACCTTTTTCTTTTCTTTTTTTCTTTTTAAAAGAATACAAGAATAGTTGTATTAGTGATGTTTTAAACAAAGTGGACAAATGTTGGAGGAAAAGAAAAAAATGGTATGGGTAGCAATGAAAACAGAGACGTGTAAGAATTGATTGAGTAGAAAATGTAAGTTTCTATATATTTTTTTTATCAGCAAAGAAAGTAGTAACATTTATTGATAACAATAAAACATTATAAGAGATTGAGTAGAAAATGATTAAAAATCAATAGACACCATGGTGTAAACCATAGAACAAAAGCATTAGTGAACACCCATAAAGTTGGCAAAAAACCAACCATTGCTCAAGAACAAAAAACCACCCTTGGACATATCCCAAGATCCAACACCATATCAAACCCCACAACTGAATGCCCTAACATAAAACTCCCAAAAACTTTAGACCCCATAACTGAGCACCCAAATATATAAGGGCCCGCAGGACCGGCCCTGAGGTGAAGCTGGAGGTGCGGCGGCTTTAGGCCCGTAATTTAAGCAAAAAAATGAGGGCCCACTTTCAATAGAAATCGGTTTTATAATATATATAAATTAGGGGAAATTCCAGGCCACCCCCACTCTTTCGTCCAAACCCCATTTTGTTTTTCACTCCTAAATAAGTCCTGTGCGCGCTTGAGAGGGTTTTTCCATTCAACACAGCCGCGTGTCACATGCTGATTGTCCCTCTTTACACGACATGTTACTTCCTGACACATTGCATTTACTCGTCTCTCTCTCTCTCTCCTCACTCTCCTCTCCGTCCTTTTCTCTCTCTCTCTCTCCATCCGTCCCTTTCTCTCTCTCTCTCTCTCTCTCTCTCTCTCTCTCACTTTTATTTTAGATTTTTAAAATAAAATAACTTTTGTTATAAATATTTATTTTTTTATAAAAATTATATATTTGAAATCTACTCGACAAGATCTTTAAAAAAAGATCCATTGTGAATATGAAATTTTATACATAAAAAAAAAGTTTTTTTTATGCCCATTAATTAAGAATTTATACCCCTTCTAAATAATTCATATCCCCAAAAATAAAAGTACTCACATTCTTCAAATGCAGAATTCACATATCACAACTCACTCTCCAAAATACACAATTCACAATCCAAAAGGAAAGAATTCATAGACCTAAAATGCAGAATTCACACATCATAACTCACTCTCTAAAATTCGATATTCACACCCAAAAAGAGAGTGTGCTATTAAGGGTGTGAATTGTGTGCTGTTTGGGGGTGTGAATTGTTTGCATGGGTGTGAATTGTCTGTATTTGAAAGTTGTAAATTATTTAGAAGGGGTGTGAATTTTGCATTTGAGGGATGTGAATTCTTTCTTGTTGAGGTGTGAATTGTGTATTTTAGAGAGTGAGTTGTGATGTGTGTGAATTCTGCCTTTCAAGTATGTGAATTCTTTCATTTTGGAGGGTATGAATTATTTAGAAGGGGTGTAAATTAATATTAATTAATAGGTATAAAATAACTTTTTTTTACATGTCACAATATCATATTCAAATGGGATCTTATTTTAAATATCTCATCAAGTAGATTTCAAAAATATAATTTTTATAAAAAATAATTGTATATAACAAAAGTTATTTTATTTTGAACCTAAAATAAAAAAATAAAAAAAAAATATATATATATATATAGAGAGAGAGAGAGATAGATAGAGAGAGAGAGAGAGAGAGAAAGAGAGGATGAAGAGGAGAAAGAGAGAGAGAGAGAGAGAGAGAGAGAGAGAGAGAGAGAGAGAGAGAGAGAGAAATGAAATGTGTCAGGAAAGAAAAAAGGAAGAAAAAACATGCATGTGTAGAGAGAGAGAGAGAGAGAGAGAGAGAGAGAGAGAGAGAGAGAGAGAGAGAGAGATAGAGAACTCTAATGAGTCACTGCCCATTTTTTCTTTCCTGACACACGAGCTGTCCTAACAAAAACTCACTCACACCAACTTTATAGCCAAAAAGGAGGAGAGAGAGAGTAATGATGCGCTCTGGAGAGAGTAATTGTCACGCGCGCGTAGGGAGGACTAGGGTGGAATGTATTTGACATGAGGTGGGCTTGGATAGGAACCTCCGGACAAAACAGGGTCGGCCAGTAAGAAGCAAATTCCAAGCCGGTCCCATTTTTTTTTTTTGTCCCATCCAAGCACTTAAATGTGTTTCAATTCCATAAAAACCCACACGCCCCACACGCTGACACGCGGGTCAGCAGCCAACTACCCACTTTCTCTCCTCTCTCTCTCTCTCCTACCCGTCGTTTTCACTCTGACTTTTTGGGAAACACATTATGGAAACACAAAGAGGGAAACACAGTATGACGTATCTCTAGAAACTTGATTCTTCACTCTCTCTCTCCCTCTCTCTCTCTTCCTCTCCCTTTTATCTTTTAAAACTTAAAATATTTATAATTTTTATTTTATATATCCGTTTTTCATGAAATTTAATTTTTAGAACGTACTCGATGACATCTACCAAACAAGACCCATATTGAATATGAAATTATACATTTAGAAAATGTGAATTCTACATTTGAGGGATGCGAATTCTTTCATTTCAGGGAGTGAGTTTGTGTAGATGATGTGTGAAATCTGCATTTGAGGTGTGTGAATTCTTTCCTTTTGGAGGGTGTGAATTCTTTCACTTCGGAAAGTGTGAATTATACATTTGAGGGTGTGAATTCTTTCATTTTGGGGTGTGAATTGTGTTTTTTTAGGGTGTAAGTTGTGTAGATGATGTGTGAATTCTGCATTTGATGTGGGTGAATTTTTTTTTCATATTTTGGATGTGAATTGTGTATTTGTCTAAATTAGTCCGGTAAATTATTTGTTATGGAGGGTGTGAATTGTGTGATAAGGAGTGTAAATAACTTTTTTATTGTGTACATATTTTTATATTCAATGTGGGTCTTATTTTAAAGATGTCGTCGAGCAGGTTTCAAATATATAATTTTTATAAAAAATAAATGTGTATAACAAAAGTTATTTAATTTTGAAAGCTAAAATGAGAGAGAGAGAGAGAGTGTGTGTGTGTTCACGTACATAGTAGAAGTAGTTGTTTGAACAGGATATGATAGAACACATGTAATAAATGCAGCTGATGCAAGACGTGTAATTAATGCAGGTTATTAGGTGGTTGCACAGAGACATGGGAAAAACGGAAAAGTTACGGCACGCTCCTCTGACACGCGCGTGAAAAAAGGGCCTAAATGAAAGAATGTGACACAGGACCTAGATGGGAACACCATCCCAAAAGAGGGCCGGCCTGGAAGAACCCCTATAAATTACTGCTAAACAAAACACAAAAGCATAGCTTGCCACAGTGGTTTGAGTGCTTGCACTTGTTCTTTAATGGCCTGGGTTCGATACCCAGCAGGAACCTTTAGTTGCTAGGTAATTTTTTTTGTTAGTATAACTCTTGCACCACTTATATAAATATTAACTCAACTCCAATGTACAAATATTTTGCAACCCCATATTTTGATTTTTTTAAAAATATCAAATTCACAAATAAATCACTTCTAACAATGACAAAAGAACTAAAATAATCTATTTTGAATCAACAAACTTCAATAGAAAATGATTAAAATTAATAATTTTTTATTGTTAAAATAATATTCTTAGAAGTATAAATAATAAAATGACTAGTTGGAAAAATGCATTCGAAGAGCGGTACTTTAGAAAGAAAAAAAAATTCTCTAATGGTATAAAAATTTAACAATTTATATTCATTAAATTGCCAAGCTAAAATATCATGTTTAATCTTTTTACCTTTTATTAGCCATCTATATCGAATTTTTCTTGATAAGAAACCAAAGGCCCAATTTTTAAATTCGCTTTAAGCCTCCAAAATATCAGGGCCGGCCCTGAGGGCCCGAAAAATCTCCCCAAAGCTCCTTCAATCAGTGCAAAAAAAAAGAAGAAAAAGGGCCCCCCAAAGCCCTTAAATCAGGGACTTGGGGGAGGTGCTGTGCACAGCTGTGCTGTGCATGGTGTTGTGCACCCCTCGGTCGTTGGATCGAGTTTTGGACAGCTCGGATGCGTTCGGCAATTATCCTTTAATTTTGATTTTTTTACGGTAAAAAATCAAAACACATCCGAGCCGTCCAAAACACGATCCAACGGCCGAGGGGGTGCACAACACCATGCATAGCACGGCTCTGAATTAATGGCCTTGAAAAATAACACCTAAAAAATCCCCCAAATTAGCCATTATCCAAAACTCGTTTGTCAAATTTTACGTTAGAGGCAAAAGGTCAGAAACAGCTCTCCCATTCCTTTTCCCATTCTCATTTTTCCATTCCCGTTTTTTATTTTCCCCTCATCTTCTCTCTCCCATATCTACCCCCAAGTTTTACGTTATCCTTCCACACAACCACAACAAACCAGAGAGGTATCTTCCACACAACTCGTCGCTGCTCGTCGTTATCCTTCCACACAACTCGTCGCTGCTCTTGTTTCACTTCAGATCTACTCCACGTACATCGATTTTTAGATCTAGAACAGTACTGTGTTTCCAGGAATCAATTAGGACTTTTGCTTGGTTGTTGGTTTCGTAGTAATCTTTGACAAATTTTTGGGTTTTTATGGGTTTTTTAGATCTAGAACAGTACTCTGTTCCCATTTGGGTTTTTATGGGTCTATTCGTGTGAAACATCTTCTTCTTCTCAGTGTTTCGTGGGGTTTTTTTGGGCCCACAAGGGACCCTAATTCTGATGAATTGCTTGGCTTCACCTTTATCATCCATCCTTCTTCATATAGGCAAAGGTCAGGGTTCACTGTGGGCATATTTCCCAAATGTATGAGTTTTTTCCTTAAACGAGAAGTTTACTGTGGGCCAACGTTTTAACAAATTAAGGGTAAAATGGTAAAGACAAATCCATAACTCATTTTCATCAATTTTCTCCCAAATACTACTACTTTTGCAAAATACATTTTGCACATTTCTTCCAAACACTCCTTCCACATTCAAAACTCATTCTGACCATAATCCAAAAACTCAAAAAACCAAAAAGCCAAAAATGAAAAGCTGAAAAGTAAGTTCTCAAACGCCCTCTTCATCCTTTACTTTATCCAGCCCACCCATCCTATAAAAAACTAAAAACTTCACTCTTCAATTGTATTGCACCTCTTTATCATCGTCTTATTATGTACTCTTTCCGTCCGCATTTATTTGTCCCTCGTTCTATTATAATCGGATAAAAAAAATAAGTGATATCTTTAAATTGGTAATAAATTTTATATCCAGTGCGGATCTTGTTTGATAGATCTTGATTAGTTCTATAAGACAATATTTTAAAATTACATAAAACATTATAAGTTACAAGATAAAATCATTTGAAAAATAGCACGAACTCCCAAAGTAGACTAACAAATATGGACAAAAAGAGTACTAACTATTATACTTTTTTTGGGGTAAATATTACTCCCTCCGTCCCAAAAGTTTTGTCCGGTCCACAAAATAAGGACTTAGAAAATAATACTACAAAATTTTCAAGAAAAGTTCAATATTTTTTAAACAAGTTACTACTAAATATCAACGAGTACTTTTAATTTATGAAAAAAATTTGAAAATTTTCTTTTAAGAGACTTGTTATTTTTAGGTCTTCGTTTTTTATTTTTAGGTCTTCGTTTTACAAACCGGACAAAAATTTTAAAACGGAGGAAGTATACTATTATCCTCTCTAAAGCATACTTTTTTGCTGACAAACATTGAGGTTAGTAGGAAAGGAAGATATAATAACACTATTTGATAATATATCGTTACCAAAGTAAGAGTGCGTTTGGTATAGACATTGAGGTTAGTAGGAAAGGAAGATATAATAACACTATTTGATAATATATTGTTACCAAAGTAAGAGTGCGTTTGGTATAGATCCCATCAGAGCATCTCCAATTAATCTCTATATCTCTGTTTAATGAGGGTCAGTTTTTGTAATTTGCTCTTTCTTTTCTTTAACTTTTTGTTATATTTAAGAGAGACATTAGAGGGACCCATCATCCTTTTAGACACCAAAATAGAGGCGTGGGTCCCTAAATATAGAGTTTCATACGTCCATTTTGTTCTATAAACTCTAAAAAAGACGATGAGTCCCTCCAAAAAGTACAAAAGTTGAAAAAAAAAGGATGATAAATTACAAAATTTCTCCTCATTATGTCATATCCGGTCTCTAAAATAGAGATATAGAGATTTATATGAACTTAATTTAATTTAAGTTGTGCCGTAAAAAACTTAATTTAACACCAGATATGTGGTCACCTTAAATTATATAGCTCAAAAGAATGAAAAATGTTAAGAGGTACTAACTAATGTACTAATTGTAACATTCTTTTAATGGATAAATGCATCTATGTAATGCATCATGCATCTATATGGTAATTACATGTGTGCTTTTAGTGTAATAGTTTGTAAATTATTAGTGTCTCTAATATTCTTCTAAAAAAATACTCAAATGCGATCGAGCAAACAAAATCTAAAAGAAAAATCTATCAACTCACCTGGTCCGCTTCGAAGCTCCCCATACTCCCGAAGCACAGGAATACAACCGAAGACAGAGGCTGATCGTCCAACCACCTCATTATTTGAATCTCCTCTTCCTCCTCGTTTTTGTTCTTCGCGAGGTGGAGAACAGGTCCTACAAGATAGATTGGCGGGACTGTATCGTTCTCAGCGGGAGACTTGACCGCATAGGATTCCAGCTCCTCAAATGTATTGACCATAATGCCCTTTGTTTCTCTCAATCTCTTGGAAATAGGCAGGAACCTAGTGGACCCAATTTCCTTGTCCAGTGCAACGGAAGGCAATACCTTAGCTGGGACTGGGTTCATAAATGCCGGTACTTCCAACTCATTGTCCGAGTCCTTCAACTCAGTAACATCCTGGTTGTGGACCTGTTTTAGGGTCTCCAGGTGAAACATGAGGCCGAGAAAACCACAGTTGGAGGTGAAGAAAACATAGGTGGGGAGTCCGAACTCGGCCGCCACGTCCATCATAGGTGTGCAGAACAAGTCGATGACGAAACCGGCGAGTCGAATAGACTCGGTTGAGATCATCATTGTTACGGGATCTCTCACGTGTTGCTTGTTCATGTTGACGAACTCGGACATGAAGTAGCCGGGGTTCTTGGACCGGATCTCTGTTATCGCAGCCTCATCTTGTTGAGGGAGGTAGACGAACTTTAACCGATCCTCCGCCGCCGTGAGTCGTAGCGATTGGGTGGTGGAGCTGACCTTTGGTTTATCAAATGGAATTTTCATTATGAGGACTGTGATGGAAAGCCGGTGGTCTCGGCCTATGAGTTGTTTGGCCATTTCCACCGTTGACACCAGCAGGGCCGGCCCCAATGTTTAGGTTGCCCAAGCTCGACCGCACGCTTAATTGGTTGCCCACTTACTATAGTCATACAAAATAAAAAGATATAAAAAAAAAATTATGGTTACATTGTGTATTTAGCTTGAATTATATCAAAATGTAACCACAATTATAGTGTTTTATGACTCCGATTAAAAGAAACCAACTTTGCATTTTCTAAGTACCAAAAAAAAAAAAAAGAAACCAACTTCTCCGTGCATTTTTTGAATCTGGATCAGATTTGGATCCATTCGGATCCATTGACCGGCCTAGAACGAAGGTAAATTTTTTTATCAATTTCAACTTAGATAAACTTAAAAAGATATGATTGTAAGAATTAAAAAAAAAAAACAATAAAAAATATTTGCTTCATAGTTGAACATGTGTGGAAAAAAATAATAAACCCGGTTGAATCTCACAATGGGGATAATTTTTTTAATCAAAATTTAATGGTACACTTGTTAAATGCTAATTTCTAACAAAAGTAATTTAGTAATGTGATTTTTGAAACGTTATGGACCCAAAAAAAAAAAAAAAAGAGCCAAAACTAATAAAAATGGAGAAATAAAGGGAAAAAGGCAAAGTAAAAAAAAAAATTTAAGAAAGAGGCGAGGGCGTGGGGAGTCGAACAAGAGTTCAGACGTGAGGGGGGCATCATCCCATCCCCCATACGAAGCACAAACTTTATGCTTTATGTGGAAACTATTCAAATTTATATCTAACTTTCAGAATTTTTTTTTCTTTTTTGGTTGCCCCAGCCCGGAGGCTTGCGGGGCTTACCCCTGGGCCGGCCCCGGACACCAGGTGGCCCATTCCTGGGGAAGGGATAAACAAGAGTTCCGCCTCTGCCTCCTCCTCCGCGTTCATTTCTTTATTTGTTATGTACTAATAACAAAATATCAAGACTAATTTTGAAGGCTCAGAACTCAATCTCAACTAATTTTCTCGTCCATGTTTGATAAGAGAGATGGAGCATGGGATTGGATTACCAATCCTGTGGGTCCATTAATTTTCATGTTTACTGTGTAATTTGATGACCGGACTAGCAGTCACATGGGACTAGCAATCCCCCATTTTCATGGGATTGGCCAACCCAAGGGGGGTTGGGTATTATGAAACCTCTTCCATGAGATTGGGGAATTGTTGGTGAAGACAAGCCAAGTGCGTTCATGCTTCTTCTACCCAATTCTCTGGTAAATGCTTTCATGAATTTTTGTGATGCTTTCGTTACTAGTAATGCAGAAACAATTACTTTTGCTGTTTAATGCTTTCGTGAATTAATGCTTTTTGTCAACATTTTTTGACAATGCCAATTAATGCTTAACATTTTAAAAGAAAAAAAAAACCTTATATTATTTTTATCGTTATTAAAACAAAAACCTACGGTTCATATTTTAAATCTTTCTGATTTCTCGTGCTGACATGAACCAATACTCCAAAAAAAATATTAGCGCCTAACTAGCAAAACTAACACGGAAAAAAATTGATAGACTTAAAATAACCCGGTTCAATTTTTTTTTGTATTGTTTCATCATTACCTTGGATGCTTTTGTCTAAAAATGACTAGAAAACGTGGTTCAAAGAAATCTTCATTGGAAATTTGAAAAAAAAAAATGTAATTTTTCATTTGAAATCTAAAAAAAAAAAAAAAAAAAAAAAAACATGAAAACATGTTGTTGAGCTACTGATGAAAAATGGTGTTTCCAAATAAGGGTAGAATTGGAAACAAATTATTTTTACTCAATCCTATCCTAAGCAAAACAAAAATGTTATTAGTAATCCCATGATCTAATCATGTGCAAAACAAACATGAGAGAAAGATTCATCTCCTCATTAATAATCCCATCACATTATCAATCACAATCTCATCTCATTACCAATCCCTCCAAAATGAAACCTCGTATCCAACGGGGCCTTTGTGTTGGACTTGTCCACCAAGAAGTGATTCGTAAGTCATGTCATTGCTTTACTGGCATGCAGTGGGTAAAATTATTGTACGTTAATTTTTTTGGTGTAACCACTACAAGAATCTACTGTTAGAGACAAAAAAATTGAGGACGTAATTCTTTTGGTATCCAAATGTATGTTATTAGGGATAATTATTTTTTGACTGGAAAAGGAAACTATTGGAGACTATTTTTGGATTTGGTTGCTAATTCTTCCCTTTTAGCAACAAAACTAATTATGATCTCCAATAAACTGAATTTTTTTTTACTTTTCTGGACCATGTACTAAGCACAAGTTTCGTGACCATAAAATATTGCCCCGAAATGTCTTTGGCAACCAAAACTATAGCTTTTGCAATGATAGGTGCTGAAAAGCACCCGATTAATCACTCCAATTTCACTTTGTTAGGCTGACTAAGTTGTTATTTGATTAGCTTTAGTTGGTTATTGGTGTTATAGACTTCAGATGCTTTGGAGTGGTTTAGAACTGTCAAGGATGTGAAGAGGTGTGAAAGGGGAGCCAAAAGTCAAGCCTCTAGTCCGGACCACCACATTCTTGGTCTGGACCAGCACTCAGGACCAAAAAGTATGCAATCCGCCTTCTTGGTCTGGACCAAGAAAGTATTGGTCAACCAACAACCCCACCAGCTTCGTGCGCGATCTACCTTCTTGGTCCGAACCAGAGGGACGAGAATTAACATTTACATGTTTTTATGCAATTTTTAGAGCTCCAAGTATAAATAGATGTTCTAAACATTGGTTTAGGGTTCCGAATCATTTTCAAGAGCAACTTTAGAGAGAGAAACCTATTGTTTTTCATGTTCTTCGATTTCAAGCGATTTAACTCTCCATGGCCGGCTAAATCCCCTATCTAGGGGGAGGATGAAACTTTACGCCAAATAACCATTCTATTTTGTGTAGGTTAGGGTTTTAATCGAACCGAATTATATGTTCAGAACTTGGTTTCATAAAATCAATGAAATCGTATTTTTATCTTTTAACTTGTTGCGTATTTGTGTGCTAGCTTTCAAATGCTGGCTTTCAAATACCCATTTATATAATTATTTTTAACGTCGTGTTTGGAATTCTGTGATAGATTATGCTCGTAAGATGGATCCGCACTGTGAGACAGTTCGTGCTATGAGATAGTTTTTTGCCTTTTAACAGTTGATAGGCGCGCGATGTCGTAGATATAAGCGTCTAAGTAGGGCGAATTAGCGCGTTAGAGGCGCGGTTTTATTCCATTTTCCACTTGATGCGGTGTGTCTTTGGATTTTTCTTGTTTTTGGTTGTTTTGTAGGGAACAGGTTGGAAAGAGCGCATGAAGTGGACACATGGCGGTCAGACACGTAGGGAACCAGTGGGGCCCAAGTGGGGACGGCCAAGCAAGCTGAGGAAGCAATTTAGAGGAGCCGGTATCGATACAGGGATTGTCCTGTACCGATACCCGATGCATCATACGCGAACAGAACGTATGGGTATCGATACAGGACTTATCATGTATCGATACCGAGTGCCTTATAATCAGCTTTTTGACTTTGTTACGGATTTTGACTTCGGTAAGGGGTATAAATACCCCGTTTTGGGGCCTAAGTAGGGTTCCACGAATTTTCGATAGGATTTTACTTTTCAAGCTTTCGGCTACAGTTCCCGTTCAATGTTTTTGCTTTCAATTCTCCAGTATTCAGATTGACTTTGCGGATCGTTAATCAATTTCAAGTTTCCCTTTGCAACTACGGTATCGATCTTTATTATATTCTCATACTTTATTCATTAAAGCATGTTTAGTTCAAGTTTCAATTTGGTTTCTGCAATCTTCACAAGCATGAGTGAGTAGTCGCATCGAGTGCGGCTGCGGGGCGAAGGCGCCCACGTTGAGTCTAAACAATATTTCACCTCGGGGTCGAATTAAATCAATTTTCATGCAATTTTGGGAACTAGAAACTTCTCTAACGAACAACCCAAGCATTACCGGAATTCGAGTGCGCACGGAATCTGGTGACAGGTGGTGCTCATTCGTTAGAAATTCTTTCTCGTATTCTAAAATCAGTAAAAAGGATTAATTGTGGCCCGAGTAAGTATTGTTTAGGCCAGGCGTGGACGCTGGGTTCCCACAGCTGCGCTCTCCTTATTAATTTGCATTCGAACAGTTAAATTAGTTCAGTAGTTAATTAATTAATTTCATAAAATCGAAGGGGTGGCTACCTAAGAGCCGGTACAAACTGCACTTCACATCTCTTTGAGTCAAGCACTCCAGTCGTCTCTGTGGTTCGACTCCGGTACTTCCGGAATTATTGTGCTACACTGATCGAGAGTCCTACGCTTGGGACGCGTCTTTATCTGTTTAATTTTCAGTCACCCGGTCGGTCAAGCAACAGTTACATATTTTCTTGACGATTATTGATGGGGATTGTAAGCCTTAGCAATAATCCCTTGCGATTCGAGTATTAACCTAATCTATGCAAGTCATGGTTACGAGGCTAGAGTAGATTCTAAACCCTAGATTCATTCTCCATTAGTTTAAATCACTTTAATTACTTGTTTTAGTTAAATAATTCTCAAAATTAATCAAACGAATCTTTTTTCTAAATTAAATTAGAAGCTAATGGAAACTAATGCAACTTAGCCAATTTGTCTCCGTAGATCGACACTCGGACTTTACCGCTATTCTCTGGAGTAAGGGTTAATTCCTAGTTATTAATTAATTATTTTTGATATAGTACGACGCGATCAAATTTTGGCGCCGTTACCGGCAACAGTTTGCATGCTCACATAGTTTCGATCAGTTTTTATTTTAAATGGATTCCGAATTTGGATAGACCTCTTAGTCCTCTTATCCCTTACGCTGGGCTAGACTCTTTCAAGGTTTCCTTTGTTATGTGTTTGACCACGTCTGGGCCAAAATGGGACATGTCCAATATTACTGAATTACTTCCTGAAGTTCTTATCCCTAAGATTCTAGCCATCAATTTACCTTTGGACACCTGCCCGGACCAATATGCGTGCCCTTTCACAAGCTGGGGTCAGTACAACAAAAAATCGGGTTACGAATTGTTGTATGATGAGCGCGGGAACTCTTCCACCTCTTCAGTCTGGATATGCAAAAAGCAAAATGTTTGGAACATGATATGGAACCTTGATATCCCAGAGTGAATTAAAGTCTTTATTTGGAAGTGTCTTAAGGGTATCCTGCTGGTGAAAAAGGATCTGGCTATTCCTTTGTCTAATCTCCCAATTGCTTGTCCTTTATGCAGGAATGAGGAAGAAACCATTGCACACTTATTTTGTTTATGCCATCATACGTTTTTGATCTGGAATTCTGCCGACTTTTCACACAATCGGGTCCAGGATTTTCTAATGATATGAATTTCAAGGAATGGCTCTTGGATCAGATACTTCAGCATCGCATGAATAAGCAGAATCTCTTCCACTTTATTGCGCTACTTTAGGCTATTTGGAAAAATAGAAATCTTATGGTCTTTTGAAATGTTCCTTTTCGTCGTGACGCTGTTCTTGCAATGGCAATGGATAGTGCTCTCTGGTTTTAGCGAGCCGCTCAATGGCTCATGAAGGAAAAGCATCTTCCTGCATCTATTAACAAATTTCATTTCCTTATTTTAAAACCTTATCCAGTTTTTTGGTCCAGGCAAAAAACTTGCATTCTCTACGTGGATGGTGCTTGGAAGGAAGGAAACACTTGGAGTGGCTTAGGTTTCACAACTAGTCTCCCAAATGGAAGGCTCACTGCGTAACATTCCATATCTTCTTTTAGCAATAACCCTCTCCACACAGAACTTAAAGCAATTCAACAAGCAGTTAACTGTGTCTTAAATCACAATTATAATATTTTTCATATTTTCACAGACTGTTTAATGCCATCAGGCAGCTGGGGAGGAAGATTGAGTAGTGTCATCATTATGACACCTTTTTAATTGACAACCTGAGAGCAGATATAGACAAATTAACTTTTTGTAGCATCTCAAAGACGAGTTGCAAGGATGTACAGAGGCCCCATCTCCTTGCCAAGCAAGCTCTTGATGTTTTTGTTCCTCAACTAGATACTGGTGATGGATGCCTTTATGGGATCGATTAACTTTTGGCTCTTGGTTCTTGTAGTTGATAATTTGTGTGGTTATGGCTGCGTCTATCTTTTGGATTCTTTGTATTAGGTTGTTGGTTTATAAAATTTCTATCACTTGATCAAATTAAAAAGAAAGGAGTTTAGTTATTGACGTTATAAGACAAAAAAGTACTTGACGTTGGAAGTCCGTCCTTGAAATAATGTTGTTTTCAATTCGTTACATTGCAGGTCGTCGTGGTGGCACGTTATTTTCGCTTTAGGTGAGGCCACAAATGTTGATTACGACAACACATTTCAAAATTCTTGGTACCCAAAATTTGTAGTAGTTGCAAAATTGAAGCGGGGGAGTAACTGTAAAGCTAGTAGCATATAGGTCTCAAAATAAATTGATTATGGAAATTTTTTTTTTCTAGATGATAAGATGTTAGTATGTTAGTAGAGTTAGATTTCTACAGCAGGTCAACGTCACTATAGACTTGAACCTGAGACTTCACACACTAGTACACAAGTGTCCATTTATGACCGCTTGAACTACAGCTCTGGGTCTAATCCTGGACTTTAATGGATACTTGTTTTAAGAGAATTGGAATATTTGGGGTTGTAATTATTGTTTAACATAGTATAACTTTCCATAGAATATGAGACAACAAAATGAGAATCAAAATGCGTGAACTAAATTGAGACAAAAGGAGGAAATTTAATTCAAATGAGATCAAAAGCAAGCCCCTAGCTAGTTGATCCTAACATATCATGATATGCCATATGAATCCTAATACAAACATTTCACTACATAATTATGGGGAATGTATGTTATTCATGACATCCTCGATAAAGCCTCCAATAGAATTATACGATGACCCTCCTTCTTTGACGGCAATCTTGCTATTTTTGCTCATTTCTTGCACCTTGCGCTTGATTCCTTCTGTGCTTTTATCCTCATTCTCCATCAATTTCCTTATTCCATTCTCTATCTCATCTGCTGTCACTAACTTGATGTTGCTGTGATCAAACCTAAAATCCCTCCTGTAGTCCAACTTTATCTCGATGGCCAACCCCAATTCCGTCACCAATTGAAACGCATTCATTTGTTGTTCAGCATATATTGGCCATGTGGCCATCGGCACTCCACACCACAAGCTCTCCAATGTAGAGTTCCACCCGCAGTGCGACACAAACCCTCCCACCGCCTTGTGGGACAACACTGCCACTTGAGGGGCCCACCCGATCACTTTTCCAATCTTTGCCGTACGTTCTAGGAACCCTTCCGGCAGCACATGGTTCAGGTCTTTGTACTCGCTCGGCATCTCTATTTTTCCCTTTGGCTGAGGTTGCCGGATTGACCACAAAAATCGGTGGCTACTTTGCTCCAAGGCTTGCGCTATCTCCCTCACCTATAATGGAGTAGTAAAAAAGTTCATGTTGAGTAAATTTAATGCCAACTGATTCTGGACTTTAATAGGCAGTACTTGTTTTAAGAAGAAAAGAGAGGAAGAAATGGCTTTGTAATTGGTTAAAGCTAATACAATTGTTTAACATATATACTGTAACTTTCCACAGAATTTTGGGAGTATCATATCGTTTAAATATCACATATTTAATTATGTCGTGATACTCCAATTCTAAGTTCTATTTATTTGACAGGATTAGCTGGGACAGAAAATATACTAATACTACTGAATATACCATTTTATTAACGTAACAATGATCACTTAGATATACGGAGTATATGCAATCAAACTCAATCAATGTTTAGTTGGGCCAAAAGAAATACACCCTCCGTTCCAAAATTTTACTCCACTTTCACTTTTTCGATTCTTTTTTAAATTGTCTTTGTATTTCAATTTATAATTTTTTTTTAAAGATTCCAAAAAAATTATTTAATAAAACTAATTAAGATTTATCAAATTATAAGATCTATATTGCACATATAAAATCTTATATATAAGTAGAAATATAAACCATTTTTACATCAAGATAGAATAATAACATGGACTAATGTTTTTGGGGAGCTTAAACATTACTTATATACTCACTATATCCCAGCAAAAAAATGCGACTCACCTGATCCTCGTCGAAACTTCCCATGCTGCCGAAACACAAGAACACCACCGATGACGGAGGCTGATCGTCCAACCAACTCATGATCTCATTCACCTCCTCTTCCTCCTCCTCGTTTTTGTCCTTGACGAGGTGGAGTACAGGTCCCACAGGGTAGATAGGTGGGACCTTATCGTCCTCAGCGAGGGACTTGACCGCATAGGATTCCAGCTCTTCAAATGTATTGACCATTATGCCCTTTGTTTCTCTCAACCTCTTGATAATACCCATGAACCTAGTGGACCCACCTTCCTTGTCCAGTACCCTAGAAGGCAATACCTTAGCTGGGACTGGGTTCGTAAAAACCGGTACTTCCAACTCAGCGTCCGAGTCCTTCAACTCAGTAACATCGTGGTTGTGTTCCCGTTCTAGTGTTTCGAGATGGAATATGAGGCCGAGAAAAGCACAGCTGGAGGTGAAGAAAACGTAGGTGGGGAGCCCAAACTCAGCCGCCACGTCCATCATCGGGGTGCAGAAAAAGTCGATGACGAACCCGGTGAGTCGTCTCAACTCGGTTGAGACCATCTTTGTCACATGATCTCTCACGTGTTGCTTGTTCATGTCGATCAATTCCAATATGAAGTCCTGGGACCGGACCTCCGCCTGGTCTTGTTGAGGGAGGTAGACAAAATTCAACCGCTCCTCCGCCGCCGTGAGTAGTAGCGATTGGGTGGTGGAGCTGACCTTTGATTTATCAAATGGAATTGTCATTACGAGGACTGTGATGGAAAGCCGGTGGTCTCGGCCGATGAGTTGCTTGGCCATCTCCACCATTGACACCAGGTGGCCCATCCCTGGGGAAGGGATAAACACCAGTTCCACCGGCGCATCCACCTTCATTTCTCAGTCTATTTTTTGATACCTAACCCAGGAATCCGACGGGTTTCTTGTTGCTGTGTTTGAAACTTTTGAAAGAGTGTTTAATTTATAAACCTCCAAAAAGGAGAAGGAGAAACATATATTGGTCTTTGTGTTTGGACTTGTGGACAAAGATAGTGATGTCATGGCTTTGCTGGCAGCGGATATATAAGAATACCTCCCGAGGAGAGGAGTGCTACATGCACATAAAACTTGCCTAGAAAGTACCTAAAATTAAAAAATGAGTGGCTCAGATTCACTCCAATCCAATTTGAGCCACTCATTTATGAATTTTGGGTATTTTCTGGGTAGGTTTTCTTTGCAATAAGCAATTTCCATGTCTCTTGGGTATGCTTCTAAACTTCTACACCGTAATTACTCCACAAAATAGTTAGTCACATTTAGCAAACTAGGTGCTGCGACACGTGCGTTGCACGTGTTGCCCGCCCGTTAATGTGTTTTGATGAAGAATATTTTTTTAGGATGGTGATAATGCCAAAACTGTTTTTGTTAGCTCTAAAATTCTAGTGTATAAAAAGCTTGTACTTTGCACATGTACAAGCCTTTTGTGGATTGAATTTTTTCCTACTAACAAAAAGTGCTTTGGTATCATTAGCACACATTCTATAGTTCTGTTAATGCTCGAAAGAAGTTAATTAAGTTTTGGCCATCTCACTTATAAAACAATGCGGACTTTGTTTATCACTGGGTCATCAAATACGTCAAGGGAAAAAAAAAGAAAGTAAATGATACAAATCTCTTCCAATTCAACCCGCGCTTCTCTTTTCACTACTCTGAGCCCAATCTTCAAACAGCTCTGTATCCATCTTCAGGAACGTTCTTTGCACATTCCCAGCCAGCCCATGAACCGCCGGGTTCCAGTGGCTCTGCGTATTCCTCTCCAATGGTTCGAAAATAAGTAAGCCAAATCACTTGTCGGTTCTCGGCAATCAAGCCCACTATGTGTTCATTATTTCACAAGCAAAGTGCTCGTTCTGCTACCTGTTATGTGCGTATAATTAGAAAGCACTCGTAAAAGCTTACTAATATGAAGTACTAAATCATGTAATAGCATGACACCATGTAGTCGGGTACAACATGCATGTCTAAGGGTCAGAGCTTTCCAAAACTTTAGGATACTGAGATATGCATCCAGGTTAGTTATCTCTATTGATTAATCAAACAAGAAGTAATATATTTTTTGGACGATATGTTGGGACTTTGATAGGAACATATTTCAGAAAATAAATACTGATTTCATCGATATCCAATGCTAGAAATGTTCCATTTTTTGGAGCAATTTTATAGTTTTTAGTTTTTTTGTTGTTAAGAAGAACCAAGAAATGAGAAAAAATGAACGGAAAACTAAGGAATTCAAAAAAAAAATTTGAATAAAGAGAACATCATAACAACACGCTTGTCCACGCTAGTACACGTGTTCACTATATAGGTTCCCTATATAGGTTCTGTGACACGTGCGTCGCACGTATATAGTCCGCGCGTTAATGCCAAGGGAGAAGTTTACTCAGTGCATGAAGCAATGTATTGCAATTCTACTAACTAATATGTGTTGCTTAAGTTTTTGCCATTTCATTTATAAGTATGTAGCCTGGGATTATCTTTGCAGCCAAAATACATACCAAGATCACGTTATCCCATGATTTTTCAAAAAGGTTTACCAGAGGAAATATCATGAATACTAAAGCAACTGTTATATTATTCGTAGGTGCCAGGCCACATGGGGTGGACACATTATTTGCCCGTTGATGGTTGAAAGAAGTTCATTTAGCGTAGCAAGCAATGTATTGCTACAATACTAACAAATATTCTCTACTTAAGTTTGTGCCATCTCACTTATAAGCAGTTTGTGCCATGTCACTTGTACGCACACGAGATGATTTATTCGAAGAAGGATCAAAGCATTCACCCCATAGACTATGAATTTTATCTATCAGACCACCCATGGTATACAGTTTACCGTCATGTCCATGACTTTATGTCCCACTCTGGGGCAAAGCATTGTCACTACAAAAATCATCTTTCCATACAGGTGTAGATGGTCTGTCCAATCGGTAAATCTTCGATGCTCGCCAGTGAGTGCAGTTGTCCTTGCCTCCAACACTGAACAGAGAAGATCCGACAGAAACAAAGGTGGATGTCCGTGGTATATACTTAGCCTTGAGGAATGGTTTGAGCCCAGGGATGATGTTACCATGATCACATGGAACTCGAATCTTGTAGATGTTGTTATCATGACAAACTGGAATTTGTAAAAATCGATGGTCGTGTGAACAAATTGTTAGTACTGGAAAAAGTGATACATCTGGAGATCGGACTACGCACACCGGGGCCCTGCATCTGGGTGTTTGAAACTCACCCGAAAAAGAAGATGCAAATCAAAACCTGTTCTTATCGTTTGTTGCCGGAGCCACTGCTATGTTCTGATAAGAAAATAAAGCATTTGTACTATTAGTGGAATGAACTTTGCCAAAACAAAGCATTAACCATGTTCTATTTCCTCTCTAGTTCAGCAAATGTTAAAAGCTAATGCAATACTCTTGTTTAGCTTTTAAAGCTAATCCATGATTCAAATAAGAACTTAGAACAGACTACCTAAAGGGGGGGAAAATGAAGGTAACACACATAAGAAACACGAAATCACACCAATACAAAATGGTATCAGCTTTAGTTTCGAAATCACATCAATACACGAAAGCACATAGTTTGATATTACCTTTGCATCAAAAATATATAATAAGATCACGTTATGTAGTGTTCTGTCGTTGTACGTTATGTAGTGTTCTGTCGTTGTATGGGCAGCTATAGACAAAACAAAAGGCCCAATAAACACTCGTGCTTATATATTTTACACTAATGAATGACCTGTGCCTAAAGGCACTCCACCGAAATCTGATAATAATAAAATAATTGAATGACATCCCAACTCCAATCAGTTACAATACAAAGTTAATATAATCGTCCATCTCAATCAGAAATAGCTTATGAAAACCAAAAGTTCACACTTCTCACATACTTGTAAAGAGTAAAAAAATGCTTTAGAATGACACTTGGACACTTGCAAAGAGTAAAAAAATGCTTGCAAAATGACACTCAAAAGTGTAAAAAATATAAGCACTGAGTAAAAAAATGCTTTAGAATGACACTCGAAAGTCACTAAACGTGAAAATGAACTACACTAAAACATCTTTTAGATTTGGATTAGGCTTACTCACAGCACCAGCCATCCAACAAACTAATTGGGTGCATGTCTTCTCGAGTTATACCGGCATCTGAATCGTGTTTGATTAGAGAAATCAAAATATAAAAAGATTAGAATACAACTTACACAAAGTTAAGTTGCATTAAATGGATGTTCTAAAGAAAGAATGGAGTACCTTTTTCCTCTCGCGATGACAAAATGTCTGTCTCTCAACAATCCTGTATAATTAGATTATAAGAAGAATGCTATAACTGGTTTGATAGCGGTTCTTTGTGTACAAATGATTCCGGGGAAATGAAGGAGAATAACAGATTTCACACAAAACTCCAAACTAAAATGTTAAAAACGTATTCCTAACCAAATGATTCTGTGAATGTATATCATTGCCATTTTTCTTTTTCATTAATGCTTTCGATATTTGAAAAGGTTGGCCTAATTGGGAAGAACATAAAAATGCACATAGTATTAGGTAACATAGATATGCATATATATCACTCCCATAAAAATGCATAAAAAATAGGAAACTAAAGAATGAAAGTGCACTTACTTGACTTGTGGCAACATCGAATGGGTCAGATCCAGCGGCCACAAAAACCAAATGACTTCCTTTAAATCCATCCACAGCTGGATCCCCTGCAATGAAACCTAGATTATTACCATCTATAGAAAGTAGGAACCAGTAACATACAGGATACAGCTCCTCTACAGTCCAAAAGGGAACTATACCATCTTGTTGGGTCCATTTTGATGGTTTGATCATCAGAACCGTCTATTATTTAGAGCTCGTCGAAACACAACAAAAACATCATGTAAACATAAATAGCTATATTGAAATATAAATCGTGTCGTAAGGGTATATCCTTGCCACAACTGCCCATATCCTCTGCGTCATTTACCACATCCTGAATCAAAACACAAACATGAACCTCAATCTCCTGCATCATCAACAAATGGATTTTGCCAACTGTTGGGGTGTTCTTATCTATCTTGTTTTCAACTACACATTTAGTATTCCTATAAGCACATACAAATATATCTTTTCATAATGGAATTTCCCTAGCTTTAATCATAACTAAACCAAGTTCATCATGGCCCCGTTTCACCACGTGGGTTCTTGGGCTTTTTAACTTTTTCACTCTTTACAAGTCAATTCTCCTAATCTCCTCACATACATTAACTAAAAAATCCCAAACATACATTAACTAAAAAGGCCTGAAAAGCCCGAAAAAGCCCAAAATGCCAAGCCTAGTGGAATGGAGTTAGTGTTTTTGTTTGGAGCAAGTGCTCTTTTTTCTTCTATTCTCGTTTTTTCATGTTGTCAAAAAAAATCCACCACCCAGATTATGGATTGTGACCAAATCCACATGAAATTGTCACACATATACGCAACAAACATTAAAAAGAAGAAGAAGATATCTTTAGATAAAGTACGAGGATGCAGCGAAACCCATCTTGAGTCAAAGAGAGACCTCTCGGGTTCATGTGCACACGTGCACCAAACATTGAAGTATATAAGATTCTAAAGTCTCGACCGTAAATATAAGATTCAAGTATAATGAAATAATCATAGGGGTTTGCGGATGGGAAAACAAAGGGTTTTCCTAGATTAGGGAAAAATTGATATGTGTTTGTATGGATACAGAGGGAGACGGCCAACAAACCTGGCAGATCGGCCGCATTCGGTTGTATCCAAACTGAATTGTCGTAGATGAATTTCGTCAAACAGTTCATGAGCTATATGAGCAACAGTGGTCCTGTTCCAAGCACCACTATAACTCCTAGCTATATTACCTCCAACACAACTATAACACCGTTATAAATCTATTTATACACATTTTTGCAAACAGATGAAAAGGAGACCAAGCGTAGGAACAATCTGGTACCAAAAATCTTAATACTAATTGGGTGATCTAAGTCAATTAACTGCAGCAAATCAGTATAAACCTCAATCAATTGAGCAATTGAAATGTGATTTCGACCCAACAAAGATATACAGAATAAAAACCCAAATAAGTATGTGTGTGTGTTACTAATATATAGACACAGAAATTACCAATAGAAGCAGAGGCATTGCCCGTTAAGCCCTCCTTTAAATCGAAATCAATCCAGACAACTTCACCACAAACCATAACTCTCTAAATTATCCACAAAAATGGTTCCCTAAACATTAGAGGCTAGAGTTTCAAAATAAAAACTTACTTTGAGACTATCACATGATTCTTATGGTCCAGATTAGAAGGAACGCGTGTTGAATGTGCACGCGTGTCGAAACTTAGGGTTTTATCTGATGCGCAGATCTGCTCGAACAAATGTGCGGAAGAGATTGGTGATTTCTATAGCCCTCCAACGGAGGAGACTGGTGGAGCTAAATCGCTCGTACGGATGTGCGGCAGCTTAGGGTGGAGATCGTGGTCTCAGGTGCTCGAAGTCGCCTTCGACCGGAATCTCGCGTCGAAACGAAGACGCTACAAATCTCGCTGTCAAATTCGAACTCGCCGGAAAATCGAGCAAAACTAAGATTTGAAATTGAATTTCAGTCCTCCTAGATCTCTGTTGCATCGTGACTTACCTCCTCGATTTTTCTCTCCAGCGTCTTCTTTGTAGAGAGGAGAGAAAGTAGATGAGAGAGAGGAAGGCGTAATGGAAGGAGGAGAGAGAGAGAGAGATTCACGCCTGCAAAAATTGATGATGGGAACAGACGTGCAACAGAGTACAACAGCTGCAGAATACAGAATGACCAAGACACCCTCACACAAACAAACAAAATAGTTCAGAAAAAAGGACACAGAGGGAAATTTTGGTACGGTCGGAAAACCCATAAAAAGTAATTTGCAAAATGGGAAAAACTCGCGAAAAGACGACAACACCCCCAATCAGATCCTAAAACCACAACAAAACCAACACTTGGATTTCCAATCGAGGGTTAAATTCGTCCAAATTGGACAAAAGGGGCGAACGTCCCAAATTGGGACTACGCTCTATATAGGGCCTCCCAGGGCCTGTTGGACAAAAGGGGCGAACGTCCCAAATTGGGACTACGCTCTATATAGGGCCTCCCAGGGCCTGGACATGGTGAAAGACTAAGGTCAAGTTTTTCAAATGATAAAATCTACTACATTTTAATAAAATCAAAGATTTTTGCATTGTAATAAAGTGTTGATTTTATCAAATGTAAATTTTATAATTTGGAAAACTTAGGCCAGGAAGGCAATGAATGACCCATCTTAGTTCTACGGTATTTGATTAGAAATTACATCAGAGGCTTTAATCGTCTTGTTATTAATAAATCAATAAATTGAGTTTTGTTTTAATACTTCTCGTCCTATTTTCTTGGCTCATGATTCCATTTTTTGATGTCCCAAATTATATGTCTATTATGATTTTTCAATACGCATAATTGAGTACATTTGGTATTTTGTCATTTTTTTTAAGTCATATCAATATTGGGACACTCTTTTGGATTTATAAAAGATGTCAAATCAAAAGTATTTTGAAAAACTAAATTGTCTTTTGTTTATAATGGTGATGTTCTTTAAAGAGTTGATTTCCGAGAAAAGACCGCAGCGTGGAACGTAGGGAATATATTTTAGTCTTTTTTGTAGACTTAAAAGTCTTTTTTGTAGACTTGTGTGATGCATATGGATAAAGATGATAGTCCCTCCGTTCGGATTTATTGGTCCGTTTTAGGGATTCTAACTTTTTTTCCATTACTTTTTGTCCACTACTTTTTGTGTAACTTTTCCATATTTTAGCATTTAACTTTTGAAAATGGACAAACATTTTCGAATTTAAAAAAGTATGTTTGTGGACCAACAAATCCGGACGGAGGGAGTAACAAGTTCTCCCCCTACCTGTTCAGAGTTTTACCCATCCCGACTTTTCCAAAATCTTGTGCGGCCAATGGTTTTTCCATTAGAAGTTTCCAAGTTATACCCAGCCCTACTTTTCCAAAGACTTGTGTGACCATTTTTTGGGTGAGTCCCACGTTGAATTTCTCCTTATTTATCACATCAGGGTGGTGTGTATTTGAAATGCAGAAGTGGTGTACCCATAACATTGTTCGTATGTAATGGAAGTTTCAGAATATATTCGGCAAATGATGGACTTGGTCTGTGATCCATGTGAAAAGTTTTTTCTTGCTCGGGACATAATTGAACACTAAGAGCAAATCCAATGCTAAATGGAAAATGGCTATAGCCATTGCTATATTTTGGCACCAAAAATCACTTTTTGGTGCTAAAATACAACTCTCTCTCCAATGCTTGGTTCTATTTTAGAACCAAACAGTTCCAAATTTAACTAACTTTCTCACCACCTCACTTTTAATTATTTTTTCAACCCCAATTCAACTATCTACGTTATTTTCAACCCCGTTGTGATCTAATTTTTTAACCCCCATTCGATCAAATTTTTTGGATATTTGTTGGATCCACCATTCTCAACCCCCATTCTAGTTTTTTTTTTAAACATATTTTGTCATCCATTATTTTCAACCACCATTCAACCCCTGATATTTTGTACGCTTGCTTTGCTTAATCAACCTTAATATTGGGTAAAAATATAATTAAAATGAAACATAATTATTACTTTAATAAAATGAAACATAATTGTTACCTTACAAAAAAATTCCATCAATTGTCGTTACTTCCAAGAGAAAAAAGAAAAGCTTCTCTCTCTCATCTCATATGAACATAGATGCCAAGTCCCACCTTTGATTAGATGAACAAAATTCAGAGCAAACAAATGCAAACCAATCGGCCCTACGCCCTGGTTCCTAACCGATCGGCATACCCCCTTCTCCGATGAAACCTCTCTCTCTCTCTCTCTCTCTCTCTCACTCACACACACACACAAACACACACACCAAACCCATCAGCCATACCCATCAACAAACCGATTGGTTAAAAAAACCCTTGGTCGATTAATTCATAGATCGGCCAAAACAGTCCACCACGGTCAGAGCATGGTCGATTTCGGAGTACCTTGGTCGATTTCGGAGTTTATCATGGTGAGAGCATGTCCAAGCATCAACTCCGGCGACTTCCCGGCGAGAGCAGCAGATTCCGGTGATTTTTCGGCATGATTCAAGTAGTCTCCGGACCCTAAACTTGAAGATGGCAGTTGGGATTTGGTGATGTGGCATGGATGGCTATAGCCATTCTTGGTTCTATATTTGCAACCAATTATGCAACTTATGCATTTTGCAACTGATTATAGTTATGCACTGGATTGATGATTTGCAAATTTTGGTTCTATAATGGCAATGCAACTGGATATCCATCCCCCATTGGATTTTCTCTAACACACAATGTATACACTGTGTTCGTTTCCTGATTTCAACCAGAAAAATTTTAAAATGCACTTTTCCCAAATTAAAGTTGTCCAGATGGAGTTGCAGCCTTGCCCATTTATTAGTCAACTTTGCACCACTTTTTCCGTCAACAGTGGGCTCCACTTGACTCACCAACCGTTGTAATTAACGTTTGTGATTAACCCATATCAATAAAACAGACGGCTAGGATAAGGGGAATTTTTTTTTTAAAAAGGGGTACCATTCTATGTAATCGTTGTGCATATGTAACAAGATGGGTAAAACATATGTTGCATTAATTTTCTTTCTTTTCATTTTTTTTTAATTATTCTTCTCAATTATTTATATTTTCTGAAAACTAATACGGCATGTTCAGCTGCCCAGAAAAATTTCGAGACAAAAAAAAAAAATAATCAAACAAATTTTAAATTACACCCCAACATACTATGACGGACATCGCTTGGGAATGAAGTTGCTAGAGACTTTGCTCGGGGATCACATTGCTTAGTTCGCGAATATCCTTTAATCTTTTTAATTTATTTTTTAACAAACTTAATTTATAAATGATGGCAAAATTTGTTTTCACCCTATTTTTTCTTACTGACAATAATTACATTTGAGACTTCAAATTGGTACATAAAAAACAATTAAATAAAGAAAAAACGGGAACATAGTACAAACATTTAAACGTGCACAACAAAATAACCAAATACTTGTTCGGTTCCAACACCGTCAATACAAAATCATAAATAAAATACGACAAAAGTAGAACCTAGGAAGAAAAGAGTTTTTCATATTGCAAGTACTTATGGTAGACTATTCCTCATAAGACTCCCACATAGCGAAAGCCATTTGTTCCCTCCTTTGCGCCATCAACTGTATGTTTTGAGGCGACATGTTTATTGGCTCTACCCCAACCACGTGACCGGCATTCCCTTGGTTGTCATTTCCACCCGCCCAATTGAATGGGTCAGTGAACCCCTCAAAAAACTCATCTATCCCCTGGTGATTAATATGAAGTTGTGAATAACACAACATGCCGTGACGATTCCAGGTTGACGAGCTTCCGGATAATTTGGCATGTGCTTTAGGATTGGAAACCTTCCTTTCAGAACCCCGAAGCACCGTTCTATGACATTCCTCAATGACGAATGCTTGTAGTTGAATAACTCCATTGGAGTGCGAAATACCGTATTAGTCCCATTAAATTCATTCCTGTGATACCGGCGTCCTCGATAAGGAGCTAAATATCTCGGCATGTTCGTGTATCCAGCATCCACCACACAGTACTTATCTAAGACATAGAAGTTAGAAATGTAAGTGGAAAGATTTATTTTTAAAATCAAATGGTTTATTTTTTTTATTTTTTGGTTTAATTTTCAATACATAAGATAAGTTTTTTTAAGATGAACTTATTTAAAATAATTTATTAACCACTTTCAATTTGTTATAAAAAGGCAATCGACAATGTCATACCATTTTGCTGTAAGCTAAGTTCTATAAGCTAAGATTTTTTTTTTTTAATCACACATGTTTGCATATTAAAAAAAAACATGAAGAGGATATGTATGCTGCTAATTTATTTACATAATGCCTGATTGATACTTACTAATTGGGGGGTACGGGAAGTGATTAGCCGGGTTTGATATTGCCGCATTGAAAACACGTCCATCGTGGGCACTCCCTTCCCATCCAGGGTACACATAAGTGAACTTCATGTCGAAAGAACAAACAACCATAACATTTTGTGTTATTGTGGGCTTCCTTCCGCAAGACGCAACTTGCCTGTTACGTGGTACCCAGGCTTCTACCTGGGTTCCATCTATAGCTCCCACACAGTCCTTCAAATATATAAAACCAACCATGAAATTCATGTCACATTTGTTGTCCAAGTAAGTTAATGAATTCCTTCGTTTGGGTAAGGGAAAAAAAGATACCTGGAACCATGGAAAATATCTATTGTCGTGTAAAATTTCAGGCGGGGTTACATGGAGGTCTGGCGGTCAAATGATGTGCGGTGCCAAGTTGCAGATAGCACGACACATTAACTTGAAGTGGGCACTTATGGTTCTTGTAGAGCGTTGGAACCGATCAGCAGCCATTCGATGCCTTTTGCTATGCCCACATATGTATAAAAAAATTGCCAATGACTCCTCGACACAAAGATGCTTATTATCCCATTGAAGTTGTCCTCTAGAAACCAGTTCAGACACCAACGCTCTAAATGTAAAAGCATCGACACGTAAAATGTCTTTAATGGTTTGGGGGTGTCCATCCAACAAAAAATTGACGTATGCTTGACCAGTTTGTTTAGAGGTTCGTTGTGGCATTTTTTCGACCTCATCCTCCAAGCCTAACTCCAAAAACTCGAGGTCTAGGAGATTCTCATCGCCGTCACTAAAATAGCTTTCCCAAATGTTTTACGGTGGAATTGAACTAGACGACATGGGTATTACCTGGATGCAAATTGTTCGATACAAAAGATTTGAAATTCATGTTCACTGTGTCCTTACAAAAAAATTAACGATTTTTTTTTTGCAATACGTAGAATATGAAATTCATATACAAACTTGTAACAGATTGAGGACTGACCAGAGCATACCCAGTTCTCAACAAAAAAACACGTATGCCCAGTTATGAAACTCATACCCAATTTTAAACATTTGTTTCCACAAAGTGGGTTCCAAGTTCCAACTTATGAAATGAGTATGAGATCAAATCTGGCATTTCCAGCATTTCCAGAGTATGAGATCAAAACTCATACCCAGTTTTACCCATTTTGTTCTTTTCAGCTTTATCTTCATATGGTTAAAAATCTGGCATTTCCTAAGATTTAATAGAAGGCCGTTCTTTCCTGATCTTACTATACATCCAGCTAAGTAGTATTGAAGAACAAGACGTACATGTGCTAAAACAAAGCTTTCTTTTGTGTTTTGTTAGTTCTAATGCCAGTAAACAAAGCTTGTTCACGGTAATTGTAAGGTACTAGCAACATGGAGGGCAGAGATGAATAACAAAATGATAGCTTGCAAGAATGATAGTCCTTCAAGGTCCTCAATCATGCCGAAACAGAAAATGCAGCAGAGACAGGATCAAATTAATCAGATTGTGGATCTCAATATGCATGGTTGTTCGAATAAATAAAAGTAGCGAAACCATGTCAAAACATATTACATAACCACCAAATTGTTCCCGAAAATAAAACTAACATAAATAGGCAGTCCGTCAATTAAAAAACAATAGTGATAGTAGCAGAGACAGTATCCCATTGTTCCTAATCATTGATATTCAGGTTCCTCACCCACTCAATCCTCATTTCCGGCGGGAGTCCCATGAACCCTTGCCTCCAATCACCTCCACTAGCACCGCAAAATAAGCTATAGGCCTTCCAGTACCTTTTCTCGTCAATAAATGGCTGAACAAGGGCAAGGGCAGCAATGCATACATCAATGGATGATGATGATGGTCCTACGGTATTGTAAATCAAGGTTTCGTAAAATTGAGCCTTTCGTTTGTTGGTGATTGCCACCCTATCATATGCCTCATGCATTGGCTCACCTTTCTTTTGTTTCGTGACAGACCCACCACTCCCCTCAGATTTGTGCTTTCCTCTCGTAGACATGACATCGCCCCTCCGTACGGTCTTTGGGGGACCATACTTCTGTCGGTCCTCTTCGGAAGATGAACCGCCATTGACAGAGGGATTTGCGAAAGCACCGTTCGCCAATGAGCCTTCAAGAAGCTCTTCCAACATATTCCTATGGTCAATGGGTTTATCGCGAAATTTCCCTTAGTCATTGTTCTTCTACATGGTAGAACATAAAAAAAGGTATGTTACATATTTGGCCTATTAGGTAGGTAGAATCATTGATATAATACATAAGTTTTAATAATACCTTCAGTAACTCTTCCCATACTTCATTCGGGAAGGCGACGGTTTCAAGGTCTTCATCCCAACCCTTCCCGGTGTGTGTCATTAAGTCTTGCCAAAGCCTATATTCGGCTTTGATGTGGTTGTACTTGTCTTTCAATTGTTTGAGGGTATAACCTTGCCTCGCAGTCACCCTCTCAAATTCCTTATGGGCATTTTTCCACTGATGGGCATTGAATACACGCGTCTTACGTGTATTTGCACTTTGTTCTTTCTTAGCTTCTTGAAGGAGTATTTCGATAAATTTCTCGGTAGAGGCATAACTCCACATGCCGACATCATTTTTTCTACGGTCCATGGTGGGCTTACATATAGGAAAAACAAATAACAAATTTAATGCATACTGAATACTGATCATGATCATACAAAAACCATTCCACAAATGAGAGGAAAGATATTGGGGGGGAGAGAGAGAGAGAGAGATGCGGATAAATACCAAATGAACGGAGTTTTCGCTGGTGAAAGAGTGGGCTGAAGGTGTAGGAGACGGGGTACTTCGCTTCCTCTTCAACGGTTTGGTGACAGGTGGTTTGACAATAGCTTCGTTGTTCTCTATTGTCAATAAACCAAACACAAGGAGCAGTAACATAAGGGCTGTTTTTATTAGTTCTTCACTAACATTTCTTGCATCAGAAATGTCAGTGTATTGATAGATTTTACTAGCTTATCCCTTGATAAGCCCCCAATATTGTATATATCCGGGGCTTATCTAGCCTATTTTGCTCTCACACACACACACACACATGATTTCGCGCTTTATTTGGTTGATATGCGTGTAGTGGTGTTTTTGTAAGTGACAGGTTAAACATGGAAATTGAGCGGGTTTTGTGCGCCTTGAAACCGTGCCGCGGTATCGAGGGCCCTGTGCCCCATGGCACGCCAACACCTGGCCTCACGAGCCACGAAACGACGATTCGGTTGAGGCTCGGGAATGCGAAATGTTGGTGCTTTGAAGCCGTGCTTCACGTTCATCAAAACTCCCGGTGGGGTCCGGGACTGAACAAGCACTCACAACACCGAGGTTCATCTCCCCCGAGGGTCACACGATCCATTTGAGTCCATTGGAAGGAATCCGGAAGCACACAATTCAAGCGGAGTGATCAAAGGAGTGAAATTCAAGCTTAGAAGAAGTTGGATTGATCCAAACTTGAGATGGATTGATCCAAGTTTCATCAAAATTCCAGCAAAGCCTCTTGGATCGATCCAAAAGAAGTTTGGATCGATCCAAGTTCAAAAATTCTACGTCAAACCTCTTTGGATCGATCCAAAGAGGGTTTGGATCGATCCAAGTTTATCAAGTTCACAGCAAACCTCTTTGGATCGATCCAAACTTGGTTTGGATCAATCCAGACTTCAAAAATTCTTCACCAGCAACTTTTGGATCGATCCAAGGAAGGTTTGGATCGATCCAAACTCCTCCGGATAGCAACTTTTGTGGACTTTTTGCATCTTCTATTTATGGAAAGCTTTTTGTAATGTGAGAGCTTTATTGGATATTTTGTAGAGAGAGAGAAGGGAAAGACTATATGGGGACTCTCCTCTCTCCTTCTCTCCTTCTTCTTACTCTTTCACTTTAGTTTTATTTTTTGCTCCTCCATTGGAGGACTTTGGAGCTTTCTCTCTCTAAAATTCCCGTGTAACCATTAATCTCCCGTAAGTTTCTCGTTTATTAATCTTGCTACTCTTGCTTAGCTCTTTCAATATAAGTAGTTTATTTTCAATTCTCTCAAGTATTTAATGTTCATGTTGTTCTAGCTTCTTCCTTAATTAACACTTGTTTCAATTGGTTGTTAGTTAATTTCTCAAAGTATAAAGTGTTAGGCAAACTTAGGATTTTCCATAAAAATAAGTTTTTAATGTTATTTGTCATGTTCTTTATTTCCTTTATAAAAATAGTCATGTTTTACTTAGTAATTACCGAGTAGTCGTTATAGGCTCGGTCATGGGGTGATTAGCACCCCGTGACTTAGGTTCATTCGCTCTCCTCGCCATAATTGCAAACATTGCTTGTTAATCAAAGAGTTAGGATTAATTTTATGTATCAAAATTTGGATTTGTTAATCCCGTTGATCACTCGTAGCCAAGGGCTTGACCACTTGGCACGTGTGATGCTTAGGGCGATGTCAATCAAAATGTTTGTATAAATGGCACAAGAATCCTATTCTTTGAGAAACACCATTTCTAATCAAACGCGTTTAAGAACCAAATCTTCCATTCGGGGTCGTTTAACGACGTCCCCGAGCCGGTTATCTTAGAGGAGAGCGAATCGGCCTAAGGCATGGGTGTTGTGAACCCCTTGACTTAGCCTTGTTTTAATTAGTCTTTTTAATCTTGCGTCATTCACGAAGTTAAGTGAATTCCACCCCCAAACTACAAAGCCAAGTTTGCCGCTTTAAGGCTAAAACCAATATTCGCGAATCAACCATCATGCGCCGCGCATTCGGTCTCTGAGGACTCGACCCGGACTTCCGGTTATTATGCTACCGCCGGCCCAAACCCTACGCTTGGGGAAATATCATTGGAATACAATCCAAGGGCGCAAGCATTTTTGAGCCCTACTATTAGTTGCAGGTGTATTTTTGGCTTTAGGATCACGTGAAAAACTTACTGCATGGTACTAAGAAATTTGGGAGAAAGAATTTGAACTTATGTATTACTTAATACCCTAGTTAATAGGGAGTTGGCACCACAAATGCATCACCAGGATCAGCCAAAATAATGCCAAACATTTACAGGAGTGCTTGAGCTTGAGTTTGAAAAGTGTTTTGCTCAAAAAACTGATTAGGAAAACTGAGGAATTTCAAGCAAATTTCTTGATGTAAAACTTAAGCTACCTTCTTGAGTTCAGCCCTTTGCAGTTTAATTTGATCAAATAAAAACTAAACCAGTGAAAAGTCTGAGAATTCAAAGCAACCCTACCATCACAATGCAAACAAAATGATACATAAATGTCTTAGTGGTAGTGCTAATGATAGGCTGGCCTGTTACTAAGGTCAAAAAAATGTTGAAACAGAGTAGGTTTTGATATGTCAAAGCATGTTGGTCTATGTGAAACACATTTTTCAATCCACTTAGGGAACTATAACTTGAGTTTTCCAAAAGAACCAACATCCATTATAACTTTTTACAACACTAAGCCAAAACTAGGATTACTTAAACCTGTTCTTGTTACCTATGTTTGTGGGCTATAAACAGCAAATCAGACAAGTCTACAACATATGTTTTCTTAGTCAGAGAGAGAGAGAGAGAGAGAGAGATTTGTGCATGTGATTCTGTGAATACAAATCGAGAGGGGAGACGACTCCTCACGTTTGTATTCGCTTCTGCCGTTGCAGATCTGAGGAGAGGAGTCAAGGAGGACAGTGAGTAGTCGCATCTGCTTTCGCAGAACTGAGATACGGGAAGCACCGTTGAGAGAGGTAAAGGAGGAGAGAGAAGTTGAACTGAGAGAGGTAAAGGAGGAGAGAGACGCTCTACTGTGGAAGGAGAAGCAGAAGAGAGAGGTAAATGAGGACAAAGGAGAAGCAGAAGAGGAGAGGTAAAGGAGGAGAGAGAAGAAGGTACTGTGGAGTCAAATGGTAATTAACACTGTGTGGTTGAGAATATGTGTAGGACCCATACTCAAGACTTTCCATCTGATAAGTGTTTCTAAAATATTTACTTTGGAAATATGAAAGTCTGTTTTAGACAACTAAACGAGCAAAGTGTATATCTTTCTATATCTATATCTATTCATACTCCTTATAAAAGAGTGAAGAATTTGTCTACTTTTCCCTTTCCTATGTTAAAAATATTAATGTCTTGTTGTATTTTTGTATCTGGACTAAAATTATAATGTATGTAATTGGACCATAAAATGTTAGTATGTAATTGAACATTTTTTATTTTAGTGTATTATGTAGTTAGGCCCTTAATTAGGAAATTCTATTAGGCCGAAGGCCCATAGTTGTAAATATAAAAGCTTGTAACACTCTTTAAGAGAAATGAATGAAAAAACCTAAGTGGAGATCCTTTCCCAATTCCCCTGTTTTGTGTGTGTGTATCCCGAGAGCTACAACGGCAATCAAATTGCCATTTTCTCATTCAATCAATTAAAGAGTTAGGCTAATCTAAGGCCAACATAGTGGTATCAGAGCCTTGGTCAATGACAACAACTGGGCGTGAAGATTTGTTACAGGAAAACAAATCTCAGTGGTGGTGAAGAAGATGGCGGGTGCAAGCAATCAAGGTTTTGGAGCTTAACAACCTCAGTGTCCCCAATTTGACAGTAAGAATTATGATTTTTGGTGTGTAAAAATGAAAACCCAACTTATTTCAAATGATTCGTGGGAATATGTTGAAGATGAGTATGATGATCCCGAAAATGTGGAGGCTTTGACGGATACTCAAAAGCAACTATTGAAGGCATATAAAAGGAAGGATGCAAGAGCCATGTCAATGATTAAACGAGGAGTTTTAGATAAGATTTTTATGAGGATTATCAATGAGACCAAGGCAAAGGATGCTTGGGATGTTCTTCAAAAGGAGTATAGGGGCAACTTGAAGGTAAGAGCTATTAAACTCGAATCTTTGAGAATTTGAAAATGAAAGATGGTAAATTGTTGCAAGATTATTTTACTAGAATGATGGATGTTGTGAATCAAATGAAAATACATGGTGATAGTATCACTAATGAAAGAATTGTGGAGAAAATTTTAATTACGTTGACGGTGGATTATAACCCCATTATTGCGGTCCTTGAAAATACTGAGGACATTGAAACCTTTAGTGTTAAGGAATTGATGAGTTTAATTAAAGCATTTGAGCAAAGATTGAGTAAGCAAACAGAAAAGTCACTTGAAAGTGCTTTTCAATCTAATCTCAATGTTAGTACTCTTAAAACTCAAGGAATGTCTTGGAATGTCAATCAATCTAAAGGTGGAAAAGGAAAATTTGAGAATACAAAAGGTGGAGGAAAGTATAATTTTCAAAGACAAGAAAATGAGGAGTCCACCCAAGGAAAGTGTAGAATTTGTAATCGAAGTAGTCATGTGGAGAAAGATTGTTGTTTTAAGAGAAAGCCACAATGCTATAATTGCAAGAAATTTGGGCATGCGAAAAAGGATTATAGAGTTACACCCAAACAACAAGCTAATTTTATTGAAAAGAAAGAAGGTGATAGGAACATGCGTTATGTGTGTCACAATGCATTGGAGAAAAAGGTAATGTTTGGTTTGTTGATAGTGGTTGTAGTAACCATATGACCGGTGATGAGAGCATTTTTGGCAACCTTGATACCTCCCCCAATTCACAAGTCAAGATGAGTAATGGTTCCTTAGTCCAAGCAAAAGGAAAGGGTACTATTGCGGTGGAGACTAAGAAGGGAACAAGATACGCGAGATTTTCTACTAGTTCCGGACTTGGAGCAAAATTTGTCGAGTGTTGGTCAAATGTTGGCGCATGGATATGTCGTTCATTTTGAGGACATACTTGCAAGATTTATGAAAAAGGGGGAGAAAAGAAATTATTGCAACGATCAAGATGGAGAAAAATAGAAGTTTTTCACTCACTTTGCGCTATGCAAAATGTTGCTTTGAAGATGAATATACTTGATGAGATTTGGCTTTGGCATAAGAGAATGGGTCATTTGAGTTTGAAGTATCTACAAGAATGGGCATGGTGCATGGGTTATCAATGATTCAAGAAGTCAAAGAAATTAATTTGTGAATGGTGTACTCTGGGGAAAAAAATACCAGGAGACATTTCCAAAAGACAAGGCATGGTGAGCTATAGCAGACCTTGTCCATACCGATGTGTGAGGGCTTGTGGACAGAACAACCCATGGAGATAAATACTTTACTACTTTCATTGATGATTTTTCAAGACTGACATTGGTTTATTTTATGAGACAAAAATACGACGTGTTTAATATTTTTTGGAAATTTCAAAGTCTTGAAAGGCAAAGTGGCCACCTTATGAAAGTGTTAAGAAGTGATAGAGGTGATGAGTATAACTCAAATGAATTTATGAAGTTTTGTGAAGATATTGGAATGGAAAGACAATTGACGGTTGGATACACTCCACAACAAAATGGAGTGGCAGAGAGAAAAAATAGAACCATTGAAAATGTCAAAATCAATGCTTCAGGAGAAGGGATTGCCCAAGATTTTTTGGGGTAAGACTGTCAACGACAGTTTATTTGTTGAATAGAAGTCCAACAAAAGCCTTTGCAAATAAAACTTCATTTGAAGCTTGGAGTAAAAGAAAGCCCTCCGTTAATCACTTGAAGGTGTTTGGGTGCATTTATTATGCACATGTTCCAAAAGAATTGATGCAAGCTTGGTGAAGTTAGTGAAAAATGTATCTTTGTGGGCTATAACACTCAATCAAAAGGCTATAGGCTTTACAATTTGAAGACAAAGAAGTTGATTATTACAAAAGATGTTCTTTTTGATAAAAAGCTTCTTATGATTGGAAAGGGAAAATGGTGCAAAATCAAGTTTCTCCAATCTATGAAGAGTTGGAGAGTTAACAAAGTGATGATGATGAAAATTTTGATTGCATGTCTAATTCCTAGTCCCCAATCATCTCCATCAAGCTCAAGTTCCACATCTCCAAGTTCAACTCCAAGAAATATAAGAAGTATTAGTGATGTGTATGATGCAAGGTGCAACTTTGTATGGTTGAACCGGAGAACTTTGAAGAAGCAATTAAACTAGAAGTTTGGAAGAAAGCAATGGAAGAGAAAATCTAGGTGATTGAAAAGGATAAAACTTGGGAGTTGGTGTAGAGACCCAAAGAAAAAGAAGTTATTGGTGTGAAGTAGATCTGCAAAACAAATCTTAATCTGGATGGATTGATTCAAAAGAAAAAAGCAAGACTTGTTGCAAAGGGTTATTCACAACAACTGGGAATTGGCTTTCAAGAAACATTTGCTTTGGTGGCTCGACTTGATACAATTAGAGCAATTTATTGTTTTGGCGGCTCAAAAAAGGTGGTTCTTATACCAACTTGATATGAAGTCCGAATTCTTGAATGAAACCTTAGAAGAAGAGGTGTATGTGGATCAACCTCAAGGCTTTGTTGTCAAAGGAAAAGAAGATGATGTGTACAAGTTGAAGAAGGCGTTGTATGGGTTGAAACAAGCACCCTGAGCATGGTATAGTGAGATGGATTCCTACTTCAACAACAAATGATTTCAAAGGAACAATAGCGAGCCAACCTTGTTAGTAAAAAAGAAAGGTAACATAGGTATTCTCATTGTTTCAATTTATGTTGATGATCTTGTTTTTACCGATAATGATGAAAAGATGTTTGAAGTATTTAAAAAAACAATTATCAAAAAGTATGAAATGAGTGATTTGGATTGTTGCATTACTTCTTGGGATTTGAAGTTTTTCAAAATGAAGAAGGTGTTTTTAATTGTAGAAAGAAGTATGCAAAAACACTCCTTGAGAAATTTAAAATGGTGAATTGCAAATCGGTTGCTACACCTTTGGCGGTGAATGAAAAGTTGACAAAAGAAGATGAAAGCAAAGTAGTTTATGCATTTCTTTATAGAAGTTTGGTTGGAAGTTTGTTGTATTTGACAGCTACGAGGCCGGATATTAATGTTTGCTACAAGCTTATTGTTTTGGTTCATGCATAATTCAAGCCAAACACATTTTGGAGCAGTTAAAAGAGTTTTGAGATATATTCAAGGTACTCTTGATTATGACATTTTGTATGAGAAAAATATGGATGCAAAGTTGATTGGATTTTGCGATAGTGATTATGCCGGGTGTGTGGATTATATGAAGAGTACTTTTGGTTAAGCATTTTCTCTTGGCTCGAGTGTCTTTTCATGGGCATCTAACAAGCAACAAATGGAGGCACAATCTTCCGATGAGGCCGAGTATGTTTTGGCATCATTATTGACATCACAAGCAATATGGCTAAGGAGGATTTTGGAGATGTTGGTGAGAAGCAAGGAGAGCCTACTTCAATCTTGTGTGATAACAAGTCCGCAATTGCCATGATAAAGAATCATGTCTACCATAGTCGAATAAAGCACATTGCCATCAAACATCACTTTATTTGGGAGACCGTGGAGGATGATGAGATTCAACTCAAGTATTGCAAGACTGAAGATCAAGTGGTAGACATCTTAACCAAAGCATTTCCAAAGGGCAATTTTCAATATTTTTAGAGAAATGTTAGGTGTCTCACAAGAAGTCATTATGGGGGAGTGTTAAAATATTAATGTCTCGTTGTATTTTTATATTTGAGTTAAAATTATAATGTTTGTAATTGGGCCATAAAATGTTAGTGTGTATTTGGGCCCTTTTTATTTTAGTGTGTTATGCAGTTAGGCCCTTAATTAGAAAATTCTAGATTAGGCCCACGGCCCATGGTTGTAAATATAAAAGCTTGTAAGACTCTTCTAGAGGAAATAAATGAAAAAAATCTCAATGGAGAGCCTTTCCCAGTTCCCTTGTTTTGTCCGTCTGTATCCTGAGAGGTCTCGAGAGCTACAATGACAATCAAATTGCCATTTTCTCATTCAATCTATTAAAGAGTTGGGCTAATTTAAGGCCAACATCCTAAAATACCCCTGTCAGTGGGAAATAATACTCAGAAGCCTTCGCCACTTTGATCTGCGCTCTGCCATACAACACGATGATTCAAACTATTAGACACTACAGTTGGACCAATGATAACATGATACCAATTGGCTCTCCTATCAAAACCTGAATTGCTTCATTTCGGAAGCCTAAATGGCTAAATCTAATGAAACCTTTTCTGAAAGTTTCTTTATTCAAAAAACCCAAAAAACATTAGAACCTAGGAGAAGAGCATGTAGTAGCGTAAATAATTGAGAAATTTTTGGTGGGGATTTTTCTGAAGTCGCTATCAACGTGTTTGGCGATTCTCGACAGGTTAGATTGAATCTAACTAATCCAATCCCTGCAAGGTCTGTTGAAGGAAAGTAACTGAAACCATTGATGTTCATATTTATATATTTTGGATATATATATTTGTGCGCTATATTTATATTTGTATATGAAATTGTAATGCATAAGTAGTCTTTAACCAATGACAAGTGATTGAAGTAAAAGTGAGATATATGAACTTTATACACATCTATACTTACGAGTAAGAATTGAGACTTTAATCTCTGCATATGATTTAAGACAAACTTTTTGTTTGTCAACTGTGCTACTTTCTTTTTAAGTCAGTGGTTCATTGGGTGACGCGCACAAACTGTTCAACAAATACCTCCAAAGAAAAACAATTAGAGATAGCCGAAGCAGAAATTCAATACAGGAGGGTGGCTTTAGGTCCCAAACATTAGATGGAATTACAACATTACTAATCATGGTTTGTTATTTGTGTGGATAATTTACCAAGAGAAATGGATGATGTTTGTTTTGACAAACTTTTACACAATTTTGAATAAGATGTCCGTCAAAGTTATCAAGGTCCTTTCCCATTTGGAACCAAGCTAACAACAAACACGAGTTTCGAACCTAGAATGGCAAAAATTCATACTTCTTTAGGAACTACTCAAAACCATTATGGTAATAAACCTAAGATCATTGAATCTAATGAGACTGGAGTGGGTTGTTCCGAGAGGAGCATAGTTGGTTGGTTGGGATGCCCAGTTTCGTTCGATGGTGTTCGTCACATTCTATCCACTTTGGAGTCAAAGAAATAGTGAATTTTTTTTTTGTCAGAAAATAGGAAGAGTTTATAATTACGGTTTTCATCGGTTGGAATCTAGAGCAATCAAATAATTAAGCAATCTATATGCGCTTGGATTTCTTATTTTTTGGATACCTTTGAAAGCTTGGCATGCTCAAACATTTATTACCATTGGTAGTTTGTGGTTGTCAAAATTGAGGAAATCACAAGAGTATTTCCTTTAAAAAAAAGGCGCATGTTTGTCATTGTTGAGCAATTGGAGTGCATTAATGAGAGTGTACAATTAAAGATTAATGGAGTTTCTTATGTGATGAAAGTTGCTGAACATCCCCTTATCGAATCATCTTGAAAAACAGGCTGTTAACAAAGGTTAAAGTGAAGAAAAGCAAAAAGCACGATATGGATGGAGAAGAAGCCAAAACAACCTTAGTAGGTCATCTGAACACGGACTTAGATAATTCATAGCAGGAAAACTTTAGAGAAGATGAAGATGTCGTGAATTAATGCTTGAATGTGGATGAAATGGATGTGGAATTTGAAAATCGAGACATTGAGCCTACGGAAGGAGACAATTTTTGTTGAAAATAGGCCAACAATTCATGGGGAGAGGAATGGTCATGAGGAAAGGAAAAGTCATCATAATGGGTTTGATGCGGAAGGTGAAGAGGAAATTTCTCAATTGGGCCTTATGTGCGGAAGATTATGTGGGGGACCACTTGTTGTAAATGACATAGAAGTCAACAATGCTAATTATATTGGGCCCATAGCTAGATCGTTAGTTGTTACCAACCAAATTCTGGTTACAGACACTGGAGTTAGTCTTATTGTTTCCAATCAAAACAAAAAGAACAACAAGAAAAAGAAAGTGAAGAAGGTGTTGGTAAATATGATTAATTTGTCTAATCATATTTATGAGTGAATTGGAAATTGTCTCCAAAATAAACCATATGGAAAATAATGAATATATAGGGATATATATATTCTTTTTAGGAAAAAAATAGTTTGAATCAAATTATTTGTTCCTAATGGTTAAGAGATCGTTAGGTGTGACTGCCTAATTGGAAAGGAACTTCCAAGTGGACATAACATGGAAAGGCATGACTATCCATATGACTGTGTTTCCCATAATGGTGCGTCACTTCAAATAGCACTATTAATAGTCACATCCTTTTGCATATGGATCTGTCCGAACTGTTTCCTTCCTTTCGATCGGTCACGTTTAACTTTATAAATAAGACCCTTTTTCTCTCATTTCATTCACGAAAATATTCTGCATTGCATCGCATTCATACATCCAACATTCTAAGAGTTCTGCGTAGTTTTATGGTTCGCCTACTGATCAGATTGGAGTGCTACTTCCGTTCGGTGAAAATCGGGTAGACCTGGGAAGCAGACGTCTGCGTATTCTATCAACACCGTTGTGGAGGGCGAATTTGCTTTAAGGACAGAGTATCAAATACTCGCCTCCATTCATCTATTGCCAATTTCCGGTGTACTGAAATTGGTTCGGTACGGTTTCTATTTTTAACTTATTGTTTTCTAATTTTCGTGTTTATTTCCAAAATTTCCGTAGCCCGGTTCTAACAGAAGGTATCCAAAAGACTCAAAAATTCTTTGGTGGAATCAATGGTTGGTGAATAGAAAAGTGTCCAAGTTTAATTACTGGTATTTCAATTTTGTCTAATTTACAAATATCGTATTACTGTGAAGAATGCGGCATCTGCATATAAAGCGGGAAAACTGATTGGAATCGTTTTTTAATGTGGAGAGGAAGATCATGTCAGTAACATTGCAAAAATGGAAGCCATAAACTATAATTAAAATTTCGATGTCTGCAGTAGAGATCCAAGTGTGTCTAGGGTCTAGATTTGGTGTGTAGGTGAGAGCAAAGGTGATGTGTGTAACCAAAATTGTGTTGGCCTGCAATTTTAGAGGCATTGGCAGGGCATAAAATAAAAGAACTATGTGCTATATTCTTTAATGTTCGAAAAATTTCTCCTTGAATCCTTCTACTGAAGATGACTATGACATATTCCTCCCTCGGTTTTTATGACCTTTGCAAGAACTTCTTGCGACAAGGTGTCTCCTTTCAGAGTGGTGATCTCTTAAGATTTATCCCGTTGTTTTGTTTCAAGTGTAGTCACATGAGAAGCCGAACTCTTTGTGGCTTCACTGGTAGGACCCCTAATTTCCCCAAACCTAGACTTAGGCCCCTAAAATTCTATTTTACTAAACCCTTGTCTTCATCTCCCTCATATCATCACCATCATCACCTCCCTCTCTCTCTTCCATGCCCCAATCACATCACCAGTTAAAACTACAAAATCAACATTAAATCTTATCCTCTTCCACCATATCTACCACCTACATCACCTCTTCTCTCTTATTTATAGCCAATATTTCTCTTCCTCCTCTTACAAACACCACCTCATCATAGCCTACACTCCCATTATCCCTACAACACCTTCCATCAATCACCTCAACCCATCAACTCCCTTATCCTCTACCAATTTTCAACCTACTTCCACCTCTTTTACACCCTTACTCATGCCTACACAACCCTAATGGCATCTCATCAGCATACAACCCCTCAAACCTCCATTACACAGTACCGTCATCACCTCCGCCACCTTAATCCCTAAAATCCATCCCTCATCACCAAATCCTTGCACAATCTATCCTCTCCCCCCTCACCTCTGCCCTAATCCTCCCTACCTCATCCTAAGAGACACCATGATGACCTTACTTCATTATACCCTCTTAAAACTTACCCCCTCTCCTTCCCTCCTCCTCCAAAACCTCAATATAAAGACCCATTCCGCCCCTTCCATCCTTACACCTTCATCACACTCTCACACACTAGAGAAACAAGAGAGAAAGAGAGAAGGAAGCTCACCACCCTTAAGTGGGTTCCAAACCACCCCAATACTCAAAATCGTGCCAAACCACTTCTACCACACTCTGTCCTATCCCAAATACATCAACCCGTCCGAACAAATCCACCCAAGGAGCCTTAACCATTATTGTGCTCGCTGGCATTCCGATTTTTCTCCAAATTTACCGTTTAACTCTTATCATCGGAGGAGAGATAGGGTAGACTCTTATTCCACTCTCCCTAATACTCCCTCCGTCCGGATTTGTTGGTCCACAAACATACTTTTTCAAGTCCGAAAATGTTTGTCCATTTTCAAAAGTTAAAGGCTAAAATATGGAAAAGTTACACAAAAAGTAGTGGACAAAAAGTAATGGAAAAAAAGTTGGAATCCCCAAAACGGACCAACAAATCCGGACGGAGGGAGTATATTTTAGTCCCTAGTTATTATTTTGAATGTTAGAAGTTGCAATAAATGGACCCATGCATCAAAATGAGCTCAAACCATAACATACTCTGTTCTCGGACTAAACTAGTACCAACCCTACAAGTATCGGTACCATGTACATAATTTGGCCTACTGGACACTTTGATACGGTAACCCTCTCACTAGTACAAATACCAACCCAAAATATGAGCTATTGGATGGTCCACTACCGGTACCAACCCATCTGGTACCGGTACCACATGTATTTTTGAATTTTTTGGTGTTTTATTACACTTTGACTCCGATATTATGTTATGCACATCGATGTGACCCTAGATTTTGGAGCTTGATACAATTACCCCTGGAATTTTTTAATTTTAATTTTAATTTAAGTTCTTAATAATTGATATTATTAATTTATTTCATATTTATAAATACTATAAATTATAAATTTAATCAATTAAATCACATGACCTACAAGGATATCGAATTTACTAAATTACTCTTATGTTTCACACTTACTTAAATGTAGCTTTTATGAACAGACTAAAATGCCCCTATTTAAATTTTTAACTAAACCAAACCCTATTTTAATTAAATATCTAAACTATCCTAACTTTAAGAAAATGACTAAAATACCCTTACCCTTATTAAAATTTTGACCTTATAAAATTACAAGATTACCCCTATAGTTATGTAAATTACCATGTTGCCCTTACCAATCAAATTATTATATTACCCCTATGTTTTGATAAACTACAAAACCAACCCTACACTTTATTAATTCACAATATCACCCTTATAATTTATAAGATCACACTTCCCTTCGAGTTTCACATCAATTACACTACTACATGTTTATTGCATACAAAAATATATGTGCAACCTATTGTGTTCCATCGTGAAATTGTTTGTTGTTGTGCACCCTTGCAATATCGTTATCGTTATCGCTTTGCTCTGTTATTTTAGATATGGTTTGTGAATGTTAGAATGGACAACTAGGCTCCTGGGATTGGATTGCATATCACATAGACGTTGGTAAAAAATGGAAATTGAAAATGATTGAGTTGAAACTTTGATATGGGAGGTTATCCCAAGGTTTATGATGGAATATGGGAGGTTATCTCGAGGTGGTAATGAAACATGGGAGATTATCCAAAAATGAAAGGAGGTTATCTAGAAATCATGAAAGGTGATTAACCAAAGGATTGTTATGATTGGAAACCCTATGTTATGACATGCATGATTACTCCTTATGAATTAGGCGATATAAGGTGTTTTGTATTATGGTACCTGAGCATGGTCTATATACTCCCGAGGTCACGGTTAGTTCCTAGTGGGCCTAACAGTACAGTTAGTCGCTGGGAGATTTGACCTTGCACAGATTGATGAACCTTCCTAAGTGGATAACTTAGGTCGTTTATCAATGCTCCCAGTTAGGGCAAACAAGGTGGGAATTGATCACCAATGGTCATAGTCTTGGTGGTTAAAATGAGAGGATGTTCTCTAGGTGGAGACTTAGAGGAAATATAAGTTAAATGCTAGATAATAAAATCAGTTGCTTACTCTTCTTTGTTGTACTACTTTTCAATCATATATGATATGTATTTATTAGTGAAGTAAGGGTTAGTGGGGGATAAGAGTTAGCTATTGAGTGAATCATCACCCATGGTACTACTGTTGGCCCTGACATATTATGCCAGGTATTGAAGCAGAAGATGAAAAGCAATTCAACCAGGATAGAGGATTTCAGATCAAGAACAGTAGAAGACTGGGGACTCAACCCGAACAATTAGAAGACTGTACCATCTTATTTTGTGGCTGAATAAATGTAATTTAATTTCCAACAAGTACCTTGTTGTAACCAAATTATGATTCCTATTTTTTCCTGCTTAATAGAATAAATACTGTGTAATAAATCTTTTTATAACAAAAAAATTCTTCCAAAATTTGGGGCGTTACAACTCATAACACCCACCTTCAGCAATTTGAAGCTGGGTGATTAGATCATGCAGGTTCTTGTACTGCATCCTCCTAGATGGAAGGAAAGCCATCCCATCTACTCGTGAGGGGTTAGTCCCTACCGATCAAGTTCATCCGATTCGTTTTTCCCCTTTCCCGTTGTTGGGTTCCTTGGCGTAGATACCCTAGACAGTCAAGAGAAGAGAGGATTTGGCTTGACACCAGACCATGTGGGTGTCTTATATCATTTTATTATCATCTGTAATTGTTTTGGGCCCTTGAGCCGATTTGTAAAGAATACATGGTTTTACTTTACATGGTCATCGTGCCCGGGGCCTTAAGGTCGAGACCAAATTTGTAATTCCCAACGCATTTTGAATAGCAATATATTCCTATTTAAATTCCTTTTTCTTTTTGATGTCTTGATTTTTCTTATGTCCTATATGTCCATTGGCGCTTTAACCTGAAGCCTTAAAATATTGGGGGAAGCTACAATGTGCACCCTCCCCATATGAGATTTTGTGGCACCAAATATGAGAGAATATGAGATTTTGTGGCACCAAATATGAGATTTTGTGGCTCCAAATATGATATGGCACATGGTATGCACCCCATACGGAAATATGAGATTTTGTGGCTCCAAATATGAGATTTTGTGGCACCAAATATGAGATTTTGTGGCACCAAATATGAGATTTTCTGAGACTCAAAATATGAGATTTTGTGGCACCAAATATGAGATTTTGTGGCTCAAAATATGAGTTTTTGTGGCACCAAATATGAGATTTTCTAGAAATATATGAGATTTTGTGGCTCCAAATATGAGATTGTGGCACTGTAGCATTACTGTAGCATTTACTGTAGCAATCCGAATGGGTCCAAATATGAGATTGTGTGGCTCAAAATATGAGATTTTCTGGAAATATATGAGATTTTGTGACTATTCATATGAAGTGGCATACCATATGCACTTCATATCTCCAGCCACAAAATCTCATATTTAGAGCCACAAAATCTCATATTTTGAGTCACAAAATCTCATATTGAGAAGAGCACATTGTAGCATGACTCTAAAATATTTGCTTATTTTTTACCTCACACAGTTATATTGGTTTTGTGGCTAGTGTAATTGGGTTCGATCGGTTTCGGAATATGGAAGAATGAAATTGATTTGTTTGGGGTGGACATCTTCCATACCGATCCCGATGAACTCATCAAGGAACTAATGCTGATTCAAAGAAGATCGGTTCGGTCGGGGTTTTCAGGGAAACCGGATATTAGCCAAATGCAGTATAAAAAAAGGTTTTAAAAAGGAAGGCCCGTACTGCTTAGCCAAAATGACAGGGTTTCCCAACTAGTAAATTTTGTAAAATTATTTCTATTCATTGAATTAGATAGAGAATGGCACCTTATATTTGAAACAGAGAGATTTATGAAGAAGTGACCTTAGATCACGCAGCTCATATATGGGACAACAGAGGAAAAAAAGTTGGCGCGAAGCTTTACTATGAGACAACAAAATGAGAATCAAAATAGGTGAAATGAATTAATTGAGAAAAAAGTGAGAGATTCAAATGAGATCAAGTCGCCAGTAGATCCCCACAAATTATGATATGTCATATGAATCTCAGTACAAACATTCCATCGTTTAACTATAGGAGTGTACGTTACTCATGACATCGCCGATAAAGCGTCCAATAGAATTGTACGATGACCCTCCTTCCTTAACAACAATCTTGCTCTTTTCACTAATTTCCTTCACCTTCTTCCTGATTCCTTCATTGCTTTTATCCTCATTCTCCATTAATTTCCTTATTCCATTCGCTATCTCATTCGCTGTCACCAATTTAATATTACTGCTATCAAACCTCAAATCATTCCTATAGTCCAACTTTATCTCGATGGCCAACCCCAATTCCCTCACTAACTGAAACGCATTCATTTGTTGTTCGGCATGCATCGGCCACGCGGCCATTGGCACTCCACACCATAAGCTCTCCAATATTGAGTTCCACCCACAGTGTGACACAAACCCTCCCACCGCCTTATGGGATAGCACTGCCACCTGCGGGGCCCAACCGATCACTTTCCCAATATCTTTCGTACGTTCTAGGAACCCTTCCGTTAGCACTTGGTTCAAGTCTTGGTACTCGCTTGGCATCTCTATTTTCTGATCCTTTGGCGGAGCCCGCCGGATGGACCACAAAAATCGGTGGCCGCTTTGCTCGAGGGCTTGCGCTATCTCCCTCACCTGTAATGGATTCAAATGAACAAGAATTTTTTCTTGAGGTTAATAATATAAATTCTTGGTATCCAAAATTTGTAGTAGTTAAAAAAGTGAAGTGGGGGAGTAACTATAAAAGTATTATAATGTAGGTCTCAAATGAAATTGATTCTTGAGTTTTCATGTATTTATATTTTTATTTTATGATGGTAGGATATTAGTATGTTAGTAGAGTTAGATTACTAAAGCAGGTCAACGTTGTCCCATCGACTTAAGCCTGAGATTTCATACACTGTTATCTGAGTGTCCACTCAAGACCGCTTGAGCTACAACTCTGGGTTAGATCTTGAACTTCATGAAAACTGGAAGACTTGGGTTTGTAATTGTTTAAAGTTAATAATATTTTTTGGGGAATTGTATGTTATAATACACACCCATTAAAATTGTGTATCATATGCACTTATTGTATGGTCCATAATGTGCCAACTCATGACAGTTGTAACATTTTTTTTATTGTCTTGTCTTGTAACTTTTCAACTATATGATTCATAATATTTTGGTTCATCTCGTAACTTATAAAAAAAATCATCACTTTTAATTGGTAATTGATTCGTATCATTTTTAGAGATGCGTATGATACACACTCAAATAAGGGGTGTGTATGGAAGCCTTTTCCCGTTTGTTTAACATAGTATAACTTTCCATAGAATTTTAGGGCTTTCAAATCGTCTAACTTGAAGAAAATATCATGTATTGCCATCAAGGTTTAATATTTATCTTTACCAAAAAAAAAAAAAAAGTTTAATATTTATCAGCAACAATTCAGAGTCTGCAATTGAAGGAGTCTTTGGTAATTGTCATTGAAACACTTCAATGAGATGTATATATAGTTTAGAGAACCAACATAAAACTTGATTGGAATTAATTATTGTTTTCTATGTCAGTGAGAGAGAGAGAAGCCTGTTTGGAGTTTCTCTATGCAAAGAAAATTGTGCTCTAGCTTATCTTTTATACCCTTCTCTATTTTGATCCTCCAAATTAAAATTATTGGGAAATACCTTGAACTTACTTTATTAGTAAAAGAGAATATAAAAAAAAGGTCCTATATTAGTGAATTTTTAATGAATGTGGACAAATGCTGAAGGAAGAGAGGGAAATGGAATGGATAGTAAGAATTGATTCAACATCATGTGTGGGTATTAGGATTAACCACCACTTGCGAATACAAAAATAGATGTAAATTTGGACGTGTCCCAAAAATTGTTCTTTTAAGTTGTGATGCTACAACTCTAAGGACTATTTATTTGATGAGATTAGTGGAAAAGAAAGACATGATGTATAATACAATTTGATAAATATTTTGTTATCAAATTAAGAGTGCCTCTTGTATAGATTGGATCAGTGTTTAGTCAGGCCCCACGCAACTTAACTCAATGCCAAGATATGTGGGCACCTTAGCTATATAGTTCAATAGAATATTCATACCCGATCAAACAAACGAAACTAAAAGAAAAATCTAGGAATATCAACTGACCTGGTTGTCATCGAAGCTTCCCATGCTCCCGAAACACAAGAACACCACCGACAACGGAGGCTGATCGTCCAACCACCTGATGATCTTGTTCTCCTCCGGATCCTTGTTTTTATCCTTAACGAGGTGGAGTATGGGTCCCACAGGGTAGATCGGTGGGACTGTAGCATCCTCAGCGAGGGACTTGACCGCATAGGATTCCAGCTCTTCAAATGTATTGACCATAATGCCCTTTGTTTCTCTCAACCTCTTGGCGGTACGCAGAAAAGCAGTGGACCCCCATTGCTTGTTCAGTACAACCGAAGGTAACACCTTAGCTGGGACTGGGTTCATAAAACTCGGTACTTCCAACTCAGCGTCCGAGTCGACCTTCAACTCAGTAACATCGTGGTTGTGATTCCGTTTAAGGGTATCGAGGTGGAACATGAGGCCGAGAAAAGCACAGTTGGACGTGAAGAAAACGTAGGTGGGAAGCCCAAACTCGGCTGCTACGTCAATCATTTGGGTGCAGAACATGTCGATGACGAACGCCGTGGCGAGTTGACCCGACTCGGATGACTCGGCTGAGACCATCTTTATAACGTGGTCTCTCACGCGTTGCTTGTTCATGTTGAGGAACTCGTTCATGAAGTTGGCTGGGTTCTTGGACTGGAGCTCCGTTATCTCCGCCTCGTCTAGCTGAGGGAGGTAGACGAACTTTAACCGATCCTCCGCCGCCGTGAGTAGTAGCGAGTGGGTGGTGGAGCTGACCTTTGATTTATCAAATGGAATTTTCATTATGAGGACTGTGATGGAAAGCCGGTGGTCTCGGCCTATGAGTTGCTTGGCCATCTCCACCGTTGACACCAGGTGGCCCATCCCTGGAGAAGGGATAAACACCAGTTCCACCACCGCGTCCGCATTCATTTCTCGGCCTATCTTTTGATATCAAAGTGTCTGGACTAACTTGTACACGCCTCAACTAATCTCGGAGCCAAATCAGATCGAATACCGTCGTTCTGAACGATGCATACCATAGATTTTTCCTTCGTCAGTTAAAAAAAAATAGATTTTTCCTTGGTCTTTGAATTCGACTTGTAGACCAACATATCGTGATTTGGAAGTGATGTCATGGCTTTGCTGGCAGCGGATATATATTGGGTATACTTTTCTAGTGATTACGTAGGAGTACTTCTTTCCTGAAAAAAAGAAAAAAAAAAGAAAAAAAGAAAAAAGAGAGAAGACCCAATAGTTAGAACAACTCAACGAAGACCAAAAAGATTGGTTATCAAAAAAAAAAAAAAGACCAAAAAGATTCAAAAAGTTGAATTATGCTATAGAATAGGTAGAGATTTATTCTTTATTCATAAGCCACGTTGAATGGAGTGCAAATTTGTTCGCCACTCATTAGAGAGGGTGAACAAAACTCACTCTGATTGGTAGAAATGATGTGGGATCCATCATAAAGTGATGTCATGCTTACCAAAAAATGATGGGTCTGAACAAATTTGCACTCCATTAAATGGGTATAAAATTAGGTTAGTTGAAGTAGGGCTGGCTTAGGCCCAAGGCCCAAGAGGTTTGGGCCTAGGACACTGAAAAAACCTCCCAAAATTGGGGCACTCATGATTTTTAGTAGTATGCATGGGTAGGATTATTTTATACCCGAATAAAAAAATAAAAAGGTCCAATAAAAAAAATAAAAAGTCTAAAACAATTACTATAATGAAGATTGGGCCTTTATTTGTTTTTGCTCAGTAGCATTGGGCCTTTAAAACCCCCCTGATTCAAAAGCTGCTGGTCGGCATGCCTCTACTGGTCGACATGCAAAGCCACTGGTCTATCGTTTCATCAAACAGAAGAAAGCTGCCAGTTGTCATTTTTTTATTTTGATCAGTTAGTTGTCGTCATTTTTACTAAATGTAAATAGGTAAAGGAGTCTTTATTTGTCCATTACTAACATTAATGTTTATTTTATTCTCAAGTTAATTTAGGGCATATTCTTACATATACACTATTATATATTCCCACTCTCACTCTTAATATATTGATTAAATTCATAGTAGATTCAATGCCTGTCAGTGTTAGATTGTTAATTGGATGTATTTTACAGTAAATTTTTTTTGAATTGCGTTTGTATTTTACTTGGATTAGCAAAAGATAGAATGCATTTACTGGTTTGTAGTTCCTTCCTCTTTTAAATCCTTTATTGTTATCTTTGTGACAGCTATGACAATTTGGCTAATTTGAAATTAAAAAAAATTCTTAGCGGGCTTTTATCTAAAATTAAAGTTATATATTCTTTTACGTTCCGTTTGTGCAAAGAAAAAACCAATTATTACAGACAACGGCATTTGGGTTTTTTGGAGATTGTTGATATCTAGTTGTTCTTGCCGGCCATTGAGGTTATAATTCGTATTTTTTTTACTACTTGTTGCTGGAAAATTTATTTTACTATTGTAAACTTAGGGCACAATATTTAAATTAGGCCTAAGGTATTTCAAATCCTTGGTCAGCCTGGTGGAAGGCATAATAGACGCTAAAGAGAGGAGGTTCGAATTTTGTATTTTATTTTTTTTATGAAAAGAGGAGGTTGGTTTAAGCGAAGAAGTAGTGGACAGATGGCATGTTTTGGCAGCACTTTTGTCTTGATGCAGAGAACTGGTACAGAAATTGAAAACAGAGAATCTGATGCCATCCTAGGATTATACTCCTCTCTTCGTCCCAAATTGTCGGCTCCCAACGAAAAAACGTGCAATGTCTTTCAAAGAGATCATATCTGCCATGTCACTTCTTCAACCCAATATTACAGTACCAAAACTATATCAGTTTCGAACTCGAAATAAACTAAAGACTAAGAGCCCCTTTAGATGATGAAAAATGGTGAGATAAGAATAGAAATGAGAATCCAATCTTTATAAATAAAAATGTGAACTTTCTTTTCTCACCCTTTATGATCACCACCACCCAAAGGGACTGTGAAACCAGTACATACTTTTCACCAAATCGAAATCCCATTTAGGCTTACAAGCATATTTACATAAAATTTGAAACAAAAATAGAGGAGTAAATTTTTTACTGGTAGGATCAAGTAAGTACAAATGTAGACTGAAATTAAAGTTTGTTACAAGTAGAAACTTATTCAGGAGTCAAGTAAGCTATCCCTTTCAGTCATTTCGTCAAACACGTACCTCGCGACTTACTAGAACAAGAAGAAGGAGACCTGGAGAGAAGCATAAAGATAACGCTTCAAATATGACAAATCATGGTTCCCAAACTGCAACATGTGCTTTTGCGTCTGATGAGTCACGACCGTTAGAAATCACGTGAAAACTTTAATCCACACATCAGAAGATAAATAATATAGAGCCATGATCCAACATTCTGAAAAGTACCGACATATGTAATTATACTATTAACACGCTGGCTTTTATGTTATAAATACCCAGAGAAACGGAACAATATGACGTTTAGATTTCAGTTACAACCAGAGCAACCGGCCAAGTTTTGATGCCACGCTAATCGTCCAAAGGCAATTGAGAAATGCTCCACAGGAGACCGGAAAGCTCAAGCGATAATGCACATTGGAAACCATCCGAAAGGGTTGATGAGTTTTATCAGGTGGTGAAAGGGATTGAAAGCAGAATCAAGAAGCACTGGCCATGGACTCGATCAGTAGCTGATAACCTTCTGGGACAGCCATCTGTGTCTGTACACACTGTGCCAATGCTGGAACATCTGCATTGACATCTAAAAATCTCGCCACCAGGAGCAGCAGATGGAAATCGGATATTCGCTTTACGAACGGAAGACTCCTTGTTCGGTCTAGATGGTTCTTCAGTGCTTTCATTGTCACAGGAGTAATCCTGTTCTCTATAGGAAAGATTGATGAAAGTGGACCCTGCATTACCGGAAAAAAGTAAGAACAAATTGCAGATTAATACTGTAACCACATGAAATTCATAGTCTACTTCAATAAATCTGATAGAAGTACATCAATTCAGAAACCATGCATTCAACAGAATCAATGTGACTTTGGATTACTCTACTGCTCAAGTCATAATGTGGTGATAACCCCAATTCCCATGTCTGCATGCCAGTTATGCTTTAAAAAGCAAAGAATCGTTAAACTAGATAATCTTTGAGATAAAAGGAAGAAAAAGATAAAATCCCATGTAGGCTTACATAACCCCTATGTTACATGGACTCGGGTGCAGGGGGAGTTCAAGCGTCGGACCTTCCTAAACTTAAATCTTAGGATATTGCGATATGTGTCCCCCAATTGGGAATGGGTACGGGACACGTTGTGAACACTTGTTTGAAGTATATAATACATAGTTTTTTTTTTTTTATCTGTATCATAAATTATATTTAAAAACTGTATTTATACACGAAGAGGGTAAGAAAAATATGTTTTTGACTAGAAATATCATTTTTCTTGGAATTTGATATTCTTTTTCTGTAAATATCATGACAATAGAGGATCCGAGTGTCCAAATGGATACACCTGTTGGACACATCGACATGGATACTTCAGCCGAAATGAAGGATCCATGTAACATAGTATAGCCCCAAGTAGCCAGGAAAAAAGGACTTGCATGATATGCCACTATGCCAGTAACCTCAGAGAAAGCAAGGATTTGTGCAACCTCAAAAATTATTTGGTTTAGAAGATGTGACTCAAGGATAGCACTTGAAGTAAGTTGCAAAAGAAATTTTTTTAGAGCCCTCTTTTGTGTTGGGCAATTTCCTTTCTTGTCAAAAAAGTTCGTCTCACGGTAGTGGGAGACTATCAATTTGTGAGGGAAGTGATTCGGCCTTTGGCATCAAGTGTATCCCATTTCGTTCATTAGAGTACACGTGCATTCTTTGGCTAAATGTAGGGCAACACATTGAAGTCCTTTTCTTCGCCCTTTCTGTTCTATTTTATGTAAAGAGGAAAATCAACCTAATCACAATCAACATATGACAACCTAATCACAATCATAGATTGCAATATGGTTCTTACTTATAAGACGAAGAAGTTGAACAAGTAGAGCCAATGCAAAAAGCCTTGATAACTTACAACCGAACACCATATATGCCATCTAGAGCTAATAATGGTGACTAGAAACTCTGGATAAAAGTCACTCCTAAACAAAGTCTTGTGAATTGAGATGATATACTCCCTCTGTCCCAATTTGTTTGCTCAGTACGGGGAATCCCCCAATTTAGTGGGTCAGAGTCAAAGGCTTTAAAAGTACAAAATTTTCCCATCTTACCCTTCAAAGCTTGGATGAGAAATAAATTAAGCATTCCCCTTTTGTAAATAGATAAAAAAAAAAAAAGTTCCAAATTCCTATAGACAAAATCTGTGATAGCACACCACCAAAAAAAAAGCCCCAAAAATTTGCCCAAATTTTTTTTGGCTCCAATTGAAACACAATTAATTTGAAAATGAATTGAAACTTTTGTCCCAAAATTTTGCCTGCAACAATCCCAAAAAATTTGGCCTAACAATCCCGAAAATTTTGGCTCCAACAATCCCAAAAATTTTGGCCTAACAATCCCGAAATTTTGGCCAACAATCCCGAAAATTTTGACTCCAACAATCCCAAAATTTTTGGCCAACAATCCCGAAAAATTTGGCTCCAACTATCGGAATTTTTGGCTCGGAAATTTTGGCCCCAAATTCTCTCGTTTATTCACCAACCAAATCCCACAATATAAGGAATATCTTCCAGATTTTTTCTCCCTAGCAAACCCATTCCTATTTTAACTTCTCCATATTCTTAGCAATGAAGTTTCTATCCTAAATTAACGCCCCATTGTAAAATTGTTGAGTATTCAATGTAGTGATTCACTTTTTGTATCTTTTGTGCTAATTCAAAGTGATTTCCTCAATGCAAAAATGAAAAGGATTGAAAAGTAGTGAAAAGGGTAGAATGGGCAGTTTGTCAAACATTTATAGCCAATTCAGGAAACTGAGCAAACAATTTGGGACAGCCCAAAAAGGAATACTGAGCAAACAAATTGGGACGGAGGGAGTATTAAACTAGCACGCCCCTTCAAAAATGCATTTCGTTACCAGCCATTCATTACAATACACAACTAACTAATTAGGGGACAGTTACAAAGACTCAAAAGTACCAGTTTTCTTGTGATTCAGAAGCAGAAGGATTCACTAGGCTTGCTGTCTAAGATATTTTAGAAGTGATCACTGAAGTCAGCGTACGATAAGCGAACACAAACTCTACATGGACACATGTATACAAACCAACAGCGCACCACCTGCTCATAATCACACATGTAGAGAAAGAGCAAGATCTCCACAAAACAAAAGCTCACGTAAAAGTAACCAACAAAGAATCCTATTTACCTTGAAATTCATCACACTAATAGTTAAGTGGAACACAAGGAAAGCATGGAAAACCAAGCCAACGCAATAATCCTTTATATGGTAATTGTCTTCTGTTAGTATCCCCAATTTGATGGCCAAGAATATACAACTTTCAGCAAGGGGATCAAGGAGACATTTACTAGTTAACACCAAAATCCCATTCATACGACCGTACTAGACAATCATAAAAATTAAATAAATCAGATTGAAAATTGCAGATATAGGTGATCAAAGAGGCTTTAGAATGTACCTGGTGATCGAATATCTTCACTACAACCAAGAAAAAGTCATTATCAACTTCCTTGGTATCCTTTCCTCCAACGACCACATCCTTCTTCATCCTCGATAACTTAGGATCAACATCTTTCCCAATCTCCCTTTCAAACCATCCTTCCTTAAATAATCTAATACACATATCACTCATCTGAAACGCCTCGAAATGCACGTCAGCACCACCCTCCTCATTCACCTCCAATTTCACAATCGCCGTCACCCACTCCTTCAAAGCCCCTTCTGCTTGAAGCTCAGCCGCCTGTAAAACCTCCACATTTGACATCGTGTAATCTTTTTTGTTCTGACCGATCGTCTGAGTAAATATAAACCCTACTTTCCTCATCCCCAACCCCATCGCAATTGCGTCAACTAGCTTCTCCTCACCAGGGTCTCGCAAAAGTATCAAAACCTCCTCAGTGCCCTGTTGCAATAGGCCCACTCTATTTAGTACACAAATCTAGCTTGCAACGTTATAGAAATCTACTATCAAAATTTTCACTTTCAAAATTTGTCAGAAATTCTATCCTCCCACATCGGTTAGTTCACTATCCTTACTTCCAGTTTATCCTCCCCATTTTGGACAATCATAACAATGCAAGGAACACTACATGGTATACTGACTATTTAACTACCCATTAATTAATATAGGCCCCACCCACTTGTTTTGCATAGAAACTACTACATTATAGGGGTAAAACCGCGTTAAACTTTTTGCTTTATATTTATTTCCTTTAATTTGTTTCCAACTACAGTGTCCTCGGCTTTGCCAAAAAAATCCTTAGACTTGTATAACAAATTTAGTCCCATCCAACTGATAGATATACATGTTATTTGCGCCTAAACCCTGGTAGCAACCGAGGGAAATGAGAAGTGAAAAATAAAAAATTTGGTTCACCATTCAATCCAAACACCTCCTTAACAGAAGTCCCCCTTCGAAGAGCATCTCCACCTGGACCACCCCTTACTCTCTTTTTTACTCAAACTCAAAATATGAGTAAAATCACCCTAAACGCACCCCACTTCTTGACTCAATCGTGTACCAAGTTGAGTTTTACTCAAATCAAGCACGACTCTAATTTTTACACCAAATTTACAAGGCATTTCACCCTTCCAAATTTAAGTTTTTTACTCAAATTTGTTCTTCAGTTTTTCCATTGGAGTGCTTGATACCAAATAAATTTTTTATTCATATTTTTACTTGAATTTGCCTAAGAATCTGAGTACTTCAGTAAAGTACATCTAATCTACCAAATTAAATATTTAACCTGCGGCAGTGGCTCATAAATGAAATCCACTTCAACCTTCCTCTCCGGCGACACTGTGCCATACATAATCCCAACCCGCTTCACCGCAAAAACTTAACTTTTGAAGAGTCCCTAGGATTGCACTTGTTGCAAGTGACTCTTCAATTTGCCACATGTGTCACCAAAGCTATTTTTGGTTTACAATTATACTACCTCCAAAGGATGATCTTAATACTTTAGTACAATAGGTATAGGATTTACTATCCTTAGCATTTGATGAGAAAACAAAGTACAAACATTTAATCTGCAAAACTAAAGATTGAACCTGTTGCGGCGGCTCGTAAATGAAATCCACTTCGACTTTCCCCTCCGGTGACACCGTACCATACATAATCCCACCACGCTTCACCGCAAACACGAGCGACTCATTAACATAGTTCTGAAACGCATTGGCAGCATCCCGATCAAACGAGACCATCTCACAATAAGGGTTTTCCTGTCGAGTGACACGCATTTGCTTGGCAATTAAATCATCCATAGTCATCTTGCGCCCAAACGATCCGGACGGGACAAACTTAGGCCCCGCCACGGTCCGCTGGCCCTCGTAGGATAAGTAGATCATCGAGCCGTGGGCGATGCCGAGGGTGGAGATTAGGGTTTGTGGGTTGGTCATGTCGGTGAACTTGGAGACGTCGGATGGGGTTTTGGCGAGAAGGAGGTTTTGGTTGGTGGATAGGGTTTGGTTGGGGATAGGAACTCTGAGTTGAGACTCAATTGTGGATTTGAGTTGGGCGATTGTGAGGCGCGGGTTGGGGTTGTCGATTGTGACTCGCTCTAACCCGTCTCTGCTTCGAATTCTGATCATCATCTTCGCCGTAACCCAAGTGCGTGCAAACTTCTTGTATCTATATCAGAAATGAACTGCGTATAACTGTATATATACAATCGGGGAGAGAGAGAGAGAGAGAGAATGAAGTTGGAGTACAGTACAGGTTGTTTTGGGAATCTCTTGGGAAGCAAGAAGAAGAAAAGAACATGAAGCTACCAGGAGCATTTTTGGGCTGGGAATGGGCCGTCACTGTTAACTGGAGACGGGGTTGTAGCATGGTCAATGACCTTGGCCCAAAACTAAAAGTTTCAAGTCCAGTGGATACATTTCCAGTTCTAAAAACAAAATACATATCCAGTTAAAAGAAAAAGAAGTGGGAAATGATTTTCACACTTTTTATTTTATTTTATGAATGCACTCCATTATTTGTCTTCCATTGTAATTTTTATCAAGAAGAGGAGTGTAAAAATCAATTTATGATAAATGCACTTCATTTTTTTTTTGGTAAATACACTTCATTTTTTGTCTTCTTGCAATGTGAATTAACCATTTTTTCCCCTTCCAAGTGTGAAAGAGTATATAAATGTCTCGTAGATGAACGTATAAAAGAACAAAGGGCAAATTTCACAGACCTCCCTTGAGATTTCTGACAAATACAAGGACCTCCCCCGAGGTTCTAATAAATGCACTGACCTCCCCTACTTTACAAACTATTCTTCTGACACCCCCCTGCCATTATTTTTTGCTAGTTTGTTAACTGAAAATGATGATGTCATCACTCAATCTCACTTTTATACCAAAATTGCCCTCTCATTAGCCCCTATTTGTAAGAATGAAAATAACACTTAATCCCTTTCACTTGCCTGACCTCACCGCCCCTATTATTATGTATTTCATTGGGTTTATTTTTTGGTTAACATTTCTTTCATTTTCAATTATGAAACATGTCGAAAGCAATTTAAGATTTTGTTTTTGGAAATAAACTTTTAAGATGAAAAAGAGGCATGAAATCTGGAAATTTTTTTGGCTCTAGACATTTTTTTTAAAAAAAATTACCTTTTTTTTTTGGTACAAGAGAACTTCAAAAGTTAAAAACTGAAGTTTATAGAAAGATCTTGAACATACGTGCTTTTTTCTTCCGCTTCTCTCTCTCCCTTTCTGAAAGGATAAAATACTCAGACACCTTTGTAATTATATGAAGGGTAGCTTTGTCCTTTTGGCATGAAAACTAACGATGTCTATGTAAAACTAATGGCAGGGGGGTGTCAGTAGAATAGTTTGTAAAGTAGGGGAGGTCAATGCATTTATTAGAATCTCAGGGGAGGTCCTTGTATTTGTCAGAAACCTCAGGGGAGGTCAGTGAAATTTACCCAAGAACAAAACAAGGAGTGTGGTTAAAACAAATGAGAGTGCAAAAGTCACTTAAAAAAGAGAGAGTTGATATACATATTGTTTAAAGTATGATAGATACTGTCTGGGTGAGAGGAGCTTTAGAGAGAGAGAGTGAGTGAGTGAGTGAGTGAGAGGAAGGCTGTGGGAGAGGTTTCTCCCTGGGTTTTCAGATCCAACTGCTGCACCACCCTCCTTCTACCTTCTTCCTCCTCCTATCCTCCTCTCCTCTCCTTTATTGTTTCACCCACTTGGTTTCCGGCGACTCCCCGTGGCGTTTGAGCTCCTCTACTCTACCTATGGGCAGCTGAAACCGATTTTTGGGCAAAGGGGGGAGCCGGATATGGGGTTTTTAGATCCGGATTCCTGGCAACTATAGCGGCGGCGTGGTGACAGCTTCGGCAATGACTCTGGCGTTTACATTTTCTGTATTTTTTTGTTTTTTTATATTTTTTTGTAGGTGGTTTTTTTAGCCGGCAGTTTTGGGCCGGTGATTTTGTATAGTTGTATTGGCAGCTGGCGATTTTGGGCCAGTAGTTTTGATTTATTATAATTCTCTCTCTTTCTCCAAAAAAGTGATAAGGCATAGGGTAGAAGTTAACAGGCGCCATGGGCATTTATGGGTCAAATTTTGGTAAAGTTTGAAGAACCAGATAATACGATAAAAGGAAGACAAGAAGAGGAAATCAGAAATACTACTACAAATTGAAACTGACAAAAAGAAATTGACAATCATATAAAACAAGAGGAATGATGAAGAACTCTGTAATGGTTTTTAATTATTTCAAGAAATTGCATTCTATCTTTTTAAAAATATATTAAATTACCATCCGGTTATCAAAAAATTAACTTATTGGAAACATTGCGGGAGAAGACCACATTCCATATGTGAGTCAGTGACGTGATTGGGGCAAAGTCTCTCGAATTGTGCTTTATACATGGTTCCATTTGGGGTTCGAAAAACTGATTCGAACTATTCAATTTATTCCAAATTTTCACGCTTACCGAAGAATAGTAGTCACGTTATGGAGACACAATTTCTTGAAGTTTATTAGCGAAATCATGGAAGTCCTAAATCTATTGACAATAACGGTTCTTCATTCATGTTATACGAATGTCTGATCAATTTGATTTATTGTACACACGGTAAATTCAACGAGTGTAACAAAATGAACAGCTAAAACAATTTTTGTGGATTAAAATCAAAATGAAACCAATCTGTATCACAAACCCAAGTCAAATCATACGCATGCATGAGCAAAAAAGAAAGCGAAAAATAATGCATGCACGAGCACAAACATAAACACATTTTTTAAAAATATTACTATAACTTACTAAAATTCATGAGTTTAATCTATTATAATATTGCAGGATGGGTTTTCGCGAGAAGAGACGTAAGTGCGACAAGTGGCATAATTTCATTGGATTGTCATGAAGTTTTAAAGCAACGCATGTGACATACTCTTATTTTTAATCTTAAAAGTTATCCAAAAATAGGTTATATGTTACTATTAAAAATCAAACATTTACTTAATATGTGGAAACCCTACCTAAGCCGCCAATTAGTATTTCCTCACCAATGAATTTTAAAAGGAAAAGAACCAGCAAATGGAAACCATGCAAATAGACTTGAATGGAATTTTTTAGTCCCCTTCCTTTCCTGTACTTCTTTTTTTTGATCAACTTTCCCTGTACTTCCTCCCTCCGTTATTTTGAAACTATTTTGAACATATAAAGGTAGTTTCGCGGATTATGTATAGAACTAAAAATATTTGATCTATTCATTTTTTGAACGGCATTTGATTTATTCATTATATATCTCCTTTGTATCAATGTCAATCTCAAAGTATAAACGACCATTTCATTATTCGTTTGCGTTGTAAAGTTGTTACCATGTCACTTACAATCTCTTCTTTTTCTCTCTAGGTTTTAGTATCAATCAAGAACAGCGTCCTTGGTATCAATTTTGATCTCTAAGTTTAAAATAAATTAGTTATATAATCACTTCTCTTTTGATTATTTAATTATTTATGTTGTTTTCTGCTCTCTTACATTTACTTTTTTTTTTTGCATGTTTTTTTATGTCGATTGAGAAGTGCTACTAGGCAAGTCGTCGGTTTTATTCTTGGCTCTCAAAGTATAAAACGATTATGCATATGCATGATATATTCTTTATATGATTGTACACTCAGTTTCTTAATATTTTGTATTCGTGATCAACAACTCTTACCATGCGACTTGGTTTGATTCTTAAACTATCATGAAATAGAAGATTATAGAAAGTACTAATACCAATGGGTCCACTCCGGAGTCCCACACAAAAGATCCGATCGAGCCATCATTATTAATTTTTTGGTACATAACTAGAAGAAGATCGATTATATTCTGCTAGCGGAAATACCTTTTTCCGTTCATCACGGGCTAGCATAGATATTCCAGCTACCAGTCACAATAGGTGCAAAGAGTTAGGTTGCCTTGAGAAAATTATATAATTTGATAATCATAAGTGCTTCATCCAATCTTTTAAATTTTCTCCATCAACTTGGAATGAATTTGTAAGAAAAGCTAGACAATTGGATCAACGTATGATAGTTATCCGATTTTTTTTTATTTTTAAATTAGTCAAATAGCACCCATAGTATTTTGGTTGAAACATATTTAAATTGGTTGATGAATACACCAATTGGCTTTTTACCGTGAGTACCAATGGTCATAGAAGTACAAGTACTCTTGAACATTCATTTATAACACAGAAATTAATGTTGGCTCACCAAATTATTTCTAACTTAGATATAAGATCTCTTCCCGAAGAGAGATTTTTCATTGCCAGGATGGGCTGTCTATTTTCGTTTTGGGCGGTCTAGATTTGGAGAGAGAAAAAGGAGAGAGAAAGAGTAGAGAGAGAGAGAGAGTGAGGAGTGAGGGTGTTTTAATCTCGGCCGTCCAATATACTTTTCGATGGCCCGGATGGGTCAAGGGGGCACCACGTTGGCACCCCCACATGGTACCCACCAGATACCCAAATTTTTTTTCGATTTTACTAATGAAATGTAAGATAATAGTTTGCCATGAAAGAATTCCATTTTGTTAGGGAATCCTTAATTTCTGGGACAATTCATTCAAACTTGAAAAATATTTAAAAGTAGGATATTATTATGCAAAGATTTGTGGAGTAAATTAAGGAAACATAATTATTTATTATAGTATTGCAGGATGGGTTTTTGCGAGGAGAACTGTGAGAGCGACAAGTGGCATGAAGTAATTGGATTGTGATTGGGATTTTCAAGCAACACGTGAGATTTGATTACACAACCTAAAAATCATTTTCGAATTTTCAAATCCAAAAATCTCAATCTTTCCAATTCAAACAATTCAATTTATTCCCATAATGGAGAGAAAGTTATCTAATAAAATTGAAAGGTAAGATTTTTTCCTTTGGATATCATTTCTAAAATTGATAGTATTAAGTCTATACAAATACATGAGTGCAATTGCAAACCATTCATGGTCTTAACTGTTATGACGTTAGTTTTTATCCTTTGCAGGTGTGTAGCTCAAGCCTCGAGGACATTTTCATTGCTTTTTATATGCGATCGGTTTATACTCTAACTTTTTATGTGAAAACAATCGTGCTTAAATTTTGGATTTCGCAGTGAAAGGCATTGAGAATTTCATAATCACAGTTTTAATTGTTGGTTTAAGTTTCAAATATATTTGTTTTACGTTTCTTGAGTTTCAGTAGATGTGATGAATGATTATAAGTTTTGACAATTTACACTAAGTCAAGATTTGTTGAATATGAATTTTATTTTTTGGCATGTGCACTTGAAATCCTCCCGTGCATAGCATGGGTTTTTGCTAGGTTTATGACCCGTTCATGGATCTATGGGAGACCCATTGAAATCAAGAAAAATGGTATGCAACTATATATTTTATCATTCTATTATGATCTTTTACATTTATTTTTTTCTTTCATTATTTTTTTCATCTTTTTATTTATCTATAAAACTTCTCGAAGGAAGTACCTTTTTTTTTTTTTTCTTTTTTTTCTTTTTTTTTTTCTCTTTTTGATAAATGAATATGAAGCCTTTAATCACTCATTCAGGCTTTAATTGTTGGTAAATCTCGCAAAATTCCATCGAGTTTTTTTTTTAACAACAATCATCTATTTTACCATTTGTTATTTTCCTTTTGTAATCTTTGCAATACAATGTTTGGATGGGGTGCATTGTAGGGAGAATTTCTTCTATGTTACATGACTTGTATTTGTGACTGAAGCACGTAACGTCGGAGAATGAATTGGGTTAGTCCGCATAGACAAGCTTGCTCCTTCTGGCTCTTTTCCGTCATCTAGCCTAATAAATATCAATAAGGAAAAGGCGAAGGTATAATTGAGTCATTTGATAAACTCTTGATTCTCAATAATTTATGAGAAATTGTTATTTTCAAATTTGAAAAATTCTCATGTTTCATATTACACTTCTGAAACAGTGAAACAATCCATTTTTGTATATTGTAAGACATGCGATACTGCCTACAAATATATGTAATGGGTTTCTCTTTTTTTGACAATATTAAAAATAGAACTACCTACTTTTCATACTTTGCACAATTTGTTTCAAAAGTATAAGCATGGTAGTCGTACAATTTTATCATGTTTTACATTACGAATATTACAATTTTATCCTGTAAAATTTATTTTAAAACTCATACTTTAGGTTTGTATGATATATATATATAGGGGCCGGTTCCCTCACACTTAAAAAAACACATAAAAAAACACCTCACTCTTTTGGGCCCCAATGTGATGTTCCGAACTGTTGATCTTGTTTAAAGGAGTAAAATAAAAGGTCCTGCAAAATTTCAGCTCAATCGGATATCGGTAAGTGCTTGGTCCAAACAGTTTTAAAAACACTAGTTCTTGTCACAGTTTTTGCAAAACTGTTTAGATCAAACACTTACTGATATCCGATTGAGTTGAATTTTTCCAGGATCTCCTATTTTACTCATTTAAACATGATCAACGGTTCGGAACATCACAATGGGGCTCGGAACAAAATCGAGTGTTTTTTTATGTATTTTTTTAAGTGTGAGGGAAACCGGCCCCATATATATATATAGAGTCCCCTTCCTATCCAAACTCCCTTAACTTAGTTAAGTTACGGACCTAGGGGTATTTTCGACTTTCCGGACCAAATTTCGACGATCCGATATTAGCGTTTTTGTGAAAAACAGCTCCGATCAAGCCCTTCCGGGTATTTTTTTTTTGCCAAATCTTCGCGTTGGACCTTGAAAACACCTTTTAAACACATCTAACGGTTCGGATTTAAAAAAAAAAATTGGGAAGGTGGAGGTCCGGAACTTAACAGAATCCGGGAGTTTGAAGGTGAAGTTTGGTGTATATATATACACTCCCCTTCCCCTCCAAACTCCTGGAAATTCAAAAAATCCGGACCTCATGCGTGAGCCGTTGGATTTGATCCAACGGCTGTGGAAATGAAATGCGTTCGCGGGTCAAACGCGAGTTAAAAAGGTACCGGGTTGCTCCTAACCGGGTCACTATAAAATCAAAAGGTCCACCCCAATCTCCTCATTTCCTCGTTTTCCAGAGAGAGAGAGAGAGAGAGAGAGGCGATTCAAGAACCTCTCGATCGAAGAAGGAGAAGAAACTAGAAACCCTCCTTCGAGGAAGAAGAAGAACCGATCTAGGTCCCAATCGAACTCGTCTTCTTCATCTTTCTCTCTATTTCGTGTTCTTTTTCAGAAACCCTAACCCTAACTTTTTGAGAATGGATTTCAGGTCGAACGGCGAAGACGAGCTCAAACGCTCCAGCTCTCTCTCTCTCTCTCTCTCTCTCTCTCCCTCTCTCTCTCTCGTGTTCTCTGTGTATGTGTAGTTTCTGTGTGTGTACGTGTAGTTTCTGTGTGTGTGTGTATATTTCTGCGTGTGTGTATTCATTTTTCAAAAACCTAGATCTAAGAAGTTTCTGTGTGTGTATGTGTAGTTTCTGGGTGTGTGTGTATATTTCTGTGTGTGTGTATATTCGTTTTTCAAAACCTAGATCTAAAAAGGTACCGGGTTGATCCAATGGCATGTGTTTACCATTTTCCTTTGATGAGGTATGTTTGTCTGTTTTTCTTCGACATATTGAAAGTGATTGTTATTTGTCACTGTTATATTTTTGAATGCTCACTGGATTTGAAATTGTATTGTATTTGATTGCTCACTGGATTTCAACTTGTATTGTATGAATGCTCACAGGATTCATTTGCTCACTGGAATTGCACTGTATTATGGATTTGAACTTGTATTGTATCTGTTCTTTCATGCTACTCCTAAGATTTGCTATGAAATGAGACTGATTGGAATATGTAAGGGCACTGGAATTTCTTTATAATATATTCTGCAAGATGTAAGGGCACTGTATTCTGAATTTCTTCATGCTACTATATAATGTAAGGGCATTTTGCAGAAGTTGGTTGTTGCTGCTGCTGCATTTTCCAGAAGTTGGTGCTGCTGCTGTTGAGTCAATGTAATCTTTGTTATGATGTTTAATTTGGTGGGGGTTTAGTGTTGGTTAGTATGGTTACTGCTGTTGGCTGTGAAGCTCAAGGTTTAGTGGTCACTGGATTTGCTTGCTGACTGGTTGCTCACTGGAAATGCTCTCTGGATTTGCTCGCTGGATTTGTTGACTGCTGCATTTTTTTGTTTTTCTCCGGGACGATGTGTTATGGTTTAGGTGTTCACTGCATTTTTTTGTTGGTGAAGTTTATGTTGGTTTAAATTTATGTTGCTTTAAGCAATAAAAAAGGACCATTCAGATGCTCTAAGTTCACATGTATCTTGAATACTTGAATTGAGAAAGTTTCTTTGTCGTTGCAAATCAGACCCAATGCTAATCCCTTGAATTGAGAAAGTTTCTGTCGTTGAGAAAGTTTCTTTGGCATGTGAGGTGTATGTTGTTTTACCACAATCGATCAAGTTACGTCTTGAACAAATAGTGCATAGTGATTCGACAACCATTGTAAAGCCAAAGCGTAATCGTGCATTATTATTGGTCGAATCAAGTGCAATATTAAGGACCCCACTTATATTTACGAACAACAAGTTTAACCAAAACATGCTTCACATCAGTATTTCCAGTGAGCCTTTCTATACATCTACTATTCCAAACACAAAAGGTGATGTGCACAAATCCACAGCTAACAAAAAAAAATTCAGAGCAAATGAAGCCATTCAAAAAATTCAGAGCAAACCAGCATACCCAAATTCAACTAAAACCCAATTCTTGGTTCACAGAGGCATCCCCCGGAAAATAAACAATCAAAACAACAAATACACTTTTCCAGAGACCGAAAACAATCACCAAAAAAGCACCAAACTACAAGCTGGGCCTAAATGGACGAAAATAAATACACTTTTCCAGAGACCAAATCCAGTGAGCATATTTACCCACAAATAATCCAGTCAACATTTCCAGTGTGCAACAGGTTATCCTAAACTGAATACAGATTCATAATATAAAAGAGATCCTCCCATCAGGTTGTCCTAAACTGAATACAGGTTCATCAGAAACTACAAGAAAAACAGTGAAAAACAGTGAGCATTTCAGTGCAAGCATTTCCAGTGAGCATTTCCAGAGCAAGCATTTCAAGTGACCATTTCCAGAGCAAGCATTTCATGTGACCATTTCCAGTGAGCAAATCCTGTAACATGAAAACAGTGAGCAAATGCAGAAGCAACAAAAGCATAAACAAATCCAGTAAAGCCAGTAAAGCCTAAATCCAGTAAAGGCTAAATCCAGTAAAGCTGTAAAGCCTAAATCCACCTAAATCCACTTACAATCTTCATCATAGTCCATGCTTTCGGTATCATCGTCCTAGTCCTCGTCATTTTCAATCTGTGATGCTTGCGAAGACCTACGGCAAACAAAAAACAAATTAGTACAGTTAACATTTCAAAAATTAATGTGAAATAAAGTGAAGTATGAATACACTTACATGGCTAGAAGTTTGGGACAATTTCGTTTGTCATGCGAAACTCCTATCTCCCCACAACCATTACAACGCCTACTCTTCTTCTTGACACTCTTCTCTTTTCCTCCCTTTAGTCTTTTACCACTACCCTTTGTCCTAGCAACATTTGGTTATTTCAAACTACATTCCTCGCTTACAAGAGGAACAACCACTTCATTAACACTCTGTTCGCCATCTTCCCCCCTACTTATCTTCAGGGCTGTGAGCTTATTTTCAGCAAAGTCCAACGCTTCATTGTAAATTTCAGTTCCTTCTTTAGTTAATACGGCTTCATCGATTACATTAGAAGAACGAAGGAAAAGCTTACCTCGCCTCATTAACACTGAAGTGTCACATATTTCCTTACTCCCCCCACCCAAGTCGTCCGTAACTCTACCGGCTTTTGCAGACTTTGTCCACCTCTTTAAGATGTAAATATCAGGTAGCCTTCTAATATGCATGAAATTGAACAGTGCAAACATGTGTCGACATGCAATCCCATCAGTTTGAAACATCTTACAACTGCAAGTAACATAGTTTGACGACTTCTCCACCGACACCTCGCGACCCTTTGGAGCATTCTCTACATTCCTCTTAACTTTGTACAAGTGTTGACGCTCATCCTCAAATGTTAAAGTTACCTCATATGCCAAAGAGTTGATGGATTTCGTCTTGAAACTTGTAAAACATTTTCCGTGTATAAATTTGACTCATTGGCTCCTCCATGCCCCACAGGGTTTTTAAGACTGGCTTCTCATTGATGTCTTTGTGATCCAAATCCAATTCATTATGACGTAAAGTTGCAAGTGCCCTTTCAAACCGCGTGACAAAATCCCACAAAGAATTATGAATTGAGAGATACCTCTTGAAGAAAGAATGTGAAATTTCAGCCCTTTGGCTGCTAGTCATGTGGGCAGAAAACATATGGTTCATGTATGCCGGAACCCATCTCTCCCGAATATTGTACAAGCCATTTAACCATTCATTGGACGTCAATTTAGCGTTCTCCACTACTTCTACCCATCTTGCGTCAAACTCTTGTGGGGTTTCAGATTTCCATATGCAACTTTTGAACTCATCATAATGTTCTTTATAACTTATTGCACCAATTTTTTCAGAAAATTTGTTGACAATGTGTCATATGCAATACCTATGATGAGTACTTGGAAGAGTAGTAGCAATTGCCTTTGTCATTGCAGGATCTTGATCGGTAATGATCATTTGGGGGGGGGGGGGGGGGGGGGGCTGCTGGCATTGCCTTTAACCATTGTTGGAAAAGCCACTCAAAAGAAGTAGCGAGTTCATCATTTAAAAAGGCACACCCGAAAATAGTTGTCTGCCATTTGATATCGGTTTGTCTTGTAAGTGGTATCAAAGACCACCACATCCCCAAAATACTGATACGACTTCCTAGAGGTGGCATCAGCCCAAAAACAGTGAGTCAATTTTCCCTCATCATCCTCCTTAATCGCATATGTAAAAGCCGGATTATTTTTTTGTTCAAGCTTAAAATACTCTAATAACATGCTGGCGTCTTGTCCCAATAACGCTTTCCTCCTATCCCTTTCAGCGTTATAAAGGTCTTGCTGTGAACATCAAACATTTTCAATCCCCCCGGATTGCACCGCCAAAATACCCATTTGTTGGCATGTTGGCACATTTGCAGCGGACAATTGTTGTGTTAAAGCCTTTTTCGCATTGGACACTTCTCGGTGAGAATGCAACAAATGCACCCTCCTTGGGGTTGTAAGAGGGTGGTTATGACCCTCGAAAAATTGGGAGACAACAAACCCCACACCCTCTTTTTCTTTCACAACTTATAGTTTTGCCCCACAACCCTCTCTAGTAAGCCCTCGTCTCCGGGTACTAGGTTCTTCATTGTTTGCCTTAGGTTTTCTCAACCCTTCTTTGTAACAGCAAAACTCCTTCCTAATGACAACATTGTCCCTATTCTTTTTGCTAGAGTTAATTCTCGTACCAAATCCAAATTCTCTAGCGTAATTGTTGTAGAAGGTCTGAACCTCTTCTAATGTGTGAAAATGTTGCCCAATTTTTGGTATCAAGTCATTTTTAACTTGAGGAGTGTAAACTTGTTGACAAGAACTTGAAGATGATTGACACAGCAGTGGTGGACATGGTGAAGGTGAGCATATTTCTGTATCTTCGAAAGAATCCATTCTAGAAAAAACAAATCTCAAAATAAGATAACATATGATATGGAAGTCCAACACAAGTTTAATTGTACTCTACATGAATAACAAACTATCTAACAGAATCTTTTCATGAATAACAAACTATCCAATTCATAGTTCTGAACTGACTAAAGCACATTAAGCCATAAGCCATTCATTCAGGACAAGATTGAAAGGAAAAGCCCAATTTCCTCAAATTGGCTGAACTTTATGGATAAGCAGATTGGTTACAATTAACCCTTAAACTAAGAATTGAATTCTTAAAATTGCATTCACGAACCCCATTTTCAAAGTCTCTCACATGGCATATATCCTCAAAAGGAAGATTATCATCCTACCACAAAGTATCAGTTTAACAAGCTGATGACAAAACTTCTCACGGAAAGTATAAGTACAGAACATTTAGCCTGATGTGTGGAGTACAAACTGTTTCAAAAATTTTGAATTTTTTATGACAAAACTTCTCTCGGAAAGTATAAGTAGAGAACATTTAGCCTGATGTGTGGTGTACAAACGGTTTCGGTTTACCCAAAAACTAGGGTTTCCAGCAACACAGAGCAAAACAAAGATGCAAATCGAGAGAGAGAGAGAGAGAGAGAGAGAGAGAGAGAGAGAGAGAGAGAGAGAGAGAGAGAGAGAGAGAGAGCTCGTTGTAGACCGAGATGGAGAAATGCTTCGTCTTCGTCTTCGTCGTTTGTCTTCGCCCGTTCGAACTGCAACTTTTGAAAGTCAGGGTTAGGATTTTCCAAGAAAAACGAAACAGAGAGATAGGATGGAGGGAGAGAGAGAAGGACCTTAATCGATGGGTTGTTGTTGCTCGAACTAGGGTTTGATATGTGTTTTTCTTCTTCGAACGTGGAGCTTGATTCTTCTCGATCGCCTCTCTCTCTCTCTCTCTCTCTCTCTCTGTGGAGGACGTGAAATGAGGAAGTGGAGCGGATCTGGAAACTTATATTGACCCGAATACGCGACCCGGTCCATATGACCCGCGAGATCTGTTTTAACCCGTTTATTTCCTCAGCCGTTGGATCAAATCCAACGGCTCACGCGTGAGGTCCGAATTTTTTGAATTTCCGGGAGTTTGGAGGGGAAGGGGAGTGTATATATATATATATATATATATTGTTTTAGGAAATATTTTGAAAGCAAAGACGTGAGAGAGGCAGAGACCCGTGCAACAACATCATTCTTTTTTAAAATTTGAAATGTGTAATTATCTTTGGTATTGACATGCCTTTTTTAAACTACCATGTTTAGCACGAGTTTGTTGCGATATGGATATGTTGAAAGGTTTGTCAATTTCGAATATTCTAGATATTTTACCATATTGATTTGTTAGACATTGTGACTTCCTCTCTTTCTTAGTTGCTCCAGCAAGTGTCAATATGATCTTATACATAGAAACTTATTATCATCAAGTGGCAGAATATATCATAACAAAAACAAAATCACATCCATCTATTAGTTTTATATTTTTGCAACTATTAATTCGTGAACCCCAAGGGATTGAAAAGTGGTATTGCCTTGGGACTTTGGGGCTCCCACCTAAGGTATCAGGTTCAATTTTCCCTTGGCAGCAAACTCTTGGGGCCACTGGGGGTCATGCCCAGTCGTTTCCTCCATGGCCCCGGAATTAGTCGAGGTGCGCGCAAGTTGGCCGGAACATCTTGTTTTTTTTTTTTTTATAAAAAAAACCTCACTTGGGGGTGTGTTGCTAAAAATAATGACAACTATTGAAATAACACATAATAAATCAAACACATTTGACTATACGGATTACACATTCGATAACGTGCTTTTTAAATTAGGAGTTTCGATACACATTTACGTTAACCCAACTCATGTCGACATAATAACGCATCGGTATTAGAAATACACGAAATAACAACTTTTTTACAATTGAAACCATACATTAAACTTTATTCATTTTTGTATTTCGATTCCCGTGCACGGGTTTGCTGGTAGTCTTATATATTATTGCAGAATGACTTTCGTGAAAAGAGCCGTGAGTGCGACAAGTGTCGTGAATTAGTTGGTTTGTCATATACAATTTTGATTCAAGCATGTATTGAAATCCACAAATCTTACCCCTTTTTGAAGTTTAAATTTTCCAAACTTATTCAATCATATCTTTCAAATATCTATACTTATTTCCATACGTGATTAATTGCAAATTCAAAATTATGTTTATATATATCCAATATGATTTTAGGTTACTCATCCAAAACTATGTCTATACTTACACCTCACGGGGTGGGAGAAAGAGATTGAACAGCTAAAAATTTTCTTCTGAAGGTAAATTTTTTATTATTGATGTTCTTCCACTTTTCTTTTTTTCCCTACATGAGTTATTTGTATTTATTTTTCATGGTAGGTTAATGGATCACTGTAGGATGAGTTTCAAAGATTAGTAGCAGTAAATAATTATGAGCACACTTCGACCTTTTTTTAAAATTGATCGAGTATACTAATTTGTTTTTTTGTTTTTTTTAGGCTAGTACACATACAAGAATATGTGGAGAGACACACTAGAGGCAAGATTTGTGGCATAGAAACTATACTCCGTAAATCAGTTTGGCGTTAATCTTTTCTTTTAGTCATTTTGTCCCTCTATTTAACAATGATTTTGTGTGTAGTAAAGTGACTTTTTCGAGATTCTCTTCATAGTGTGTGATCGCTATATCGTCAAGAGCTGGTTCTAACCCATGGTACATGATTTCTTTTCTGAAGCCGAAGCTTATACATTTTTTTCCTTTTCTCTTTTCCTAGCGTTTTTCTATTTGGTTAATTTGCCACTGTAGGATGAAAAATTGATCTATTTTATTTTATGCATGAATGATTTTTCATTTTCCTTCAACTTATTTTTTTTGGTAAATATCCTTCAACTTATACAAACACATACAAAAAAATTTGGTTAACTTGCCACTGTTAGATGCAGGGAAAATTGATCCATTACTCTTATCCGTGCATAACACGGGTTCATCGCTACATTATGATTACATAGCAGAATCAATCACCATGAGAAATTAGAGTCAAGACTACCAGATAGGAAATAAAATTGTTATACTCTTTTGATCTAATCTAAGTGTGATCCAATATTTTAATGCATGAACTTTGTGGTTGAAAATACAATTTTTTAGCTAATAAAAAAAACCGGAAAATACATGGTCCTACAAGAGAATTGTGGAACCTAGTCCAGATAAAATGGGACCCGAGGTCCATGTCTTGTAGATTTATGCCGAGACTGAGGCGGCGCCTCCTCCCTCCGGTGCAAAGTTGAGTTTTGAGTTCTCTCAACTCCGCCGGTGCAAAGCGATATGGGGGCATAGAAATTGGTGCGGTATCCGGTAACAAGTCTATCGTGAATTCGATCTCCCTATCGGGTGGCAAGCCTAGTAACTCCTCCGGAAACACATCCGGGAAGTCACAAACTACTCTTGGAAATTCCCCGCGCATAGATAAGTCCTCATCTAGTGTCAAACTAGCCAATAAACACGAAATAGATTCCCTTTCCCGCGGACCACACAAATACGGCTCAATCGGTTCCCGACGTTCCCCGAAGAATTCAAAACACCCACTCTCTGGCGTAAAAATTTGGACCCGACGCTTATAACAATCAATGGTAGCATGATAAGTAGATAGCCAATCCATACCCAAGATAATATCGAACCTGGACATGTAAGGCACAATGAAATCAAACACAAACTGACGATCTAAGATGACTAACTCACAACCCCGACAAATACGGTCAAGTGGTGCCCTACCGCCCAATGGTGTGTCAACGAACAACGGAGGATGCAAACTATCAGTTTCTAACTCCAACGCACCCACAAATGAAGAAACAATGAACAAATGTGATGCGCCCGAATCAAATAAGACTTTAGCAAATGAGTTGAAGAGGAGAAACGTACCCCTCACAACCAAAGTCTCCGGAACCTAAGAAGTCGTAGGTGGTGGCGGTGGTGGCAAAGGTGTGGAAGCAGTGATATGATAGGCTCTCCCCGGAACTGTCTGACTCTGCGTGTGCCCACCTTTCTGAACAGAACCCTGACTCGGTGTCGAAGAACTCGCACCCCGCTCAACAAACCGCTGACCCTGCCCGGTAGAACCCTGCCTGTACTGAGACTGCCCGTGTGAACCCCGAATGAAACTGTGACCACCCCTCGGTTGCTGAACAGACCCAGACTCACTATGTGCTCCACCTCCCTGTGTACAATTCCTCGCAATATTCCCCGTTTTCCCACAAGAAAAGCAAGTACTCGGAAACTGAGCGCCCTGAGAATGAGGACCCGGAAGAAAAAGGACAATACGCACGAACGTGACCGGCGCGGTTACATTGGTGGCACACCAATGGTGCTCCAACCGAACCACCCCGAGACCCCGAAGAAGAAGGTACTCGGAAACCCAATTGACTATGTGAAGCTTGGAATTGATCTTGAGACCTCTTATGCCCTTGCCCCCCATATTGGCCCGACGGTGCACTAACGGTGGTTTGTGTCGGCCTAGCTACTTCTTTCTTCGCCCCACTCGATGCCCCACTCAAAACTTCAAGCGTCCTAGCTATCTCTACCATCTCGGCAAAAGTCTTGCAACGCGATGCAATCACTAGGCTCCTAAGTGGATCCTCCAACCCTTTCAAGAATCTCTTGCACTTTCCCTCCTCGGTGTTAACCAATTTCGGCGCGAAACGAGATAGTTGTTGGAATCTCATGGTGTACTCCAAAATGGGCATGTCCGCTTTCTTCAAATTCTCAAATTGGTCCCTAAGCGATTCCGGAAAATATTGCGCCTCAAAGATTGCCTCAAATTCGGCCCACATCATGTTCTCGACGTCCGGTTTCTCTACACCCCATGCCAACCTATCCAATCTTCGCGTATCCTTCCTAAGTGCCAAGACCGAATCCCACCACTCATTCGCGTCCTTGGTTAATTGACAAGCCACAAGATTTACCCTAGTTGTGTCATCATTGATCCCTAGGGCGGTGAAGAGCTTACGAATATCGGCAAGCCAATGGTTCGGTCGAAGTGGGTCACTAGTATCCCCATCAAACGTCGATGCATCCATACGATGAAAATCTTTCATGCACTCCCTAGCGTCCGAACTAGTAGACGGTGTTTTCAAAAGATTTTGGGCCGCGAGGGCCGCCACGATTTCGGCTGCTAGTTGGCCGATTTGATTAACTTCTTGTTCACGCCTATCATTCCTAGCTTTCATTTGTTGCTCATCCCGATTTTCGGTTTCCCCCGGGTGAGTCACCACATTCTCCGCCCTTTCATCATGAACACTAGCCTCATCTTGCACCCTACCGCCCCGACCATGCCTAGTGGTTCTTCCCCCGGTTGCAACCCTAGCACGTGAAGCTCCTCTCTTTGGTGTCATTTCTCTAATAAGAATATAAGAAAAAAAGATTTATCAATAGGTTCAACACAATCCCACACGAGGTCCAACCCTCTAACGCTTCCCAACACAGGTACACAACTCCACACGATACTAATTTTATACTATCGAGATGGTACATAATGCTCCATGTTCATGAATGTCACACAAGCACACATAATGTATGAGAAGACATGACTTAGTAAAAAATTTATGCGATGGTTTTAAACCCCGAGACTTAGAGTCTCCCCACGGTTTCTAGGTTTTCGAAACCTAAGGCTCTAATACCAAGTTGTCACGCCCTCGAAATTTTAAAGGATAATTCATTGAGAAAATCCACGTGGACAGTCAACAAGTCCACGGGCCACGTCAAAGTCCAAATGAAATATAGAAAAGTCAAAGTCAACAAGTTACAATAGTCTAAGGGTACCCGATAACCCAAATATACAACAAGTACATAAGTTTTAAGTATGTTTACAACCCATTGTCAAAAGAGAAGACTTAATCAAGTTACAAAGTCATCTTGGCAAAAATACTACTTCTAAGATGATAATGTAACTCCTCTTTTAGCTTTCAAAACAATGCACGCATGCACTCCAAGCACTCCATAATCATGCTCCTTGATGGGTACCTGAAATTGTAAGGATGAACTCACTAACCTAATAGAAAAATGTCTAACAATCCTAAGTGAAATGAAATGTATATGGATGATAGACAAGAATACCCAAGTCATGCAACAAGAATTAGAGAGAATTTGAATGGTTAAAGGGCTTAAAGATAGCACATAATCAACTAGTTTCCACTTACTCTTATCTCTCGTACCCAACTTGTACCCGACACGCCACATGTGTCCGACACGTTAACCATATATGTTCCATTCCTTTTTAAACATTTGATTATTTTCCGGGCATGCCATATAGGCCCCGTGTCACTCAGGGTATGCCATAAAGGCCCTGTGGCACTCCGGGCATACCCTTTCGGGCCCCGTGTCATCATTACCACATTCATACTTTATTTCATGCTCATTAATATCATTACGGTGTATATATGTCTCATCACCTTACTTTCATGTGTTAATTTCACGCAAAACTCATGTTTCGTGTTACCCGAACGTGTCCATAAAGGAGATTTAGACCCGAGTGTCAAAGATGTCAAAGTGGCCCTCCCGAACCCAAACATGTGACCAACAACTTACACAAACGAGCCACAAACAACGGATCATGATTCATGAAATTTTTCAAAAAATATAGGTGTCCTATTGATAGGAGGTTAGGTCCTATTGATAGGAGCGAGATCAGATTGGCCACTATTGAAGCAACAGAGAGTCCTATTGATAAAAGGTAAAGTCCTATTGATAGAGCGTCAGAGGCTCCTATCCATAAGAGATCAAATCCTATCGATAGGGCAGCCATCAGATTGGCCAGAACGAAAAGTGAAAGGCTCCTATCGATAGGGGATGAAGTCCTATCGATAGGACAACACCAGATCCAAAATTTTACAACTCAAGGGGTGATCAATGGGGCTTCTCTTTGAGCATTTCTTGGTTCCAAATGGACATGTGAAGATGTAAGAAAGATTCAAACAACATTATAACACAACATATCACTAAGATACAAGAGGAAATGGTTCATTCCCAAAGAAATCAACAAAATAATGGAAACTCAAGCAATCAATTGACTAAACACACACATACACAACATTTACACTTAGGAGAGTTAGAAATTTCTCTACCTCAAGTGAAGGAAAGCTTGTAATCCAAGTGAGAGCAAAACCCTAACTTCAAATCTCTAGAAATCACCAAATTGAGCTCCTCCAAGGCCAAAACAAGAAGAATCCAAGCTCCAATGGTTGAAAGTTGAAGAATTTGTGCAAGGATTGAGTGGGATTGTTGAGTTTTTGGAAGAATTTGGGAGAAGAAATGAAGAACAATGGAGGAGCAGAGAGAGAGAGAGGGGGAGTGGTTGGTGAATTGGGAGAGGAGGGGATGTGTTTGTCTCTCTCCTCTCTCACACCACATATAATACTTTTGAACAATTACACCCCCGGTCCCCGTAATGACTTGTGTATTGCACAAATGCCCCATCTAATTAAATACACTCAACAATACATCAAAGGGCCGAAATCCATCGTCAATCATCGTCGGAACGGGGATGAGTAATGTCTAGAAGCCCGTTTCTATTCGACCGTGCAAAATCTGAGCCTTTTTGCCAATATGGGTCGCCCGGGTTAATAATGTCGTTTGGGGGGAATACGGCCCAAACGATCTAAGAATGTGGACGCAACCCACTCTATATTACATTAGGGGCAAGCACCTGCCAGTCCAGCTTTTGGACCCCATGCACGACGAGCTCCACCTGATGCGGGAAAAAGCACAGCCCACTCCATTTCGACCCAATGCACTCCCGGCTTCCGTCTCTCCCCCCCCCCCCCCCCCCCCCCCCCAAACCATATGAAAGTTCCTAAATCCTAAGGTACCTTATGAAAGTGTCTAAAACCCTAGGGTATCTCGTGGAAGTGCCTAAACTACTAAAACCCAATAATAGGAAAGTGCACCATAAACCTAACCCCTAGGATACCCTATGAAAGTGTCTAAAATCCTAGGGTACCCTATGAAAGTACCTAAACCACTAAAACCCTATAATAAGAAAGTGCAACCTAAATCTAAACCCCAAAAAAGAGTGATTGACCTTAATGGTAACAAACATTTGTTTTCTAACCTTAATGGTAATTGGTGATTACCCTCACCATTCTTATTTTTATTGGCAATAAATAGTGTTATTTTGCGAAAAAAAGAGAGAGGCAACATTGCCATAAATTTACCATTTTTGACAAAAAGAATTGGCATTTGCCAAATTTGAGATTTTTTTTTGGGTTGTGTGTGTAGTACCTAATTTGCCATTTTTAGAAATGACAGCAAATTCTCTCAATTATAGCAACCCACCATGTGGTTGCTCTAATACATATGACCGCACAAATGGGCGTCTTGCATAGTTCAAATATTCTACTAACACTATGTACCCTCGGCTTGTTTAGATTGATCCAACATGAACATCAATTAATTGAACTATAAATAAATTTAAAGGCAACAAAATACTTGTTGCTAGATTGAAATATATATGAGCCAGAGTAAACATGTTTACATATATGAGTACATACTAATTCCATAAAGCATGAAATATAAAATACCATGATGATGTGTGGTACTATTAATCCGATGGGCAATGACAATGTTACCAAGATACATTAATAATGTGGTCACTTGGCCTCATATGCATTGATTTGTCAAGATTTTGAATTAAGTTCACGTACATTTTGTAATTTTGACCCAAGAATTATATTTTTAGAATTGCTGCTTTCAACATGCTTGGTTAGACTTGGTTTGAGGTACCCTACAACTTCAAGCTAGTTTCTTTTTTTTCTTTCTCTCCAACCACAAAAAAGAATAATTTATTAATCTTTGGACATTATAAGTATAAAGATTTAAAGGGATACGCTTTATCACAAACCAAGCAGACATCCTAACCAAGTTGGCATAAAGTATACCTGCCAAAACCCATGAATAGAGGGATGGCAAGGAGCCAACACAACCACCGAAAGAAAAGAAAGTACATAATAGCAAATTACAGAACTCTGACTAGGCGGAACAAGGCACCAATAAAGAAAAACCAAAGCCAGAAAAACATTACAACCCCCATATATATGAACTTTTGCATTGCAACTGAAATCCCGGAATCCAAAAGCATATGCAGGTCTTAACAACAATAGAAGTGCACATGAGTAAGCTTCTGAACTTCATCAAGCTTATGCCAGGGTTGCCGAACTAGTTAATTTTGCATAAATGAGTTTTCTAATGGAAACTTGCATTGTGTTAGAGGGAGCTAAGCCAAAGGTGGTATACGTATTTATTTTTTTGGAAGCATTAAAAACGATGAGATTAATGATAGAGATAAATGGGACATGTGAATGCCCGTGATTAACGTAGATAGAGGATGCTACCATATATTTGACCTTGATATGGGACAACAAGAGAAAAAATGTTGGGCCGAAGTTGCATACGTAACAACATGAGAATCAAAATGCGTGAACTAAATTGAGAAAAAAGGGAGAAATTAATATCAAATGAGATCAAGACCAAGTCCCTAGTCGATCCGAACAACTTATAATATGTCCTATGAATTCCAGTACAAACATTTCACATTAACTATGCGGAGCACATGTTATTCATGACATCCTCGATAAAGTGTCCAATAAAATTATACGACGACCCTCCTTTCTTAACGGCAATCTTACTCTTTTCACTCATTTCATTTACCTTCTGCTTGATTCCTTCACTGTTTTTATCCTCATTCTTCATCAATTTCTCTATCCCATTTTGTATCTCATCCGCCGTCACTAACTTAACCTTACTGCTATCAATTCTAAAATCCTTCCTATAGTCCATCTTTATCTCGACGGCCAACCCCAAATCAGTCACCAACAGGAACGCATTCATTTGTTGTTCGGCATACATTGGCCATGCGGCCATTGGCACACCGCACCACAAGCTTTCCAATGTCGAGTTCCACCCGCAGTGTGACACAAACCCTCCCACCGCCTTATGGGATAACACCGCTACTTGTGGGGCCCACCCGATCACTTTCCCAATGTTTGTTGTACGTTCTAGGAACCCTTCCGGTAGCACTTGGTTCAGGTCTTGGTACTCGCTCGGCATCTCTATTTTGCCCTTTGGCGGAGGTTGCCGGAGAGACCACAAGAATCGGTGGCCGCTTTGTTCCAGGGCCTTCACTATCTCCATCACCTGTAATAGAGGAACCATAATTTTTTGAAGAAGCATTAAAAAAGATGAGATTGAGGAACCATAGTTTTTCTAGAGGTCAATGATTTGGTGCCCAAAATTTTTCGTAGCTAAAAAAGTTATCTCTCTGTTCCAAATTGTTGGTCACTTTTGGGAATTTCAACTTTTAATGGTGATGGATATTGAAATGGATGATGATTTTCTAGCGGATTTGGAGGAGGGTTGTTGTAGATAGGAACAAGATGCGGTGAACAATGATCTTCAATCCACATTGGAGGCGGGTAGAAGATTGGGAGTGGATTTTGTGGACAATGATGTGCACAACATAAAAAAGATGATTGAATTGGAAGCTAAGGATTTTGCGAAATTGCAGAGGAGCTCCTCTTCTTGATGGTTTTGTTGTGAGTCTATTACGGGAGTTTGGTTTTGAGGTTGTTTTAGGTTTTGTCTTTTGTTTTGGGTTGCTTTTCCGGGTCTCTGTTGTTAAGCTCAAGGTTGCTTTTTGGTCCATAGGCTGTGCTTTGAGGGTTGGTGTTTGTCGGGTGTTGTTCTTTGCTGTGTTTTGAGGTTGGTTGTTGTCGGGTTTTCTGTTTGTTGGGTGTTGTTTGTCTTTTTCTCTCCCCTCTCTAGCATTTCGCTGGATGGGGCTTTTCTCGATGTACCCTTTGTCGAGTTTTAATAAAATCTTGTTGCCGATAAATTTTTTTTTTTTTTTTTTTAAGGAGATATGGAATAACTTCATTCAATAAATACATTCACATTAAATAGATTAATAAATTTTTCACAACGCCCTTATATATATTTCAACTTTTGAATGAATGATCATTGTTGGCAAAAAGGTTTATTTTGGAAAGTTGAATAAATTTTGTTTTAACTTTTTAAAAAAGACTAACAATATGAAAAATTTCAAAGTATAAGGGATAAACAATTTGAAATGGATGGCATAGTACTATAAATCTATTGAATGTAGGTCTCAAAATGAAACTAATCCTCGACTTTAATGCATACTTGTTTTTAGGAAAAAAAGAGGAATTGAATTTGTAATTGTTTAAAATTAAGGGAAATGCTAACGGGTGCCATAGTGCACCCGTTAAGAGTGTAAAAAGTACAATTTAAAAGTACACTTGTACTTTAAAGTACATCTTTAAGTGTACTTTAACGTACAAATGTACTTTTAAAGTGTGTTTTTTTTGTACAAGTGAGACCCTCAAAAGTGTACTTTTTGTGCATTAACATGACCCTAAAATTAATACTATCGTTTAACAAAGTATTACTTTCCATATAATTTTGGATATTTCAAATCGTCTAATTTTGACGAAAATATCACTTATTATTGGTCTATTATAGAGAACCAACATAAAACTTGATTGGAGAGCACATTTAACGAGAGCTTGTTTGGAGCTTATCTAGAGCATCTATTTAATTGGAACCCATGTTCTATCCCGCAAGAAAATTGTGCTCCAACTTATTTTTTATACCTTCCCTATTTTGATCCTCCAAATTAAAATTGGGGAAATACCTTAAGCTTATTTTTCTAGTAAAAGAATAAAGAGTAGTTGTATCAGAAATAAAAACAGAAACATGTAACGATTCACCATCACTTGTTGATATCCCATCAAACAAATGGACTAAAAAAAAGGATACATATCCACTCACCTGGTCCCCATCGAAGCTCCCCCTGCTCCCGAAACACAAGAACACCACGGATGACCGTGGCTGATCGTCCAACCACCTTATGATCTCCATCACCTCCTCCTCCTCCTCGTTTGTGTCCTTCGAGAGGTGGAGTACGGGTCCCACAGGGTAGATTGGCGGGACCATATTGTCCGCAACGAGGGACTTGACCGCATATGATTCCAGCTCTTCAACTGAATTGACCATAATGCCCTTTGTTTCTCTCAAGCTCTTGACAGTATTGACGACAAAGGTAAACCCAGCTTCCTTGTCCATTGCCACAGAAGGCAAAACCTTAGCTGGGACAGGATTCATAAAAGTCGGTACATCCAACTCAGCGTCCGAGTCCTTCAACTCAGTAACATCCTGGTTGTGGACCCGTTTTAGGGTCTCCAGGTGAAACATGAAGCCGAGAAAAGCACAGTTGGAGGTGAAGAAAACGTAGGTGGGGAGCCCGAACTCGGCAGCCACGTCCATCATCGAAATGCAGAACATGTCCACGACGAACCCGGCGAGTCGACTCGACTCGGATGACTCGGTTGAGATCATTTTTGTCACGTGGTCTCTCACGTGTTTCTTGTTCATGTTGACGAACTCGGAAATGAAGTTGCTGGAGTTCTTGGACTGGAGCTCCCCCATCGCCGCCTCGTCTTCTAGAGGGAGGTAGACGAACTTTAACCTATCCTCCGCCGCCGTTAGTAGTAGCGCTTGGGAGGAGGAGCCGATCTTCGTTTTATCAAACAGTGGAATTTTCATTATGAGGACTGTGATGGAAAGCCGGTGGTCTCGGCCTACGAGTTGCTTGGCCATCTCCACCGTTGACACCAGGTGGCCCATACCCGGGGAAGGAATAAACACCAGTTCTGCCGCCGCCACCATCGCCTTTAATTCTCAATTTATATATGTCAAAAAGTGTTCGAACTAACTTGCACCTACCTCAAAATACCTCGGAGGTTTTGAGGCCAATTATGCCGAATATTGTTAATCTGGAATATGGAGAGAGGATGGGTTTCTTGGCTATGGAAAAAACCATTTTTTGGAGAGTTCAACTTATAAACGTCCAAAAAGTGATGGGGAAACATTGGTTTTTGTATATTGGATTTGTAGACCAAGATAGTGGTTCGTTCCAAGAAATTGACCACATCGTTTAGGTGATGCACGTAGTGACGTAGTCACACATTTATTGCGATCCCAAAAGTTTGGTCAGATATTTTTAATTCGTGAAAGATTGGATGGGCATGCCCCTCAACCCAGGATGCTTTGTTACAAATTTTTTTACGGTGAAAAATTTATTAATCTTTAAAAACAAAATATCAAAATTAAAGGAATTCAAAGCAAAAACATCAAGCTGGAAGTGAGAAAAACCTTTGAAGAAGGAAACCACAACCGACAATCAAATGCCCCTAGGACCCTAGAAGGAAATAACCAACACCCTTAATTGGCAAGAAGCCAACCAAGAAGAACACCCAAAGGAACAGAGAAACCCAGCAAAACTAAACAAAACTACACCTAGCTAGCAAAACAAACAAAGGGATGCGATCACAACCAACCCTAGAGCCCCCAAAACGTAACCAACACCTAACCTCACTAAGCCAGGAAACTAACGCTCGTCCTCCATAAGAGCAATCCTTCTAATGACATCCTCTTCATCACCATTGTAGCCAAGACCGATAGACTTAATTATGAGACTCCCACAATGCTTTGGCCTTACCAAGGACTTCCTCATCATCACCCATATAATGAGCACCCACGATCTTATTAAAAGAAGAGACTGAGGCTTTGTTGATTGTCCGAATGACCTGAGTTTCATTAAGAAGAATATGGTTTCTGTTTGTGATACCATCCGGTGAGACAGAAGTAGAAAGGGCAGTAGCAGCCATGGTGGACCTCAAAACTACACATTTTTTATTTTTTCTCCCACCCTCTCTAGAAGAAATGATGATCATAATTGTCATAATGCTTGGAGCTTGGTATGGAACCTGGAGCTACCAAAATGGATTATGGTCTTCATATGGAAATGTCTTAGGGGTATCTTTTTCGTGCGAAGTACTATTTATAACCGCATGTAGAACATATCCCATATATGCCCACTCTGTGGTATTGAGGATGAAACTATTAATCATTGTTTTTGCTACTGCAACCTTACAAGACAAGTTTGGAATGACAACGATATCCCTTTCTCTAGCTTGGGTATCTCTTCGTCTATAGCATTCAAGGGCTGGTTGATGGATCGCATCCCCTGCCTCCACAAGGACAAAAAACATTTCTTTCTCTTCATTTCCATTCTTCGGTCTATTTGGAAAAATAGAAACCATTTAGTTTTCTCGAATATCTAGTTCGACCAGGGTGTTGTCTTAGCTATGGTGAGGGATAATATTCAGTGGTTTAGCAGAGTTTCTTCTTGGTACAAACAGAGTCAGTAAGGTCCTTCTTCGCTGACCTTCACTTCCCTCCATTAATCACCTCTTGGAAACCATGTATCATGCATGTAGATGGAGTTTGGAAAGACGACAAAACTTGGGGCTGCCGGGGATTACGGCTAGCCTTCAAAACAGTTGCCTAATTGGCCAGTCTGCAATGTCTTTTTATTGCATTAGTCCTCTCCAAGCGGAACTCTCAGCTCTTCGGGAAGCAATTGCATGGTCTTTAAGGAATAATTTTAATGTTAAATATATCTGTACTGATTGTTCTAATGCTATCATGCAGTTGGTAGGGAGATATGCTTGCCACAACAGAGACAAAGTTTTGATTGACAACCTCATCTCCAAGATTCACCGTCTTGCTTTTTGTGGGATCTCCAAAGTTTTCACCCAAAGAGGTTGAGAAGGCTCATTTGCTTGCTAAACAAGCTCTCACTGATTTTATTGGGACGGAGACCAGCTTGCTCAGGACGTTACCTAACTTTTGTAGTAGCGATCTTTGTTTATTTTGCAGTTCATGTTTTGTCTGTTGTTCATATGTTTTTTGTTACTTTGAAACTGTAACCCTTGTTACTGGTTTCATCTATGGCATTTCTCTATTTTGGCAAAAAAAAAAAAATAGAAGAAATGGTGGGAAGGTTATTTTTATGCCGAAAAAAAATAGAAGAAATGGTCGGAAGGTTATTTTTATGCCAAAAAAAATTAGAAGAAATGGTGGGAAGGTTATTTTTTTGCCATACTTTGGTCCGGTGGTTGCTCTAATGTCTATCGATTCGATCATTATACTCTTCCATTTAGAAGCAAAGAATATGACCACACAAATGGGTGTCTTACTTATATATAGTTGAAATATTCTACTAACACTACCCTCGGCTTGTTTAGTTTAATCCGACACGAACATCAATTATTCGAAAATATATATATTTAAAGGCAACGAAATATATATGAGACGGAGTAAACATGTCTTAGATATATACATATTAAATCCATAAAGTACAAAATAGCAAATTACAACATCTTTTTTTTATCGGCAACATAATTTTATTAAAACTCGACAATAGGTACAACATGGACTTCAGTATTGCAACTGAAATATAATATTTAACAACACCACATGAGAATCAAATTAATTGTGTGAACTAATTTGAGAAAGAAAGGAAGGAATTCAAATGAGATCTAAAACAAGTCCCTAGTTGATCCCGACAAATTATTATACGTCCTATGAATACCAGTGCAAACATTTCACCATTTGACTATGGGGAGTGTGTGTTATTCATGACATCCTCGATAAAGCGTCCAATAGAATTATACGATGACCCTCCTTCTTTAACGGCAATCTTGCTTTTTTCGCTCATTTCATTTACCTTCTCTCTAATTGCTTCAATACTTTTATCCCCATTCTCCATCAATTTCCTTATCCCATTCTCTATCTCATCTGCCGTCACTAACTTAATGTTACTGCTATCAAACATAAAATCCTTCTTGTAGTCTAACTTTATCTCGACAGCCAACCCCAATTCCTTCACCAATTGAAATGCATTCATTTGTTGTTCGGCATACATCGGCCATGTGGCCATTGGGACTCCGCACCACAAGCTCTCCAATGTCGAGTTCCAACCGCAGTGTGACACAAACCCTCCCACCGCATTATGGGATAGCACCGCAACCTGTGGGGCCCACCCGATCACTTTTCCAATGTTTGTTGTACGTTCTAAGAACCCTTCCGGTAGCACTTGGTTTAGGTCTTGGTAATCGCTAGGCATCTCTACTTTGCCCTTTGGCGGAAGTTGCCGGACAGACCACAAGAATCGATGGCCGCTTTGTTCCAGGGCTTGCGCTATTTCGCTCACCTGTAATGGAGAAACCAGAGTTTTTCTCTAGGTGAATTACTTGGTATCCAAAACTTGTAGTAGCTTAAAAAAAGTAGGAGTAGTACTCTAAAGCTACTGAATGTAGATCTCAAATGAAATAGATTCTGGACTTTAATGGGTACTTGTTTGAAGAAAAAAATGAGGAATTGAATTTGTAATTGGTCAAAATTAATACTATCGTTTAACATACAATTACTTTCCATAGAATTTTGGATGTTTCAAATAGTCAAATTTGAAAAAATTATCACACATTGCCATCGAGGTTTAAAATTTACCAGCAAAATATCAGAGTCACAATTGAACTGAGTCTTTGATAATTGAAATAGAAATACTTAAATGAGATGTTGTAGGTTGTGATGTAGTTTCAAAATGTTTCCTGTCTCATTACCAATTATGCAGTGCCACTCAGAATGTTGTGAATGGTGTTGTGTCATTTTTTGAAAAGCAAAAAGAAAAAGAACTTTGTAGCGGCCGGGTTCATAGGGGTCAGCGAGGGCCCCCCTCCACATCACGAAGAGCTAAAAAGGTCACTATCTCAGAATCTGCAAAACCGAATGCAGATCGATCCGCCTCAATGGTGCCGAACGAACGGTGCCCACGGCGGACGGTGCGGATACGTGGTCCTGGACGAATATAGGTTTGAACGGTGTCTGCCGAACGTCTTGGTGCCAAGGACATGGTACTCACAGCTTGGTTCCCAGATAACCCTCGGGAGCTCCGCCGAGCGACACGCCGAGCGCCCAAGGGGCTGGGCCGCACGCTTGCCGAGTCGGTTGATCTCGGTAACGTGGGGATCAGATACATCCGGTTTGGTGGAGGTGTGTCGGGCACGCCACACAGTCCATGATGAGACATTAAATGCGGCAGTCACCTGCTCTGCCACCGCCGCCTGCAGAAGCACGTGGGTGATGGGGAATGTCTCGAGCTGATTTGACTACTCGAACCCACGTGCCGTGACGTCAGCCCAGACATGGCGTCTGGGGCTGGGGTGAAGGTCATATCACCTGTCATTCCGAGCGTGAATGACAGGCGCGTGAGGGGCGCCGAGCGCGTGGGACGCACGCCCCTCAGCCTATAAATACCCAGCCACAACTACCACAATGGGTATTCCTCTCTCCTCATTCACTGCCCTCATAACTCTACTTCTTCACTTCTTTCTCTAAGATTTCTGGTGCATCTCTCCCCTCCGGTGACTGACTTAATCATCGGAGTGCCTTCCCGGACCACCACCGTCCGGGCTGGGCACTGACGTGGTTATCTACGTGTGCAGGTTACCATCTCCGGCGAGCGGCAGTGGCTCAGGCGTGCATTGCCCTCCCCACCGGTGCCCTTCTCACTCCCAGAGGTTCAAAGAGTTCACTCCGGCGAAGAGACCCCCACAATTGGCGACTTTGCTGGGGACTAGAGAAAAGCCATTCCTCCCAGCCTCTCTGAACATATTGCTCCAAATGGCCGACCTCACTCTGGGCCTTGATGCGTTTGGTCCCACCGGAGAGTTCCGCAGCTCCGCCGACCGGCACCGATACCATCGGGTCAGGAGTGACTTGGGCCTCACCCTGTCTCCCGTCGTCAACAGAGACGGAACGGTCACCATGGCAACCAACGGCGCCGGCCCCAGCAACGGCGCCGGCCCCAGCAACATCCTTTTCAGTATGGACGGAAATGTTCTCTCCCTTGACAACCTCACGACTCCAGCGCTCACAGAAGTTCTTCCCCCACCCCCTCCTCTCACTATAGAGGCCGAACTAGCGCTACTAAGGAAAGAAGTACTGGCCATGAAGGAGGCCAGGAATCAGCCTACAAGATCAAGGTCTGGCGGGCGGACGAGGACTCGGAGGCCATCGCCGAGCACGAGGACTGACAACGAGGGACGTGCCCCAGTATTTTCACGTCTCGGACAGGTCGTGGAGGTAGACCGCCGAGGCGGCGCACTTGTCATCCGGTCGGAAACGGCGCGTTCGCACCAGCAGCATACATGCGGCTGGAATTCTCAGCGGACTGACCACGCCGAGGATAGCGCCACGGCATCTAGCGCTCGGACACCAAACGTCCGAAGGGATGTGGAATATGCTCGGGAGGTGGAAAAGCAACAACACAAGGGAAAGGGCCCAGCGAACGCTCCACAGAACCACAACGGCCAGGACCGAGCGCACGAAGAGCGGGAGGATAACCGTAACCATAACCGATCAGGGGATCGAGGCGGTGACCGGCGTCATAGCCGATCGGGGGATAGGCATGGCGTTCGGAGCGGGGCACCCAGTGTTCGGGGTAATTGCCCGCGTGGCAACATGGTCACTAACCCTGTCGAAGTCTCGGCAGGTCATGGCCATAACGAAAACAACGGTCTTAGGCCCGGAGACAGATACACACTGCGGAATGACGGTGGCAGTATCGTGCTCGTCAACGCACAGACGGGCGAAACTAAGGTTTATCATGCCGAGCCCGACACCAGGGACCGTCGCCATCGGGAAGAGTTGGCAGGGGCCCGGGAAGGGCGCAACAAAAGACTGTCCTCCGAGAGGAGCAACGTGCACGCGGACGGGCACGATATGGAGCGCCGAGTCGCTGGGCCAGCAAAGCGCGCCCATGGGGAATACCGAGCGGTGGACCTCAACTGCCCTTACCCTGCCGATTCCAGGTTAGAAAAGCAAGGCAATCACCTTTCTCACGAACAATAACCGAGGCAGCCCCACCGCGCGGGTTCAAAATTCCCAAATTTGATAAGAATGAGCCCACGACGGACGCGATTACGCACGTCCAGCAGTATCGCCTGGTCTCCGAGCTCTACGGCCACAGCGATTCCCTCATGTGCCGGACGTTCTCCATGAGCCTGGGAACCACGGCCCTCCTCTGGTACAGCCAGCTCGCTCCGGGGTCTATAAATGACTTCGATGAGCTCGAGCGCGCGTTCACGTCTCGGTTTGTGACCAGCAACACACAGCCGAAGACGCTCGACGCGCTTGTCAACATGAAGAGAAGCTCGGACGAAACCCTGAAAGAGTACATTGCACGCTATTGGGAGGTGTATAGCCTCATGGAAGGTTGTGACCAAAGGATCGCTTCCACTTCATTCAAAAATGGGCTCGATGACCGTTCCGACCTTTTTAGGGAGCTCATGGTGCGACCTCCGAAGAACATGGTGGAATTGATGGAAACGGTGAACCGTTTCCGAGAGCTGGAAGAGTTGCTCTTTGACCGAGCGTCCAAAGGAGGTTCCGGCAAGAGCATGCCAAAGGACGCGAAGAAACAAGTGAACAACCTGAGGAAGGGAAGGAACGATCAAGGAGGGGCAGACGGGAGCAGGGGCCCCCGGGATGCCAGCGGAAGTAACAACGGCAGAGGGGGATGGGAGAGGCCCCCCCGAAATGACAATGACTATGTCGCCGAGACCACTGTCTTTACCATTCCAATCTACAGGTTGCTGGCAGAAATCGGCAGGAAGCGGTGGTTCTACTGGCCGGAGGAGAAAATGGGGTCAGACCCCACCCAAAAAGGAAAGTGCACATACCACAATGAGGTGGGCCACTACACGACTGGTTGCCGGCCGTTTAAAGCGCACCTCGAGCGATTGGTCGCCGAGGGACGCATGGAGGATTGGATAGACCACAACCGCACACCGACCGTGCTCAGAGGGGCTGCCCCCCAGCCGAACCAGCAAGCTATCGTACCTCAACCGCTAGGGTAGCAGGCGCAAGGAGACAGGGTGCGTCCAGGGGTGGTCGTTACAATCCACGGGCCGGTCGGGAAAGCCCGAGCCGACGCAATGCACATAGAGCTGCAAAAGATGGAAGCTGCTATGCAAGTAATGACGCTCGGCAGAGCGCCAAAGCGGAAGTATGTGGAGCCCAATGACCCGTACACTATTTCCTTTTCCGAGCAGGATCTAGATGGGCTGCAGCTCCCACATGACGACGCCCTGGTGATCGAGGTGAGTATCGATCACGTGGAGGTCAAGCGGATCTTGGTGGACCAGGGGAGCTCCGCCGACGTCCTTTATTACTCGGCATACAAGGCCATTGGACGAACGCGTGATGAGCTTACCCCCTCCGACACCCCCCTCGTCGGATTCTCAGGGTTCCCAGTATACCCTCTCGGCAGCATCACCCTCCCCGTCTGGGCGGGGTCGATGCGTTTGGAAGTGGAGTTCACCGTGGTGGATTCGCCGAGCCCTTACAACGCCATCCTGGGGCGAGGTTGGCTCCACACGATGGGGGCGATAGCTTCGACCCTCCACCAGTGCGTCCGGTTCATTGGCACGTCTGGAAAACAAGAAACCATCCGGGGCAACCAGATGGCCTCCAAGAGGTGCTTTGTCAATGCCGTCCGCCAGAAAGACAGGAGGGAGGGCAGGCCGCCGAAGCAGGTGCAGTGGATTGAGGTGCCCGAATGCACCCCAGTCCTCGAAGACATTGGCTCCAAGGCTGAAGACAAGTCAGTCGAAGAATTGGTCAAGGTGCCCATCAACGAAGATGGCAGCAGATACTTTATGCTCGGCTCGGATCTCTCTAATCCCGAGCGGAACGACTTGGTCTGCTTCCTCAAGGATAACATCGAGGTCTTCGCGTGGACTCCTTATGAAATGCCGGGTGTTAGCCCCGACTTTATCACGCACGCCCTCAATGTAGATCCGGCTAGGAGGCCAGTGGTGCAGAAGCCGAGGCGGTCCTCGGCCATTCACTCCGACGCCGTCTTGGAGGAGGTTGACCGCCTGATCAAGGCGGAGGCCATCCGAGAGGTAATGTACCCCACGTGGTTGGCTAATACCGTGGTGGTCAAGAAAAAGAACGGGAAGTGGAGGGTATGTGTAGATTACACTAACCTCAACGACGCTTGCCCCAAAGACTGTTTTCCCCTCCCTCGGATAGACCAGTTGGTGGATGCTACGGCTGGGCACGCAAGGCTCAACTTTATGGACGCCTACCGTGGGTACCACCAGATTGCAATGCACAACATGGACGTTGAGAAAACTGCATTCATCACGCCGAGGGGCACATACTGTTATCGGGTCATGCCGTTCGGACTGAAGAACGCTGGGGCTACCTACCAAAGAATGGTTTCCAAGATGTTCGCTAGGGAGCTCGGCGACATTATGGAAGCTTACATTGACGATATGGTAATCAAAAGCAAATTTGCAGAAGACCATCCCTCCCACCTCGGAAGGGTCTTCTCCATCCTCAGAAGGCACAGTTTGAAGCTTAACGCAGAAAAGTGTGCGTTCGGGGTCGGCACCGGGAAATTTCTAGGGTACCTCGTCACGCGCCGAGGGATCGAGGCTGACCCCAACCAGCTAGAAGCTATACAGAAGCTCCAAGCGCCGTCGACAATCAAGGAGGTTCAGCGGTTGACAGGGATGGCTGCTGCCCTCAATCGATTTATAAGCAGGTCGTCCGATACCTGCCGACCTTTCTTCCAATCCATCAAGACCAGTAAGAGGGCCTTTGTCTGGAACTCTGAGTGCGATGCTGCATTCGCCAAGCTTAAAAACTACATGTCCCGGGCACCCCTGCTAGTCATGCCAAGGGAGGACGAAGATCTCTACCTTTACCTGGCGGTGTCCGAACATGCTGTGAGCTCGGCACTGGTTCGGCAGGAGGGTTTGGAGCAGTTCCCGATCTATTACTCGAGCAAAACAATGCTCCCGGCCGAGACCAGGTACTTGCCAATTGAGAAGTTGGCACTTTCGCTGGTCACGGCGAAGAGGAAACTCCTACCCTATTTCCAAAGCCACACGGTCGTTGTAATCACAGCGTATCCCCTGAAAACCGTCATGCGCAAGGCAGATCTCTCGGATCGGATCTGCAAGTGGTCCTTGGAATTGGCCAATTTTGACATCCGGTACGAGCCCCGGACGGCGATTAAGGGTCAGGCGTTGGCTGACTTCGTCGCCGAGCTCACACCGAAGCTGGAAATTGATCTCCAGAAGGAAATGACAGCCGAAGACGGAGGTGCCGAGGGGCCCAAAAGCACCACCGCCACCGAACAATCTGGGTTCGTTCTCAAGCGCTCCCCTCCCCGCACGGCTACAATTTATACGGGCGAGTCCTGGCGGATGCATGTAGACAGTGCATCAAACAGCCGAGGGGCAGGGGCTGGTATTGTGCTTATTTCCCCTGAAGGGACCATCCACGAGTGTGCTATGAGCATCGGTTTCCCAGCCACAAACAACGAGGCCGAATACGAGGCCTTAATTGCTGGACTCCGCCTTGCTCTCGCTCTCGGTGTGGATGAACTGCAGGTTTATAGTGATTCCATGCTGGTGGTGAACCAGCTGAATAGCGACTATGGCTCTGGAGATGCTCGGATGTTGAAATACCTCAGCCATGTCCTGGAGCTGCAAAATAGCTTCAAGGCAGTCCACTTTTCCCACATCGGCCGAACCAAGAACGCTCATGCCGACGCTCTTGCCGCTCTTGGATCAGCCTGCAACGAGCTCGGAGGCACGCGAACGATCACGCTTGGAGAAATCGCCCTCCCGAGCTTCGAGCCGGACGCCGAAGACGTTATGACAATCGCTGCTTCTGGCCCGAGCTGGATGGATCCCTGATCTCCTACCTCCGAGACCAGTCCCTCCCTTCGGATAAGAAGGAAGCGCACCGAATCCGCTGCCAGTCCGCGTCCTACTTCCTCTCCCCGGCTGGACAGCTATACCGCCGCACCTACGTCGGTCCGGACCTCCGCGTGCTGCACAGCGCCGAGGTACCTCACGTCCTCCATGAGCTCCATGAAGGAAGCTGCGGCAGCCACTCGGGAAGTCGCTCTCTCTCCGAGCGGGCTGTCACCCAGGGCTACTGGTGGCCGAAAATGAAGAGGAGCGCTGAGGATTACGTCAAAAAGTGTGAGGCGTGCCAGAGACACTCCCCCATCCTTCACCAGCCCACCATGTCCCTGCAGCCCGTCACAAGCCCATGGCCGTTCGCCCAGTGGGGGCTTGATATTGTCGGAGTTCTTCCTACGGCCCCCGGCGGGTTTCGGCACCTAATCACGGCCACGGACTACTTTACCAAGTGGGTGGAGGCCGAACCGCTGATCCACATCACGGCCTCCGAGGTCGAGCAGTTCATTTGGAAGAACATCATCTCTCGGTTCGGCGTACCCTATGCTATCATCTCCGACAATGGCACTCAGTTCGTCGCCGAGGCCGTTAAAACGCTGTGCAAGAAAAAGAACATCCGAGTTTTTAATTCAACCGTGGCTTACCCTCAAGGAAATGGCCAAGCCGAGGCGTCGAACAAGTCGATCTCGGCCGGCCTCAAGCGTCGGCTCACCAACAAGCGCGGGAAGTGGGTGGAGGAACTCCCCAAGGTCCTCTGGGGCTACCGAACGACCCCCCGGCGAGGAACTGGCCGAACGCCGTTCTCGATGGCTTACGGGATGGAGGCCGTCCTTCCACTTGCAGCTGTTGTTCCCTCCGCCCGAACCGAAGCGTTCCATCCAGCCACGAACGATGAGCACATGGCCTCCGAGCTTGATCAAATTGAGGATCTCCGTGATGAAGCTCACATCAAGTACACGGCCTACCAGCAGGAGGTGGCTCGGGGTTATAACAAGCACGTTCACCTCCGCCCCTTTAATGTTGACGATCTCGTCCTCCGAGCGGTCGTGCAAAAGAAAAACAAAAAGAAGTTCATGCCCAATTGGGAGGGTCCCTACCGAATCCTAGCCAAAGCTGGTTATGGGGCCTACAAGCTTGCTGAGATGGATGGCACAGCAGTCAGCAACCCATGGAACGCCTCAAAGTTAAGGAAATTTTATGGTTAGGATCTTATGTTTATCATTTTTACGATTGTCATGCCCTCGGCAGCTTTTTGTAATGCCTGGGGATCGAGATGTTAATGATAAGATCCTTTCTTTATAGTTGCTGTCATTTCTTGATTTTTCACTTTCCTACAAGTAACTACCCTCGGCACGAAGACCATATCGAAATCACTACCGTTCGGTGGAACGACCCGACCCCGTTCGGTGGAACGGTCGTCTACGTTCGGTTGAACAAAAGTCTCTACTCGGCCAAAACGATACGTTAGCGTTCGGTTGAACACACGATCGTGTCTGATAGAGCGGGCGCTAATACGTACCAGCGTTCGGGGAGATGCCCCTGGTCCCGGGACCTACCTGACAAACTAGCCGGGGGCTATTGTTTCGCTCGGCGCATTCTTATACAAACATTTGCGTAAAGTTATGAACTCACTTGCTTCGGCAGGGCACCGTTATTGCATTAACCCCCCGCCGAAGCAGGGGCTATCATTTATTACCAGTTTCGTCATTTATTACCAGTTTTGGTGATTACGGTTCGTTATGGACGAGAAGCATAACTTGGAAGGAAATTCGGACATAAATATTCATACATTCAGATGCAAACATAGACGAGGAAGGAAAGAAAAGACATTTTCTCATTCATTACAAAAAGTGAGGGGGCTCGGCCCCGAATACATAGACTCGAAATAAAAAGAAAAAGGAAAACTACAAGAGGACTAGGCCTCTGTAAGGTTGGGCTCGGCCGTAGAGTCCCCGACTGCGGGATCGGTGGCCAACGCCTCCTCGGTGTCACCATCTTCGGGAGCCTCGTCTTCATCCTCGAAGGGCATCTCCGGGATTATAGCCTCGGGAACCGGAGGAAGGGAGGTCCGTAGTGCAGATTCCACGGGAACCGAGACGATATCGTAGGCCGCAGAGAAGGCTTCGGCCCAGCAGCCGGCGCGACCGAGGAGATATCCCTTCCTGAAGGCTTTCTCCTCGTTGTCGTTCGCCTCTTTGGCAAATTTGCGCAGCGTCTCCTCCGCCCCCCTCCCGTAGCCATTTTTGTCGGCGACAGCCAACATCTCATCGTGGTCGGCCTGGGCGTGCTGGAGATCCCTCTCGGCTCGAGCAGCCCTCTCCTCGGCAGCCGTAATCTTGCTCTCAGCTATGACAACCCTCTCCTCGGCCTCCTTCTGGAGTCGGCGCGCCTCCAGGAGTTGCTTTTCCAGCTCATGCCCATCGGCAGCAAGGCCCTCGGCTTTCTTCTGCAGCTCCAAACGAGCCTTCTGCTCGGCTTCGAGCTTTTTCTCGACCTCGGTCTTCTCAACGCCAAGGCTATACACCTTGTCGCCGAGAGCCAGAGCCGAGCCTGACCTCATGGCGGTCTACACCTGCGCGCGGAGTAAGAGCTATGGCCGCTATTACTTCTCGAGGCGGAAGGGAATGTTGTGTCGCTCGGATAGCCTCACCACCGAGCAGATTATGCGGTACATGTTGGTGACCAGCTGGTGGGGGGCGAGCTCGTACACATCCAAGAATTGCCGAAGGAGCCGGGGCATGGGGAAAGTCAGACCACCCTCGGTGATGGCCATCAAGGGCACAGTCACCTGCCCCTTCACGTAGTGGATTTTGTTGTCGATGGGCCTTGTGATTTCCACATCAGCAGGGATTTTGTTGTCGATGGGCCTTGTGTCGACGTACTTACACTTCCCGTGCTTCGGGTTCGGCGGCGGGATCGTTTCCCAGCCGTGCCCATACTCGACGCCCCCCTCAACGTCGGCCTCATCTTCATCTTCGGGGGCTTGCTCTTGCTTTTCATTCTCGGCACCGTGGTGCGAGGAGCCTTCGTCCTCGCCCTCGTTGCGAGGAGCGTGCCCCTCGGATTGCGGTGACCGGGCTGAGAGCTCGTCCACCTTAAGAGCCTCGACAGGCTCGGGCTCGTCGAACCCCGCGGTTTCCCCGTCGATCTCAATCACTTCGGGGTCCGAAGCCCAGTCCCCGGAGAGATCTGGGAGCTCGGTAGGGTCAATGGTGGGGGATGAAGGGACATCGGTCGGTACGGCCGTCTCGGGGACCGGGTTCGGAGGTGGGCTCTGCCCGGACGAAGAGGCCTGAGCGCCGCTCTCGGCGCGCCTGGCTTCCATTTCCATCTCCATCCAGCGCTCAGGGGTTATGGCCTGAATCGGGGCTATGTCTAGGGGTATGACTCCGGGTGGTGGAGAGTTGAACTGTGCTTGGCTCCTATAGCCTCTCCCGAGACTTCTCAGTTGCTCTCTGAAGAGGACGCTCTGGATGAAATCGCTGAACTGGGATTCGGCAAGGACGTCGTCGGAAGATGAGTCCGAGGAGTCTGAGCTCATCCAGGAAGGACCTACAGTGCACGGGTGAAACAACCATCAGCGATATGCACAGGTTTGATTTTAGAAAAATACAAAGGGTTGAGCGTCGGCCCCCGCCGAGCTCCCCACACGTCGTTGACTATCCGAGAGCCTTACTACCTATGAGCTCTCGGCAAGACCTAAAGAGAAATCACGCTCGGATATCTCCCCTGCTCTCGGCGAAAGACGGTTCGCTCGATGGGGGAACGCTCGGAAGAACACGTTGAGTGTTCTTCAAGCCCAGAATCCGGCGGCCGTGCTCCGCCGCACAAACCGCCGGAAAACTCAAAGCGAACAGAGGCAGAAAAAGCGAAAAGAGTGAAACGCTCAAAAACCCACCCAAAATGCAACAAAGATGCACGAAAAACTTCACAAAACGTAGAGAAACAAGGGAAGAACACAATACCTCGGATTTGGTGGAAGAATCTTGGCCTGAAAATGAGATCTCAACGAGGAAAGCAGGTGAGCACGGCGGACGGCGGCGGCGTTGAGTTCTGGTGCTAGAGAGAGAGGGTAACGGTCCTCTCTCTCCCCTCCTCCCCTTGTATTTATAGGGGGAAGGGTGAAGAGCCATTAAGGCGCCGGCTCGGGAGGCGAAGCGGCACCCAATAGCAGCGTGACACCTGTCCACTACGTTTAAACCGTTTGGGCGCGAATCCATGTAGCGGCGCTCGGACCAACCGTGCAACGACGCGTGGCAGCAACGTCACCACGCGTCATAGATTCCTGACACGGCATGTCAGACGTCTTTTCACGTCACTCATCGACGCGACGCTTCGAGCTCTATCCATCCCGAGCGCTTAATATAAAGGGACTCGGATCGTCAGGGCCCGACCGCAGGAGCAACCCTCCGAGCATGGTTCCCCGACCACCGTTTGGCCGACCGCATAATCCGATCGAATCAACTCCCACATTCGTCGTCCCTCGTCATGGGAAGTTGATGGGGCTATTGTAGCGGCCGGGTTCATAGGGGTCAGCGAGGGCCCCCCTCCACATCACGAAGAGCTAAAAGGGTCACTATCTCAGAATCTGCAAAACCGAATGCAGATCGATCCGCCTCAATGGTGCCGAACGAACGGTGCCCACGGCGGACGGTGCGGATACGTGGTCCTGGACGAATATAGGTTTGAACGGTGTCTGCCGAACGTCTTGGTGCCAAGGACATGGTACTCACAGCTTGGTTCCCAGATAACCCTCGGGAGCTCCGCCGAGCGACGCGCCGAGCGCCCAAGGGGCTGGGCCGCACGCTTGCCGAGTCGGTTGATCTCGGTAACGTGGGGATCGGATACATCCGGTTTGGTGGAGGTGTGTCGGGCACGCCACACAGTCCATGATGAGACATTAAATGCGGCAGTCACCTGCTCTGCCACCGCCGCCTGCAGAAGCACGTGGGTGATGGGGAATGTCTCGAGCTGATTTGACTACTCGAACCCACGTGCCGTGACGTCAGCCCAGACATGGCGTCTGGGGCTGGGGTGAAGGTCATATCACCTGTCATTCCGAGCGTGAATGACAGGCGCGTGAGGGGCGCCGAGCGCGTGGGACGCACGCCCCTCAGCCTATAAATACCCAGCCACAACTACCACAATGGGTATTCCTATTTCCTCATTCACTGCCCTCATAACTCTACTTCTTCACTTCTTTCTCTAAGATTTCTGGTGCATCTCTCCCCTCCGGTGACTGACTTAATCATCGGAGTGCCTTCCCGGACCACCACCGTCCGGGCTGGGCACTGACGTGGTTATCTACGTGTGCAGGTTACCATCTCCGGCGAGCGGCAGTGGCTCAGGCGTGCATTGCCCTCCCCACCGGTGCCCTTCTCACTCCCAGAGGTTCAAAGAGTTCACTCCGGCGAAGAGACCCCCACAAACTTATATTAATTTCAGAAACAGATTAGATAGATTACAAGAACCCACACAACTCATCTCAAAGACCCATACAATTGATTATTGGTCTATTATAAAGAATCCACATAAAACTTGATTGAAAAGCACATTTAAAGAGAGAGCTCGTTTGGAATTTGTCTAAAGCGTCTATTTTGAACCCATGTTCTATCTTGGAAGAAAATTATGCTTCAAAGATATTTTTATTCCCTTCTCTAGTTTAATCCTCCAAATTAAAATGGGGAAATACTTTAAACTTACATTTCTAATGAAAGAATAAAGAATAGTTTATATGAGAAATGAAAATAGAGACGTGTAAGAATAGATTTACCGGCCACCACTACTCGCGAGCATTAAGATTCATCCTTTGTGCGATCTTTATTTTGTAGTATTAGAAATTAAATGAAAACAGAGATGTGTAAGAATAGATGTACATTTCATGTGTGGCTAAATTGCTCTTTAGGTCGTGATGCTCCAAATCTCCAAGTATAAGGTCAATTTGACGGGATTGGTGGGGAAATAAGATATATTTTGAGTTTTTATCAAATCCGTAACGATTAATTTAATGGAAAATTAACCATATTAGTATATACTACTTGATACGCTATTTTATCAAATCCGTAACAATTAATTTAAACACATACTAAAAATAAAACAGATGACATATTGACTCACCTGGTCACCGTCAAAGCTTCCCATGCTCCCAAAACATAAAAACACCACCGACGACGGAGGCTGATCATCCAGCCACCTCATGATCTGGATCACCTCCTCCTCCTCGTTTTTGTCCTTCGAAAAGTGGAGTACAGGTCCCACAGGATAGATTGGCGGGACCGTACCATCATCAGCGAGGGAGTTGACCGCATAGGTTTCTAGCTCTTCAAACGAATTGACCATAATGCCCTTTGTTTCTCTCAACCTCTTGGTACTATTCATGACAAAGATGGACCCAGCTTCCTTGTCCAGTACCACGGAAGGCAAAACCTTAGCTGGGACTGGATTCATAAAAGTCGGTACCTCCAACTCAGCGTCCGAGTCCTTCAACTCACTAACATCCTGGTTGTGGACCCGTTTTAGGGTCTCCAGGTGAAACATGAAGCCGAGAAAAGCACAGTTGGAGGGGAAGAAAACGTAGGTCGGGAGCCCGAACTCGGCTGCCACGTCCATCATCGGGGTGCAGATCATGTCCATGACGAACCCGGCGAGTCGACTCGACTCGGATGACTCGGTTGAGATCATCATTATTACATGGTCTCTCACGTTTTTCTTGTTCATCTTGACGAACTCGGACATGAAGTTGCCGGGGCCCTTGGACCGGAGCTCCACCATCGCCGCCTCATCTTCTAGAGGGAGATAGACGAACTTTAACCGATCCTCCGCCGCCATGAGTACTAGCGATTGGGTGGTGGATCCGATCTCCATTTTATCGAACTGTGGAGTTTTCATTATGAGGACTGTGATGGAAAGCCGGTGGTCTCGGCCTATGAGTTGCTTGGCCATCTCCACCGTTGACACCAGATGGCCCATCCACGGGAAAGGGATAAACACCAGTTCTGTCGCCGCCGCCATCGCCTTCGATTCTCGATTTAAGTTTTGATGTCAAAGTGTTCGAATTAGTTTGTACCCACCTCAATTTACCTCGGAAGTTACTAATATTGTTATTATGGAATATGGAGAGAGTATGGGTTTCCTGTGGCTATGGATAAAACCTTTTTTGGAGCGTTTAATTTATAAAAATCCAAAAAGACAAAAGTTGTAGGGTAACTTTGGCACGTTGGCAAGGGCGGATCTATAGCTATCATAGGGTGGGCAATAGCCTTGGTAAGTTACAAAAAAAATTAAAAATTTGCATGTAAAATTTTTGTTCAATAAATGATCGATATGGTTAGTCCATGTAGATATTCAATTATATGAATTAGCCTAGGACAAATTCGATTCCTAGTTCCGCCATTGGACGTTGGTCTTTGTATATTGGACTTTGGCTATGGATAAAACCTTTTTTGGAGCGTTTAATTTATAAAAATCCAAAAAGACAAAAGTTGTAGGGTAACTTTGGCACGTTGGCAAGGGCGGATCTATAGCTATCATAGGGTGGGCAATAGCCTTGGTAAGTTACAAAAAAAATTAAAAATTTGCATGTAAAATTTTTGTTCAATAAATGATCGATATGGTTAGTCCATGTAGATATTCAATTATATGAATTAGCCTAGGACAAATTCGATTCCTAGTTCCGCCATTGGACGTTGGTCTTTGTATATTGGACTTGTAGACCAAGTTATCGGAGATTTAGAATTGATGTATGGCTTTGCTGGCAGTGTTTCTTTAAAAATATTTCTTGTGTGTACTAACAGTTGTTCAATCCGAGAAATTGTATATTGGACTTGTAGACCAAGTTATCGGAGATTTGAAATTGTCATGGCTTTGTATGCTATAATGTAGTCATCGATCATACATCGCTAGGAATGAAGTTGTGTTTAGAAATAAATTCATACAATTGTTGGGGTGCTAGTTAAAGTAGAAGGAAAGTAAGCGAGATAATTTGAGTTATAAGTAAAGGAGGGGTCGATAGTGTAATAAGGGAGTGAAAGGCTAGTGCTTTTACAGATTGTTGGTGGAAGACTTTTGGAATGGATTTTCATTAGAACGCTGCTACGGGTACAACAAAAGGGGCTAACAAAGTGGACAACAGCCCCAAAACGACGTCGTTTTGGGGCCTGTTGTTTAAAAAAAAAAAAAAAAAACTGAGAGAAATCAGTCGCTTTACCCTCTTCTTCTTCTTCTTCTGCGATAGAACGACGGGAAGGAGAGAGGCGACGCGAGGGAGAGAGGGCTGGCTCGAAGTTCACCACCACGATTTCCAGCGCCGCCTCGCCTCCGACGACCGCCATCACTACCGGTCCCTCCACCGCCGCCACTAATTCCCAGCACCTCCTCACCTCCGGCGACCTCGACCACCATCGAATGCTTCGAACCTTCAAAGTAGCACGCCACCAGGTCTCTCTCTCTCTCGCTGGTAACTAGGGTTCCAATTTCAATTTGTAAATATTGGGGATTTTTGCACAGTACCAGTCTCGCTGATTCGATTGTTGTTGGTTTCCATAGTAAACGGGTTGGTTTTGTTCGGATCAGGTCACGAGAAAAATTATGAACTGTAATTATGTTTTTCCATTTTGTGGTAAATGAAACGGTAGTTCTGTCCTTTGTGGTTTATGTCAGGCCAAAAATCGTACATGGATTTTTCATTTTTCGGTTGGGTATGAATGACTCTTGAAGACTGCTTTTGTTTTGGTAGTTTTACAGTAGACATTGTATGTGTTTTGTGAATGAAACGGCAGGAAACTGAACCTAGGTCCACGGGTAAAGAGAGAATTCACATTATAAAAATTGGAGATAGAAATGCCTTAGCACTCATATTATTCTGTTCAAGTCTCACAGACTCACACTAATCTGTTCATAATTCTTGGCTGGTGGCTTCATAGAGTGCATGGCCAAGTCTTTGTTTGTCAAGGAGCATGTTACTTGTTTTCCCAACTAGGAAATATGCAAATTAGGTAACTCAATTAAGAAAGGGTTTTGAGACATGCTCTACCCCGAGCATAATTTTGAAAAAAATTATATTCTTTTGATGGTCATTCAATCTTTTGTATCTTTTTTATACGGACTGTGTTTAAGTACCACTTTGAAGATGAGACAAATTATTCCTCCACTGGCACCTGAAATCCTCAATGCTTTTTTTCCCTTCTTTTTGACATCAGTAGTTCCTTCTTGAAATCTAGCAGACATCTGCATTTACTACATAGAACTTGCCATGCCTTTCTTCTATTTCATAAAGCCGTAGACCAAGTGGGGGGCAGGGGGTGATCATAATTCAGGCTGGAGTTATTTTCATAAGCAGATTTTGTGCAAATTGTTTGTCTTTAAATTGTGATTCTCCATATAGAATGCTATGTTGTTTCCCCATCTGATATAAAAGAATACTTCAATGTTTTCTCTTTATGGCATGGACAGCCAAGAAAACTCTTTGTTTTTTCTTTTTATTTCTTTCTTTTTAGTAACGTTATATGAGTCAGGGTAAGTTGACGGATATGACAATTTTTTGGGTCCTTTGTGAACTTTCATTTTTCTGTCTATATTTAGTGTGAACATTATGGTGGGCACCCAACCTTACATTTTCATTTTGTGTGTGTCAGAGTCAGCAGTGCAGGTAAAAGAAGATGACGATGATGATCTTGTCGACAGGTTTGGGTTACAGGAAACGCTTGTAACCCATGAAAAGGACAGGGTTAAATCTGCGGGAGTTAAAACTAAAGGGAATCACTTAATGTCGGGATTTGGATCCCCCGTTAGAACATCTAAGCTTAGAAAAGCTTCGGTTCTTGATGCTGGTGCTAGCCCTGAAGGGAAGGAGGAATCTCAGCAGCCCACCGCTAAAGTTTCGAGAAAGAAACAAAAGATATCATCCAAAGTAAGTGAGGAATCATCCTAGTCCCATGTCAATGCACTACACATTGCATTGACAATGACCTGGTACAGTGGGTATTGAAACTCAGATACACATTGCACCAAAATATACAACATTACACTATATGAAATTGGGGTTTTTTTAATTGAGTTAGGGCTTCTCAAATTAAAACAAGGAGAGAGAGAGGGAGGGATGGAGGGAGAGGGCATCGTGAGAGGGAGAGAGAGAGGGGGAGGGAAGGGGAGGGCATCGTGAGAGGGAGAGAGAGATAGACCTTGGTAGTGGTGGTTGTTGTGAGACCAACGATTTTCCGGTGGGGGTTGTTAAAAATCTAGTGGTCTTAGTCGCCGGAGTTTGAGAGCTGTAGGTTGAGACAGTCGGCGGCAGTGTTGGTCGTGCGTTCTTCTTCTCGCCGAAATTTGTACAGTCGAAATTTGAGAGCTGTAGTCTCTAGCTTCGTTTCATGATGAAAACTTGTAGCTGTGGTTGAAGCCTTGAAGGATTCTTGCACTTACCTTGGAAATGAACTCAGATTCAAGTTAACATGGGTTTAATGCCCCTCTGTGTATGGGTTTAATGCCCCTCTGTGTATGGAGTTGATTGGGGGGAAGAGGGAGAACCGATTTCAATTTTTTCAGGCCTTTTTTTTATTTATTTATTTTTTTTTAAAACAGACCCCAAAACGACGTCGTTTTGGGGCTGTTGTCCACTTTGTTGGCCCCTTTTGTTGTGTATGTAGCATTCTCGTTTTCATTACTTGCATAGTGTACACGGAAAGCTCTATTTATAGAGCTCTATAGCCGACTAAGGTCACCGACCTACTCCTAGTCTAGAAACATCTTGATTTTGCTTTGTGCAATTTACAAAAAAATCTTTCTAAAGTCAACCTGCTTCTAGAAACATTTAAACTAGTGGAGTATTTCTTAGGCCTTTCTAGAACCTTTTAGATATTTTTGCTTATATATTTTTTACCAAGTCTAGATATTCTTCTACATAATTATATATTACAAATTATTTTTTTAACACTCCTCCTTAATTTGTAATCTTCATGACTTCATGGAACTGGGTGAATTTATCTGCTGCCACTGCTTTGGTCATAATGTCAGCTAGCTGCTCCTTGGTATTGACAAACTCAAGCTGAATTTTTCCATTCTGCACTAAGTCTCTGATAAAGTGATGTTGGAGCTCAATGTGCTTTGTCCTGCCATGAAAAACTGGATTTTTGCTCATTGCAATGGCAAACATATTATCGCAGTAGATATATAATTGTAGGGCCTTCCTCTTTATGCTCCATGTCCGAAAGAATTCTTCTGAGCAATACAGCCTCACATGTTGCATCTGCAATTGCTATATATTCAGCTTCTGCCAATGACGGAGCAATTGTCCTTTGCTTTTTAGAACTCCAAGCGATAATGTTGGATCCAATATAGAATACATATCCTGAGGTGCTTTTTCGATCATCCAGCGAGCTTGCCCAATCACTATCTATGTAGCCAATAAGCCTGCTATCATTTTCTTTTGTGTACCTGATGCCGAGTTTCTTCGTCCCTTGAAGATAACGGAGAATCCGTTTTGCTGCAGTATAGTGTAGCTTGCTCGGCTAGTGCATAAATCTGGAAATAAGATTCACAGAATATACAATGTCGGGCCTTGTATGAGTGAGATAATTGAGCGAACCAACCAATTTCCGGTAGGTCGTAGCATTGATCTTTTCTGCTCCATCATTCAGCTGTAACTTGTCATTTAGAGAAAGTGAAGTAGAAACTGGCTTGTAGTTACTCATGCGGAATTTCTTCAATAGATCTTCAAGATATTTTTCTTGTGAGATAAAAATCTCTCTCTTGGATTGCCTTACTTGGATGCCGAGAAAATATCTCATAAGGCCGAGATCAGTCATCTCGTACTCCTTCATCATGGCCTTTTAAAATTCTTTGATCATCGCTGAATTGGTGCTTGTGTAGATTAAATCAT